>CM038706.1:43592434-44192434 GCA_021613375.1 Megaleporinus macrocephalus
TGTGCCGGATCTTGCCGGAACAAGATCCCGCACCTCTCGTATTTCGAGTACCTGCGTCCAGAACTTAGTCATATGGATCCAGCACCTCTGCGACGGTTAACATGGGGATTTTTTATAAAGTAAATTAAAATAAATGGCAAGTGCAGAGCAGAGCAGGGTTTCTCCAAATGAACCTGATGAGCCAGTCACAGCGTGCGTCCATGCGCACTTCCACATTATCATCTCTTCTGTTTATGAAACTTGTTGGTCCACCGCTCGTACAATTCAACCCTGTGCCTTGTGTGCGATCTTGGATTCTTAAAGGACACCGAACTGCCACAGACAGGCAGAGCAAATCACGAAATCGAGTGGAGACTGTAGATGCAGTGGCTGCGTTGTGGAGTAATTTGAATAATAAGGTTAGGCAGTCTTTGTGTATGTATTGTTGTTTTTGTGCAACATGAAATGTTTTTGGTTTATTTGTTGGACACCGTGTTCTAGCAAAAACTGTTCCTCCAGTGGCCTCTCTGAGATTTCATGGTTGCAGCTCCTTACTGCATTCATTAAAGCTGGTTCTATCTTATTGCATAGAATGCTACCATGTTATGTGGACACTTGAGGCAATGTGTTCCAGGACCTTTCCCATCACTGCCCACTTGCTGGATCAGCCCACCTTTAGTGTTCCATTACCTGATGTTTTACAAATGAAGCACTGGGTGTGCCTGAACCATGTGATGCCTCATGTGACCCGTTAATTACATTTCCATTCGTCCGGCTCCACCACTGTAACACCTGTAGACTCCTAAGAGTTAAAGCGGAGGAGACAGGTTGAGGAAGCGGAGGGGAAAGGCGAGGACGGGAGCTTCGGGAAGTCATTCAGCGCGACGTAAAGTGATGGTGGCACGGCGTTGATAACTCAGCGCGGCAGCTCGGCTGCCCGGGTGATTGGAGGTGTCTAGCGCTCGTCTCGGAGCTCCGTCACGGCGACGGTTCGTGTGTTTACACAGCACGCGCTGCGAAAAGGCTGAGTGTTGACCCAGCCAGTGAAGATTGAGTGACAGACAGGAAAAAGGGCTGATTGAGTGAATGGGACAGAATGAGGGGATGACAGGTAGAAAGGAACGGGGAGGTAATGAGACGTTGATGAACAAAAGGAGCAGGGCGGAGGAGGATGGGGAGAAATGGAACAGGAAAAGGACGAGGGGAGAGGTGCACGGAGTTAATGCAGAGGCTGCAGAGGCTAAAGTAGCCATGTAGACTGTCAAAGTCACTTCTGATGTGTGTGTGTGTGTGTGTGCTTCACCTTCGCCGAGCGAGTGTAGGAGGAAGGAGGAGAGGAGCAGCTTGGCCACCGTCATCCTGCCACCAGAACCTTCACTCCACATCACCTGCACCTTCTCCGCACTGCAGAAACACACAGAGAGAACACATCCGGCTTCATTACACTGGGCCATACTGTAAAGCACTACTGCTGGGTAGCTTTAATTACGTCCACACTATCACACTCTCTCGGAATATCTATGGTTTGCATCGTTTGTGCTCACAAAGAGCTTTTATCAAGGACAGAGAGTCGCTGTTAATGAGGGAGATGCAAGAAATGGCTTGCGAGCCTTCGTCTGCGGTCAGGACGAGGCTGAGGGAGCTCCAGTTAGAATTTAGTGGTGTTTCTTGTAGATGCTGATTAAAATCTATCACCACTGAACAGTCACAGCCTCCACAGACCAACTGTTCACAATACAACACTCACACCTACTGACTTTTTATTCACCGGCTTTTCCCGTTCCACCTTGCAGCAGACACCAGAGTGTTGGCCCACTGCTGCACCATTTAAGGTGGAAAATGTGTGTTCGGTGATTTAGTTGATCTCGAGAGCTGATCGATGGCGTTAAACAAATGAGCCTAATTTCTGTATTTCCAGCTAGTGTTTCATCCAGAAAGAGGGGAACCCCCTCCGGCCAGCTCCCTGCAATTCCTATCTGAACCACTAGGTGGAAACACACACCCTTTCATTTTCAACAAACTGACTAAAGCAGCGGCCTCACGAGAAACCATGCGCTGATAGAAAGCATGTCATCCGTCTGGCAGTGTTTTACTGTATGTGACTCAGACTCATCCAGGACGTTTTTAAATTAGTAAACTCAGAGAGTCTCGTGGGAACCAATACAAAGATATTTAACACTACTAATCTAATACGACACTGCACGCGGCTGAATACAGTGAGTATCAGCAAACAGCAGAGCTAGCACACACAGCTAACACTAAACAAACAACCCATACAGACCAGATCTGACCGGTACCAACAGAACAGCAGCTACAATTCAAGATCTACATTTAATGATTACAGTTGTTTGTTTAAAATAACAGAGTCTGCGTTTAATGACTGCAGATTTTACTGCATTTTTTTAAATTAGCTTTTTTAGTTTCAAATTAAGGGTCTAAATGTAATGATTGTAGTTGTGGGGATATTTGTTTGATTTACTTTGTTTATTTACTGTTAATTTAGTTTAAAATATTATGCTGTTTCACGTGAGCTCGTTAAAAATGTTAATAAACCAGTTTAGACCATGTAGCCCTGCCGTGGCGTATATCCTGCCCTCTGTCTGTATCGGCTATCGGCCAATCGTGCTGAAAGGTGATTGGCGAACGGAATCACCCTCAAAAACGCTGATCGGTCCATCTCTAGAAATAAGCTGACCTGATGGTGAGGTCGGTAGGAGTGAGTATTGTATTGTGTACAGTTGATCTCTAGCTGAACACTGGTGATTGATTTAAACCTATTTAAAACGTAAACGTAAGTAAACAGTCTTAATGTTAAAGTCAAGAGGTGTGGTGGAGTTACATGACTGTTGCTGGTTAATCCACAGGACAGTAAAAGAAAGCCAAACGAGCTCCTTGGTATCAAAGGTCGAGCAACCACTAAAACAAAAAGACCTCAGTATGTCTGTATGTTTTCATTAGTTTTATTGAGTAGAAGCACATCTGGAGAACAAGGTAGTTCAACTGCTGCCTCACTAGCAGCTAACCGTACAGTTCAGTTACAAATCAGATTGAGATCAAGTTCTGTTTGTATCTCTCTTTCACAATATCACCCAAACTCGCGCACTACAAGCTCTTCACCTCCATTTCCTTGCACTTACTGCCCTTAGTGTGGACTCATATTAATCATATTAATCATATTAATCTATCAGTTTGCTGCTTTGCCTCTGAAGGTACGGAGGGAATCGCTTTTAAAGCAGTATTTGAAAGAGAGCGCTATAAGCATGAAGCTAAGCTTCATTCCACACTAGATTAAACCTGCGTCACATTTTTCAGTGTTTGGTGTTTGACCACAACCTCCATGATTCAGTCTTAGGTTGCATTTTCTCCTTCTAATGGTCCAAGTAAGAAACATTCAGAGATGCTGAGGTCTGGACTCTGGGGTGGTCAGTCCATTGTTCTGAGAACATCAGCAGCTTCTTTGTTTGATTTACGAATGAACTTCAGTTTTGGAAACTCACGCTTGGAGGGTTCACCACCTACCTCAGTCGAATTCAACAACTACAACTCCCATAATTCCACCCCTGCAAGATGTCAACACCACATGCCCTTAACCCTCCAAGTGCTGATTTTTCGTTCTTCCCTTCCAGAGTACTGATGTGTTTCATCTGATTCTAATCACCCTGTTTGTATATATACTGGTTCAGTTTCTCTCTCACTTTCGAAATATTGAATATCAGGATATTATGTTTAGTGATACTGTATTGAGTCTCAAAAACATAGAACTGATACACAGATTTTGGCTGACAGTGAATCATTGTGTGTTGTGTTTAAACCTCTGAGCACTAGATGGCAGTGTTGTAATCCATTTTCAGCTCCACTCCAACATTAACAAGCAGCACAAGGGCGCAATGCTATTGTAAGCATTGACAAACCTGTTCATACAGTGGTGTGTTTTAATAGTAGGATTTGAAAAATCGCAATATCTCACTTTGCTTGCAATATCGTAGAATATCACGATATATTAAATCATGACCACTGTATCACAATTTCTATTGTATCGCCATGTTTTTTGCCAATACACAGCCCTAATGCATACTGAGCATTCCTTTGTATCATTGCCTTATCATGTTTAATCTCTGCCTTGTTTCCTAGTTTTCCCTTTTATTTCTTGTTATTCTGGCTGCCCTAATAAAACACTGTCCGGTTTTGTCCATTTCTGCCCTGGCCACCTTTGTGAGGGTGTTTTTGCCCACATTGGACTCTGTAACTACTCACTCACTCCTTCATAGTAAAATCATTTTAATCGTTAGATCTTTGGGCATCTGGTTTGTCCATCCAGCAGTAACACTTTCTATGAATCTTGTATATATAATGCATTATGCATATGTTTGTAACATGTAAAGTACTTTATAATGCCTGCTATAACTGCTTGTATAATCACTTATAAATAGTTATTGGCTTACATTCATAGTGTGAGGATTTACAATGCACTACAATATCTACTCAATATCTGCATCACAGCAGACTCAGCCATTCAACCAGGTAAACATTCACTGGGTATAATTCCGACTATAATAATTTAGTTAAACTTAAATATAGCATGTATTTAGCTCAATGGAAACTGTAACGCTAGGCTAGCTGCCTACAATCACCACACCATTAACCAAAGCTAAATGGTTTGCAGCCCACAGAGCTGCTTTATGGTAGCCAGTAGAAAACAACAGTAAATTACTGGTGCCTTGTTTAGGAACACAGCCAATGTTGGCAATAGCTTTAAGAGAGCTTTACTAAGTCAGAGTGATATATTCACATCTGGTAATCTCCATGACATGAACGTATCACTATTTTTAAACTTTCTCATGCAAGTTGATTACCTTACTTCTGATCATATCTCCATAAACTGCTACGTAATGACTCTGACTTTGAATGAAGTACATTACTGGTGGTCTCTGCACACAACTATTACCTCATTGAATGGTACTTTTATATTACATCACTGTCCAAACAAAAACATGTACCATTTTTCTTTGTCATTCAGAGAAGACAGCTGCTCTTTATATCCAGTAAAACTATTATAATGAATGGGCCAATAGAAATGCTCCAAAAAATCCCTTGGAATATAACCTCTTTACTTTTTGGCCTCCACTGTAAAGTTACAATTTTAGAGACTATTGTTTATCTTTGGATGGCGCTGTTCCAAAGTTAGCCGTTTTCCTTATTTACTTGTCCTGGAAATGATCATCTTTGGTCTTCATTTACAGTCAGATTTTTTTAGCCTAATATCATATATATATATATATATATATATATATATACACTACCGCTCAAAAGTTTAGGATCACTTTAGAATTTGATTTCATGCAATTTTCATGCATAATATTGTCAATTTCACAATTAATGTAAGTGTATCAGATGATTTTTAAAGAATAAAAATGTTTTTATTAAAGCCTATTTGTGTATAAAGGCTTATTTTACATATAGTCCTATTATCAGTAATTCTCAGTCCTCTGTCTAAATCTCCTGGTACGGCCACCAATCCAAGTTAAGGATGTAATTGGGCTAATCGGTTGTTAGGACACTCTTACTCAATTGTGATGCACAGCTGAAAAACATTCTACTAATAAGTGAGTATAAAAGGGTGAACAACATTCTAGGTTAGTTTAGTATCTGAAGCATCAGCAGTTGATGACTTGCTGACCGACTCAAAATGACCAGAAAGAAACAACTTTCTTTAGAGACCCGTCAGTCCATTGTAGTGTTAAGAAGAAGATACTCCATTAAAACAAGAACATTTCACTGTGATCCCAAACTTTTGAGCGGTAGAATATATATATATATTCTTTTCTAATATCTAATGTGAGAAAAGACATGAAAGACAGACAAAACATGAATTGGCCTTCTGTGACTTCAACACAGTCAATACTTTGTTCACTGAAAGCACCTTCAAAGACCTACACAAAGAGCTCAGAGTATCACCTGAGGCGAGGGGTTTTACATCGACGCCATTAATGATGGATAAGGAAAATGATTTATGCATCGAACCGAGCGATGACCCAGAGGCTTCGGCTACTCACTGTGACTAAAAAGGAAGACTTAGTTTATCAGGGAAGTCTGCGGTCGAGGCTAATTCCCCCCGGGTCCCTGGTAAGCGAGATGTCCGCTCTGCTAATCGTCTCGCCAGGCGTAACTCACTTTAAATGAAAACACGACGGATAAGTAAGCAAGCAAATGAGTAAATAAAGGTGTCCAAAGTGTGTTAACTGTATTTGTGGGAGACCCGGTGTGACACACGATTTAATTAAGAGAACTGTAAGGTCGAAATTAATGATGTGTAATCGCACCGAGTGCAACCTCTGTGTAATCAGGCTAATTACAGCAGTGGGACTGTTTGTTTGCTGCTACTTAGTGCTAATGTTGCGGAGAGGGGGATGCCATGGGGGAGAAAGTGAGCAGTGAGGTGGATTGCAATATTTAAACTCTGATTTTTTAATATTCTTTACTGTGCTGGAGACGGTAAGACATATATATATATATCTTACTATATATATATTGGTTTTAGAGCTGATATATATATATATATATATATATATATATATATATATATATATATATATATATATATATATATATATATATATATATATATATATAAAAGCTCTAAAACCAATATACTAACAAACTACTAATTAAACTACTAAATTCTGAGTCTTCTATAAATACTATTGCAATTATCAGTGCCTCAGCTATGTAGAAGAATGACAAGTTGAGTCTCAGTGTTTCACATCAATTATATCTTTATACAAATATATGTATTTAAAATAAAGTAATATTACTAATAAAGCAAGCAGCACTTTTACATGAGTCAGTGTGTTCATTTAACCATTTAGGATCCAATGCCTAGTTTGGGTCAATCATTAGTACTTCATTATGTAAAAGCTGCCTATTATGCTCATTGCAATTGTTCATAATTTGATTTTAGGGTCTAACGCAATAGACACAATATATTTCTATATGTTTCTTATATGTTTCTTAAAGCCCCGCCTCCCAACTAGCCGAGAATGCTCTAACTGGACAGCTCGCACACTCTGTTCTGACTGGTCAACCAGGTGGTCCTGGCCTCCAGTACTTGTGTGATGGTGTACCAAGCTTGCCAGTAGGCGAGCAATAAGGACTGTGTTACGAGATGATGTCATGTTGAAAAAAAGCTACATAACACTATAAAAGGAAAGAGGACAAAATGAGGACATTAAAACCTCTTTGAATCCACTGTGTTAGTAATATAATTTAACAAACATACAGGGTGTCCAGGAGAAATCTGGAACCAAACACAGACTTTTGTATGATGTAGCTAAACAGCTACTTATAAATATATGCAAAGTGACACTAAAGTCTTTCTTAACTCTAATAATACATATACATGCCTAGCAATTGTGTTTATATGATATTTCTGGCTATATATGGATCAGGTTGCCCAGTGTAGCTTTTGTTTTCTCTCCAATTTAGCCAATTACACCCTCTGTCTTCTCCGGTCTTAGTCACAGATGCTCCGCCCACATGTTGATGGAGAGACTGATATCCTTAACCTGGCCACACTACCACTCGCTATACACACTTCCACACATATGCCCTGCATTGTTCAGCACTGATCCAACAAGAATCAAAGTTTTGTTGTCCCAGTTAAGTTCAGGCCAACAGTAATCTCAGCCACAGATGCTCCAGCCATCCTAAACGTCTGTGTTTCCAGAGGGACTGTTTATGTCGTGACACTGTTTGAAAGATTGCCTCCTTCTATATTTCATGCCTGTCAACAGGTTTGTGACACTGTGTCGTTTTGCGTGGTCCTTTTCCTGCGGTAGTGGGCGGTTCTCGGTCACATTAAGTTGTAAAGGGTACCAGACGATCCCTAGAGAGTCTGGCAATGTGAGACTAGGTCTTCCCCATGACACAGTTCAGCCAAGCTCAGGGGACAGCATGTGCAACACCCGCGACACCTGAAATCCCACTGCATCCTTTCAAACCACTGCAATGCCAATGCCTGCCTTTTTTAGAGAGGGGCTGAATAATGTGCTGCAGGTGGGGGCGGGGGCATCACAGATGTCTGGCCTCCTGAGTGTTGCAACCATCTAAACATTGAGCCTTTCACAAGTTCAGGCCCTAGTAAGACGGGTGCAACACTCCGGAGTGACCCCAGTGTGGCATATATTGTTCGTTTCACTACTGGAAGTCTGGCAGGTGTCATTTGTAACATATAACTAAATATTATAAATAAATAACATCCAGGAGGCATCCAAGTTGAGTAATTAGCCAAGAGTTTGTGATGGTAAAATAACCACTGGTGAAAGGCCAGAGCATGGATAACCTACAGTTTGCTATAATCTCTCAGTGTAGAGTTGAATGGGCCAGCAACACTCTTACATCTGATGCTAATGAACCAAATAATGGGTGGTCCTATGGAGGTCCCTTTCCATTGATGGGCAGGGGCTGATCAATTATTAATAGCAACAGATGGGCTCCAGTCAGTAACTGGAAACCTACAAAGAGCCCCTACATGGTAGGTGTTTCTGATAAAATGGCAAATGAGTGTAGGTGCATGGTAGAGGTTTCTGATGGACTTGGAACTACTAACTGAAGGTCTTTTCAAAGAATGGTGTTGTATCCCTCCAGTATGGTTCCAGAGACCCTATAGAATCTACGTTAAACTGCATTAAAGCTATACTGATAGCGAGTGTTGGCCCAGTACCTTTGTTTTAGTTTCCTTAATTTGTAGAATTGCACCAATTGCAGAATTCCCTGACTAATTTCCTCCCTGTTCCACTTATGTTTCTTTCTAAGACCTATAGGCCTAAGACCTTCTTTAATTTAAAATTCTCACATCTCAGAATTAAAAAGCTACACTAGGTGTTAGAACAAACCGTTTACATTTACAGACCTCCAACAAAGTGCAGCATTTGTACATTTCCCAATAAAAACATGTGCAACAGGTAAAAGGGTTGGAAGAATAGCCTATAAGAAGGCACCTCATCAAGGCACATAACAAAATGATGTAACTGGAAATCTTTGTCCACCCACTGCTCGCTCAGGGTCAGCTCTAACATCTAGCTTACATTAAATGTCCAGCTGTTAAACTTATTGTAACTGGCCATTAGAAGTTGTGTGTGTAGGGTGATAAGAGGTTTAACAATTCTGGTAATGATACATCCAAGAACAATAAAAACAGCTACTTGTTCTTGTGTACCTCAGGCTCAGGTAATGTATCATTACCAAATTTCTAATATGTCTATCCACATCTACAGAAAATGGTCATTCACCAGCGATATGAATTTCATGATTTTAAGAGCAGAGGCTGGCTTGTGGCTGGTTCTGTACTTGTGCCTTTACTACCTTCTTTAAATTGTTCACATTCGTCAGTGTGATGATGTTTTAAGTATCTTAAGAAGTTCTGAATGTTTCCAAAGTTATTCCACTATCTGTGCCACTGAGCATAGTAAATCTGATTGGTGCAGAATCAGATACATGAGCCCAATCAACTGGTCACCAGTCAGCTGGCCGATCGATCTGTGCATCTTTACTAATTTTTCACCCAAATATTTCACCCTACCCAACTCCAGAGGGCTCGCTGTGGTGGAATCATGTGAAATGTTCAATGCCCCAATTCCAGCCTGAGTCTCCTTTAAACATCAGGAGCTCAACGCGATGATGAAACTGTGGAGGAAATCACCTTGTCACACTGTGCAATACTTTTGTTTGGCGAATAAAAAAAGACAGCGTCGTGTTATTCGGGTGTATAATGACGGTGTAAGCTGAGATGGCTGAGATATTAGAACCTGCCAATCACCGACACTTAATCTGACACGTAACCGTTTGTTAAATGGTTTATTGGACCAGCATAACTTGAGCAGGCTGGGTTGACTGCTGTTACTAGGCGACAGGTGTCAGGAACTACAAGCAGCCAGTGTGCGTGTGATGTCAGGCAGGGGGCAGGTGACTTGCTAAAACAGCCACAGACAGAAACTGTATCCACTCTCAGCGTCCAGGGTCCATTCATTATTTAGAGAGCCAACCTGATCCATGAGCCGCTCCTCACTGGGAAAGAATTTCATCACTGGCATTCTCACACTGGCTTTCTTCTCGAATTGACTTTCAAATTCTTAATCCTAATGAGGTAACACCTTAAATTTCATAACACCTGACAGTGTTACCTCATTGGGAGCTTTAAAAAAACAGTAAAACTACAAATAAAAACAAATGAACAATGATGCTAGCTTAACCATCTCCACAGTAAGTTCAGTTACAGTCCAATACCTAGTTTATTTAATTAACTGGTCAGTTTTCAGCTTGACCGATGACTGGCTGGACAGTCCCATATTGTCACTAGCCAAAGAAAAACAAGGGTGTTTAAAATGATAACTTTACAGCAGAGGATAACACCCCTCTTTACTTTCCATGCAAACAAACTGTGAGAGCCCAATACCATTTCACTCGGCCACTTTGCAATACTATTTATTTAATATATCGCTGCTACGAACAATATCACTTTAAATATACACTATATATATATATATATATATATATATATATATATATATATATATATAGTCACTGTCAAATGAAATTTGGCTATACAAAATCTAAGATCGAGTTTTTACATTCTGTATATTTTGTGTATATTCCTGTAGATTATTATATAATAGGTTTTTAGTACTTAGTATATATTATTTTATTTTATTTTGTTTATTTATTGCAGTTATGTTTGCATTATTTTTAGTACACACACACACACAAACAAATATATATATATATATATATATATATATATATATATATATATATATATATATATATATATATATATATATATATATATATATCCCATGTCACTGTCCAATGAAAAACAAGTAAAATTGCAACTTTACAGGAGAGGACGAAAACTCTTCTATTTTAATGTAAGTCAATGGAACCAGAATTTTTTTAAACTATTTTGGTGCATTTCTGATGGTCCATTCATCATTAAATGTAAATAGCAGCTGTTGTGTTTAAAAGATGGAGAAAACTAAAAAGTAAACAAAATGCAGGTTCTTTGGACAGTATATATATATCATATATATATATATATCAGGGATTATCTGAGCTTCACCCCAAGCATTTTAATGCATATATGTCCTGACATGCTATGCAAATGACAAATAAACTTGAAACTTGAATAAGTGGAAGCAGTTTTAGAGCATTTCAATCAGCCGCATCATAATGAAATCTGACTAAATATAAAGGAGTTATGCCAAAAACTATAAATGGAGCTCATTGTAGGGTTGTATATAGAAGACAGTTAAATAGTAACTATGTGCATCTACCACATGCAAAATCCAGACAATACAATCCTGCTTTATATGTTCTGTGTATAGATCTAATAGAAGTGCATCAGGTGTATTGTAGTGTTTAACTCGATTAAAGAGACCACAGCTTTTACCCCCCCAAACTGTCTGGATTTATTAAGCACTGCATTTGGCCACAGCTTGTCCCACACATGGAACAAAAATCCAGCAGTAAGCTCAGCTTGTCTTTTCTCAGCTGTCAGCCCCGGAATGAGACCATTTTTTCACCCTCACTATGTATAGTCCCTGTATAATATACCTAGAAAACAGTGATACGTCTGTTTCTACTACCTGTTGAATCTGTTTTCTTTTGGGGAAAGTGCAAATGCTGCACTTTATTTTCAGTTGGTCTGTAAAAAGAGGTCATTTGAGAAGAAATGTACATTTAAGAAAAGCTAAAACAATGTGTGATCTGCCAAATATAGTACTTAGAAAAAAAAACAATAGAATTGGTCAAGAAATTCTGCAATTGGTGCATGTCTACAAATTAAGCTTTAATGCGTTTTGAGAAGACAGATCTTTGGTCCTTTACTGGAGGGTTACAACACCATTCTTCCAGTTGATATTTTGATGATAGTGGTGTCCACAATCTCCATACACACAATTGACAGCGTTAGGCCATTAACAGCTTAATCATATTATGCCATACATCTGTCTGTAAACATCTTGATTCTCTACAAGTCCTAATTTGACATCATTTTATACGTCAAATGCAGTAATTATAGACTAAAAATCTGTTTTTAATCATTAGAAAATACAATATATTTCCACCTATAATTTCTACTTTCTAATTTCAACATACCAATAACCAGCACACCAATAACCAACATATTAATAACCAAAACACTAATAACCAACATATCAATAACCAAAACACTAATAACCAACATATCAATAACCAGCACACCAATAACCAAAATATTAATAACCAAAACACTAATAACCAACATATCAATAACCAACACACTAATAACCAACACATCAATAACCAACATATCAATAACCAACACACTAATAACCAACACATCAATAACCAACATATCAATAACCAAAACACCAAAAACCAACACACCAATAACCAACACACAAATAACTAACACATCAATAACCAACATATCAATAACCAAAACACCAAAAACCAACACACCAATAACCAACACACAAATAACTAACACATCAATAACCAACATATCAATAACCAAAACACCAATAACTAACACACCAATAACCAACACACCAATAACCAAAACACCAATAACCAACACATCAATAACCAACATATCAATAACCAAAACACCAATAACTAACACACCAATAACCAACACACCAATAACCAAAACACCAATAACCAACACATCAATAACCAACATACCAATAACCAACAGATATGGCACCATTCTTATTTATTATTTGTTTCCTGTGATTAGCCCTCTCAGGTTGACAATCCCATCAAGGGACGTCATACATAAATCTCAAATAAGACTAAATATTGAGAATGCTTTAAGCTAGGGGGCAAGTTTTTGTCCCAGTAGGGTAGCACTGTTCTACTCCAGTGAGGGTTCTAATGTGATAGTATCCCTTTCCAAAGCTTTCTAAAGTCTTTTTGGTGACTTCTTAATATAAATGCATGATGATAAACGACAAAAGTGATAATTTATCAATTTCTTCACATTGAAAAGAGTTTCTGTTGCTATTAGCATGGTTGTTAGGTGTCCACTGTCAGCCTTGTTCATGACTTTTCAACCAATCAGAGGCTGCGTTCTTGACTTATCAATGGATCATTTTATTTATTCCTTTGTTTACATTATCTTTTGATGCTGTATACAAAAAATTCAAGTTATTCCCTATTCTAATGCACAAAAAAGTAGGAAACATATTTAAACATACAGATCTGAAGCATTACTATTTATTTATTTTATATTATTATTATTATTATTATTGTTATTGTTGTTGTTGTTGTTGTTGTTGTTATTATTATTATTACTATTATAAATACAATATCTACATTTCACGGCTCAGCAACTTGTTTTTTGCTTTTTTTCAGCTTGCCTGGGAACAAGAACGATTTGAATATCTCCACTTTTAGAAAAGACTGTGGTTTAACGTCATTACCAATTTACAATGCCCCAATCTTTAGCTGCACAAGCTGAGGTTCGAATTAAGTAAGTGCAAATCAAAACGCTGGAACAACACATGGAAATCCAGGCCCCTGCAGATTACACGGTAGGGAAAAATAACTGCAGATGTTTTCGCAAAATGTAATAACAGGCTGCCTAATGCGCAGACCTCGGTTTGCATGGCAGTCCCTGGCGAGGGTCAGAGCTGCAATCTTGGCAGTGAATTGGATTCAGAGCAAAAACCGGGGCAGGCGAGGGCGAGAGACAGACAGACAGAGAGAGAGAGAGAGAGAGAAGGAGAAAGAAATGGTCACATTTGTTTTCATTTGGCCTGCTGTTGTTTCCTGGGAGTGATAATGAATGGAGTGCCCTGCTCGCTCCTGAGGCCGCAAACACACACCTTCCCCTCCGCCTCAACCTGCTGTTGCATCTCATTCTGCGCCCTGTCACCCGATCCGTGTACCCGATTCACGGGGCAGGGCCAACGTACCGGCGCAACAGTGTGAATCATAGCAAACAAAGGTAAAAACAAGAGTAACCCAGTCACTCAAAGGAAATTCTTTATTACTTCTTTACTCATGATATTAACATTTAATTACATATATAACCTCTTTCAGCAGCTCCCCTAGTGGCTGGTGGAATGGCAATAAACCCACATATAGGGTCAATTTTATAGAAATAGGGTTTTAATAGAAAATTCATAGAAAATTAGGCAAAGAACTACATTCTGTGTCAGGTTTGAGTCTTCCAAGTCAAGAAATGACAGAAACATGGTCTATTACTGGCAAACACTGTAGGCACATCAATAATCACAGCTTAGAAACCTACAGAATGTCTCCACTTTATAAACTGTTGAGCTGACAATCAACAAATATAGTACAAACCCTCATGCTATTAAGATTTAATTACATAATTACATATTTTGTCTCCTTCAGCAGCCCCCCTAGTGGCTAGTGGAATGGCAATAAACCCACATATAGGGTTAATTTTATAGAAAGCTAAGCAAAGAACCACATTCTGTGTCAGAAATGACAGAAACATGGTCTTTTACCAGCAAACACTGTAGGCACATCAATAATCACAGCTTATAAACCTACAGAATGTCTTCACTTTATAACTTGTTGAGCTGACAATCAACAAATATAGTACAAACCCTCATGCTATTAACATTTAATTACATAATGACATATTTCCCCGCTTTCAGCAGCCCCCCTAGTGGCTAGTGGAAAGGCAATAAACCCACATATAGGGTTAATTTTATAGAAAATTAGGCAAACAACTACATTCTGTGTAAGGTTTTAGTCTTACAAGTCAAGAAATGACAGAAACGCAGTCTTTTCCCTGCAAACACTGTAGGCACATCAATAACCAAAGCTTAGAAATGAGAATGTCTTCACTCCATTGGCTATAACTTGTTGAGCTGACAATTAACAAATATGGTAACTAACAAATATGGTAAAAACCCTCATGCTGTTAACATTTAATTACATAATGACATATTTCCTTTCGGCAGGCCGCCTAGTGGCTGGTGCAATGGGAATTAACCCATATATATCAAATCAAATCAAATCAAATCAAATTTATTTGTATAGCGCTTTTATCAACTGATGTCGTCACAAAGCAGCTTTACAGGAATTTGGTGATAAGAAAAGTTCAATAGAGCATAAATAAGCCCATAAAGAAAATAACACAGAAGGAAATCATAGAAATCTTAGAACAAACATAGAAAACAGATGAAGAACAGTGAGAGTAATGATAACAGTTAATAAAGGTAGAAGGTTATATGTTTAATTTTATAGAAAATTAGGCAAAGAACTACACTGTGTCAGGTTTGAGTCTTCCAAGTCAAGAAATGACAGAAACAAGGTTTTTACCTGCAAACACACCTGCAAGCACATCAATAACCACAGCTTAGAAACATACAGAATGTCTCCACTCCATTGGCTATAACTTGTTGAGCTGACAATTAAGAAATATGGTAAAAACCCTCATGCTGTTAGCGTTTATTTACATAATTTCCTTTCAGCAGGCGGCCTAGTGGTTGGTGGAATGGAAATTAACCCTTAATATAGGGTTAATTTTATAGAAAGCTAGGCAAAGAATTATATTCTGTAGATTTGAGTCTTCAAAGTCAAGAAATGCCAAAAAATGGTACCTGCAAACACAGTAGGCACAGCTTAGAATCCAAACTAGAAACCTACAGAATGTCTCCACTCCATTGGCTATAACTTGGTGGGCTGAAAATGAACAAATTTGGTAAAAACCCTCATGCTGTTAACATTTAATTACATAATTACATATTTCCTTTTGGCAGGCCGCCTAGTGGTTGGTGGAACGGAAATTAACCCTTAATATAGGGTTAATTTTATAGAAAACTAGTCAAATAATTACATTCTTCAGAAGAAAGAAATAGCAAACACAGTAGGCACAGCTTAGAATCCAAACTAGAAACCTACAGAATGTCTCCACTCCATCAGTTATGACTTGTTGAGCTGACAATGAACAAATATGGTCTTATACCATGCACTTGTTATCACCACAAGGGTTTAGAAATGCTGCTTTATCTGAAGCGTACTCATTAGTTTTGTGTCTCAGCGTGTATAACGTCTGCTCAAACAGATAACAGGCACCACAGGTGGCATGTGTGAGCATGAAGAGTGGCGTAGGAGAGCAGAGAGCATTACTTAGACACCAAAGAGAGCTGAGTGCCTGCGCTGCAAAAGGTGGGACAGCTGATGCTGGCTGGATGACAGACAGAATTAGTCTCAATCACAAAGACTGATCCTTCTGCAGAACCTGCAGAAATGACAGACAAGCAGGACCCTCAGCACAGCACTGCAACTAGCATGCTCACAGTCTGCACTCCAACAATATCTAGGCCGATGTGATAACAGATCATTAACACGTTCCACTAGTAAAATAAGTATCATCACTGAACGTACAAGACATTGTACCTCTATTTCTTTTCAACATTATGTGGTTGCTGTGGTAGAAAAACAAGTACCTACAAACAGTAACTTTACAGGAGAGGATAAAAACTCTCGTTTCTTTCACTTTAAAGTAAGTTCATGTAAAGAGCTTCTATTTCAAGTGTTCTATTGGTCCACTCATCAGGAAACTTTCAAATATATTATAAAAAACAGCTTTCCTGTTCAAATGAGACATAAAAAATGAAAATCGAGATACGTGTTTCTTTGGACAACACCACTGTGTGAAAACGTCAGGATAAATACACTACAGAAAGGGTCTCTAATGACTTTTGAACACTATAATTAGGGGTGGGCGATATGGCCCTACAATAATATCACGATATTTCATGGTATTTTTGTGATAACGATACTCTTTGAGATATGACAAAACATTGAATTAAAAAAAGAAATTTCAAGAATACCCTACTGCAGCAAAATGAAAATAAAGTTTTATTATTGCATACGATATGATATGGCACACAAGAATTTTCATCAGATTGTAACAGAAGTCAATGATCCAGAATGTCACATACTAAATAATACACTCCAAATATCTCCATATATCCAGGACTAAAGTAAAATGAATGATACTGGAGATAAACTCTGTCTCTGGTAGATATATAATGGGAAATGAGAAAAGTGTGAATTTTTCTTTTGATAAAAAGAGTAAAAAGTAGTACCTGATGTGATAATTAGTGATGGGTGATATGGCAGGATATTTCAGGGTATAATATCGTTCACGATATTCATAACTGTTAGCGATATTACTGTATACGATACAATATGGCACACCCCTAATTATAATAATATGTGCATTACAGTGTCGTCTACTAGACTTTTAAAAACAAGTATGCACAGTTTTATTAATGGGGAAACACCAAGAAGTAACAAAATCTATGTAAATGCTAATGGTGCCCCCTTGTGGAGGATCTTCAGCCTGCTAAACGTGAGGGAGTGAGTCCACTTAGCGCTAAGTATTGCCATTTTGTTAAAACATATGAACCGCTGTTTTAAATTCGAAAGTCACTTTCTGTTCCATATTTTAGGTGAAACTAGTCCCAAGAATGTTGCTTCCTTTGTTTCACAGTTATCTGCAGTCTAGGCTTAGGCTGCATTTACTCTGCTCCATCGCGTCGACGGACGCGAACGCACTCCCCCTCTTCAGCTGGCCGCATGTGGGCGTAACAAGGGTGTTCCCTGCGTCGTCCAATGGAATCAGGTATGTGCGTTTCCAGGGGTGACGGGGCAGCGGTGATTAATGCTCGTGTTGAACATCGGCTTTTTCATACCATATTTACATCATTTTATAGATTTGAATCAGATGTAAATATAAAAGAGGGTGTTTTAACTTAGTTCTGAATATGCAACGAATATTTCATACGTTGAGAACACTCATCGCATTGCGTTGGCCGGATTCTTTTGCATAGAATCTCGACTCAACGGACCCATGATGCACCGCGCGGCCGCGTCTGACACAACCAACACTTCCCATTAAAACATGTAAGGGATACATCGCAGCGCGTCAATGCAACGGAGCAGTGTAAATGCAGCAGTATGGCTAACGCTGAAAATCTAGATATTCCCACTACTCACTACTTACTACTCATTATATTCTGATGATTCTGATGTTCAACAACAAACTGGAGTGACTTATCTTAAGCTCCACGGGAGGTTAGACATGTTTAGAACTGTGTATTCTTTGCATTAATGTACATACAGTGCAAAGCATTGAGCTGATAACAACATGATACACCGATATATAGACTTCACACACGAGTAATGAGAAAAGAGGGCATGTTATTAACAGGTTAGGTTAACAGGCTCCATTATGTTACTGCATGTATATATCTCTTTCTGACAACTTGGTAGCACACTTGCTTACACGCACGCCTATACACACTCAGACACTCTCCTGCAAGCGCTGTGACAAACCCCCCCCCCCCCCCCCACCGGTCTCTAAAGGACGTCTGTGCCAGGCCTGTCGCATGAGTGGACGTGATGGATTTGATGGTAGCCGGAGCAGACAGCGCGTGTGCCGCTGCGCCGAGGCTAAACTGAGACTTCAGCAACTCCACTCAACGCTAACTCTCACCAAACACAAACAGCCTGCACAAATAACAGCCAGGCTGCGCCGCCTTTCAGATCAATGACTGCAATCGCAACTCTGCTCTAATAAGGTTTTATATGCTACGCTGTTACGCCGCAGTCGTTAGAGCCCGCTGAACCTCTTTGGACAGACAAATACTTCACACCCATAAATATGTGTAAATGGCCGCACGCTCGTTGGGGTGGTCCAGAGTAAGAGCTGCCGTAGTGGCAGAACACTTTTAAGCAGCTTATTTAGTGCAGGGATCCGCCATCAAGGACAGTTTGAGCCTTTTGGAAAAGCTATTTTTTTACTAACGGTGGGCGATTACGGCTGCAGCCGTGCTGTAATTGCGTGAGCCTCACCGCCGAACTGCATCGTATCATTATACATGCTGTTAATTAAGTAGGTATCAGAAGAGAACTGTGACCTTTTCCATTGTCCAGTGTGACAATGGCACAGCGTTCACTTCACAGTGGTGTTAATCACAACTCAATTCTTTTCACTACAGTCCTTTCAAGAGCAACACAGCCTTTGAAGACTCTCTCTATATTTTTTATATCACTTCGCTGGTAATCTTCAGGCTTTGCATTATTCGACCTCATGGTCTTTAAATAGCATTCTACACGCCATCGTTCTATATTTGCTGATCGAGTCACTTCATCTCTTTGGGGTCTAAGGACACTTTCTTGATTCAGCACATTTAAATAAATGCTCAGAACAATCTCTTTTATAATGAGGCCCCTTGTGCAGCATCGTTAGTCTACTGAACAAGGAATTAAAGTGCTCAGAGATTTCCTGAGTGCCCATTGGTCAGTTTCATATACAGTGTAGACAGATCCACCAATTACACACAGTGTGAGGCAAACGACATGCATCTCAAAGCAAGGGCGTAGAATCAGCATGGGTGGAAGTGACGTGTCCCCACCAATGTCCAGCAATTATTGAATTGTCACTACCAATAATTTGGTCCCCACCAAAAAAAAACCCGATCTGTCAACGTCTCGTTAACCTAGAGGTGCAGAAAGAGTTAAATCACGTTCTCCACGGGAGTCCTACCTCCCTGTAACACGTATGGCCAGCGTGATTGGCTGTGCCTTTCTCTGCTGTCACGTGAGACTCTATAGCTACGCTTGGTAGTTATACAACGTGGGTGACACAAAGTGGGTTTCAAAAAGAAGAAGGTGGACATAAGGTGCTGTTTTTCAAAGAAACGTGTAATTCACTTAAAGTCAGGTTCTCTAATCAAATGAGTCCATCATAATAATGTTAATGGCGATGCTAGGCTTTGGCGCACAGCATACAGTAGCCTAACATCTGTAACATCTAACATCTGTAACTATGAATAACGTGGTTTGGAAATTAACTGCACAACAAACTGCCAACAGTCAGTTAATTAGCATTATATAATTCACAAATTAAATTATGGGTTGTTATTCAGAATCATTTTAAAGCATGTAAAATAGCATATCGTTGCTGTCCAATGAAAAATATTTTGAGTTTTCTACATTATTTAAACACGCCAGTGGTTGTTTACATTGTGTGAAAAATTCTTAATGAATGGACCAATAGAAGTGCTCCAAAATAGCTTAAAGAAAATTCTGGTTTCATTGACTTACATTGAAAGTAAAGTATGTTTTTGGTCTTTCCTGTAAAATTGCAATGTTAAAGATACTTGTTTTTTATTGGACAGCGACTATATGTAGTATATTAGTCTTTTATTATTTTATCACAGAGCAAAGAGAAAACAACAACAAAAAAATTGGGGTTTTGGGGGTGATGGGTTTCGTGGATACATATGTCCCCAGCAATGTCAAGAGCAAATCTATGCCCTTGTCTCGAAACCCTATTCATAGCCTGGTAACTCTAGAACTCGGTATGATCATGAGATGAAATGTGATTTGAAAGATGTTTTGAAATGTTCCCACTGTATGTCTGAGCTGTATTATAGGAAGGATATGAACAGAACCATCAAGAATCATCATATCTGATGCGCACCACATTTGATGACCCCAGAGGGTTAAAGTGGATGTAAATATATCTCAATGTAAATAACCAACAGCTCCAGAACAACACTCATATGACTCATCATTCTTTGAGCTGCATCGCTTAAGCATATAAGAGCAGATTTCCACTGTAATAACACTGAAAACTTACTTTCCCATGTTTTTCAATTATAAAAACTGAAACAGTAACAGAAACACTCTGCTTTTATCATCAGTAATTGAGACAGTCATTCCTTTTTTAGTATTGAAATGATTCCCAGAAACTGTATTAGGTCTCATACAGGTGAATTGGAATGGTGATGTTGGCTTGCATTCACAGTAAACCCCCTCCTGTTAAATTACCTGTTAAATTCCTGCATAAAAGTCTATAATGTGAAAAAGGCCATTCTGCTCATGTCCTCTCAAATCTGCACTCTTAAGAGCTGATGGTTTTTCTTTTTTGCTGAATTTTTTGAATTCAGTTGCATAATTATACATTTAACTACATATAAAGTTACATTTAAATGATTACATTTATGTGCGCACATAACTTTTCATCAAAATCAGATCACAGTCAAACACCTTACCAACACAAAGTGCTGTAATTTAAACATGTACAATCGGCACTCATCTGCATATCAAATTAATCTATCCAGTTGTTTTAATAATAGAGTGAGAAATAATTAATGTAGACTTACATTCATTTCTTATCACAGATGGTATATCAGATGTAATCAACATGAGACAAAACGTAAATTTTACACCCATAAAATCAATTTTAAAGGGTGTTCATCATAAAAACCCTAACTTTTTATAATTAAGCTATTTGATACAGTACATAAAGATTGTGTATGAACATTACATGCACCAAAGTTTCAATACACACTGTTCACTCCTCAGTCTGAACTAAGGCTGGGATACGATACGTGCTCACGATTCAATAAATAATGATATATTGAAAAAGTGATTTACAGTGATTTTTCAAATCACACTATTAAAATACACCACTGTATGAACAGGTTTGTCAATGCCTACAGTAGCATTGCACCCTTGTGCTGCTTGTTAATGTTGGAGTGAAGCTGAAAATGGATTACAACACTGACATCTAGTGGTCACAGGTTTAAACACAACACACAATGAATCTGCATATCGATACTGTGTTTTTAAGAAAAGATACAGTATCATGAGACAATATTCCGATATATTTTAATTTTTCTATATTTTCTTATACCCCTAGTCTGTACAGTGTATTTAAGCTAACTAATGTTACAAAACAGTGTCCTTTTTGAACTGTGACATCACGAAAATACATATTTACACATTTTCATATATCCACCTACAGCAGTTTAACCCTGCCCATTTAAGTTATTTGGAATGTTTCAGGCTGGGTTTATTTAAAAAACAAGGCACCATACAGGACAGCCAATCAGAAAAGAGCTTCTTTACATATTTTAGTTTTAAAATAGGATGAAAAAAATGTCATGTACAAAAATGAATTACGACTTCTCTTGGTACATAAAACCTTACAACGTTTTGTATGTGGACCTCAGGTGGCAAAAAAAATACAATTCAGATATTACGTAAGATTAGGACTTCTTAAAAGGGAAATTCAATTGTTTGTACTTTTTGTGTAATTAAATTATTTTTATATTTTCCTAAAGAAGATACAGGAAACATAGAGGGCCGAGGAGGACACCTGGACAGTGGCCAGCTGCATGAATGTTTAGGGAGGCGTCTGCAAAATGGTTGGCTGATGCTGTGGCGCCCCGAGGGAGTAGAAATGGCCCCAAGGGAGCATTGGGTGGGTGCAAAGACATTCAGAAACACCCACTGTGTGGATATAAGGTGGGATGGTGTTGGGGTGTGGGCCCGCATGCCCCAGGGGCTCTGCTCAGATGTTGTGAGGTCACTGGGATGGTTGACAATTGACTATTGAAAGGGATGTGTGTGTGTTTGTGTTAGGGGTCGAGCCCTATGGGGTGATCTACCCTGTATGTTCAGTGCTTTGTATATGTCTTTGTGCTTGTGTTCAATAAAAAGCTCCTTACCTGCAGCAGATTCCTGGCCTACCCCATGATTTCAATTAAACCCCAAATTTCCTATAAAGGCCACAATAAAGAACTTCACACCTTGCATGTAATCTTCATTATGGTAAATTAGTCATAAGTGATCTTAAATCTTAAATCTTAATCTTTACCATTAATTAATTAAAAAAATTATGTAACAGCTCAACACATAATATCATAATAGAATGTGTCAAACATCAGGCAGGCACACCTGTAACCATTTTATGTGAGACCCTGTGTAAGGACAGCTTTTAGCAGCCTTAAGAACATCAAACCACCATCTGTTTTATATTACAACGTCAGTATAGATACTGAAGATTACATGCAGGATGTGAAGTTATTTATTGTAGCCCTATAAAATAGTATAATTGATGGCTATATTTGTATTGCTGACATTGTGAGCTTTACTCTCTCACCACCGCTGTGAAGAAATCAGAGTTTGTATCTTCCTCTACAACAGAGGGCACTAATAGGCGGACCGCTGTCTGCACCAGGCCCCAGACGTTGTCCAATGCAGACCCAAACAGATAAACTACTGAAAAGGATTTAATGCTGGCAGCGTTTATTTTAAGTGGCGGAACTTTTCTGGTCTTTACTGTATGCAGGCTTTGCGGAGCAGTAAACTCACAGACCAATCACGTGCGTTGTAAGATCACCAAAGGTACTCCTCAGCCAATCAGATCTGTGCAGATTCAAGCTTGTCAGAGAATAAAGCGAGTCAGAGAATAACGTACTCTAAAAAAGAAAAGTCGACGACAAAAGTCCTGTTGAAGCAGGAATGGAGAGACGTATATGTTTATTCTTCCCACAGGAGGTGAAACTGAGTTAATTTAAAGACTGGGTTAAATAAACACATTCTGTTTTTTCCAATATAGACCTTGTTTTTACTTGAAGTGAGGAAAAAGCATTTATTTGGAGTTTTATAAAAAATTAATTCAGTTCAGCATTTAAAACTCGTAAAATATACCGAACGGTATGTGGAATAGGGCTGTGTATTGGACAGAACCTGGCGATATAATACGTATCGTGATACAGCGGTCACGATTCAATATATCACAATGTATTGCGATACTACAAGCAACGTGATGTATTGTGATTTTTCAAATCCTAATATTCAAACACACCACTATATATACAGGTTTCCCAGTGCTTACAATAGCATTGCACCCTTGTGCTGCTTGTTAATGTTGGAGTGGAGCTGAAAATGGATTACAACACTGCTACCAGTGGTCAGAGGTTTAAACACAACACACAATGATTCACTGTCTGCCAGGAATCTGTGTATCGATACTGTGTTTTTGAGAATCGATACAATATCGTGAAAGAAAATATCACAATATTCAATATTTTCAATCGTTTCTTACACCCCTAATGTGGAATGTGTTGGTCTTTCTGTTGCTGATGATATAGAATGCTGAGAGAACTACTAGGCTACTGCAGTATACAGGATATGGCACTGAATCCTAACACAAGGTAGGAATTATGACGCTCCAGACCTTGGCCTGAGGAAATTTCCTCTGGATGCACTTACTTGCTGCATTTCACAGCTCTACAATTTATGTCTCAATAGAATTATGCAAAACTAAAAACGACCCAGTGGAATTCCCCTTCAAATGTTTTCACTGTGTTGAGACGCACAGCTGATATGGAAGTATCTGGGCTTCATACCACTGGCCATCTGATAACAGGCAATTAACGGGACACCTCTTTCTCTGTCATTTCATCTGCTGTGTTTTCACACATCCAACATCGGATTCTTCATCATGCTTATTGCATTTTGTATGAGAGCCAGAAGCAGTGTAATTTGGATCAGTGAGGTAGTAAATGTGTTGGAGGGAGTCTAGCCCAGCTTCTACGCTTCTGTGCTCTCTCACTCTTATTAAGACATCAACACTGATAATTACTAGATTTGTTCCAAACTTGGCGGTGCTTTATTTTGATTTGCATCTCGTTCGGTGGAGCACAAATCTGATTTTAATTGCTAATTGTTGTGGTTGTGACGGATCTGCGTTCTATTCTATATTCTGTGAGTGAGTGAATGCGTGGTGAATTATAATTTTACACCTAACGTGCAATCTGCTGTGCAAACAGAGAAAGCATTCTTTACAGAGGGCGTGTTTTATATTATTCCATATTATTTCATAAACCCACTTATGATTCGTGTGGGTTTATGTAACCCAAACAGCAGTAATTCTCTTTTACATAACTTGTTTTTATCTCTTTAAGACATATATATAAACTAGCACAGTCCTGATTAGCTGTCTGATTTTTTCTATTTTTGCAAATTGGTCACATTTGAATGTTTCAGATCATATAATGTTTTAATAATAATATACAAAGATATCTCAGAAACCAATAAATGCAATAGTTTAATCATATACATTATCATTCATTAAAGGAACAATGCTGTTCAGTCCTACCTGCCTACTAAATCAACCAGTTAACCAAATTCAACTGACTGCTGGGTTTAGTGTTATAGTTTAGTGTGCCAGACCTGTTGAATCTAAACATGACTTTAATAGAATAAAAAAGCAGCAAATGATGTCACGTTCTAAAAAGATTCAAATACAAAAACAATTTCATTGACATTTACTTAAAACTTAAAACGCCATTGCTAAGTTTGTGGGACTCCAGTGACCCACAGTGAGAGCTGTTATCCACAAATACCGATAACTCATCCAGGAGGTCGTAAAAGAACCCAGATGAAGATCTAAAGAACTGTAGCCCTCACTGCTTATTCCTCATTTAAGGTCAATGTACACGATTCCACAATACGAAAGATGCTAGGCAAAAATGGCATCCATGGTAAAGTAGCAAAGCACAAATCACAGATGATTTGTGGGATAATATTCTGTGGACTGAGGAACCATTCTTGAAGACGAAACAACATCTGGCATAAGGCCAACACCACATTCCACCTTGAGAACATCATACCAGCCGTGAAACATGACGGTGGCAGTTTATTGGTCTGGGGCTGCTTTGCTTCTTCAGGACTTGGACGAATCATCATAAATGATAAAACCATGAATTCCAATCTATATTAGCAAGTCACCTGGGTGACGCAAGTTGGGTTATACAGCAGGACAATCATCTGAAGCACACAAGCAGGTCCACCTCTGAACAGACTGTAGTGGGCAAAAAGAAGAGGTACCACAGTTTCTCCACAGTAATGTAAAAGACTCCTTGCAACTTACTGCAACAACTAGATTTATGTTCATGGGGGCAATGACTTTTTCACATGAGTGATACGGATTTTAAATAAATCTTTATCTTAAATAAATGGAATGATCATTTAAAGGCTATATTCTGTACACATGTTATCTTTGTCTTCTATTAATATTAGATCATTTGAAACATTAGATTAGTTGAGGGTAATACTTTGTCGCAGCACTGTATATGTAAACGTTTCGGCTGTTGTGACATCACAGAAAGTATTTATGTGTTGATTATGGTGCAGTTTAGTGTCCATATATGAAATAGAGACTGTATGGTATGCTTTGAAACCAGAATAATGTTTACATTATATATATATATATATATATATATATATATATATATATATATATATATATATATATATATATATATATATATTAATAATAATAATAATGTTTCAAGGTATGGGCTCTTTAAGTAGCCAGTTAAGCCTGAAGCAATTACAATCCGAAACCCAAGAGAACAGTAGGACCTCTCGCTCTTTTGCCCTCAGGCACTGATATGTACCCCTCTCCCACACTGTCACGGTCTCTTTCCCTCTCTCCCTCCCTCACTCCCTCTCTCTGTCAAAGCCACTATTCATCAGATCATCATTGTTCCTTTTCGTCTCCTCTCTCTACCTCCTGTCCTGCACTCCCTTTCTTGCTCCCATCTCCATCCTTGCCACTCTTCCACAGCCGTTCATCAGCGCTGTCTGTTCCTGGTCTTCTTTCCTCTTTCTCGGAGTAAATCCTGACTCTCTGTGAGGAGCCCGAGAGGCGGACTAGACATCAGTTAACCACAAAGACGTTTCATGCTGACCAAATCTGTGTCCTGACTGACGAAGCATATAGATCTTCAGCTTCACGAACCTTAACACAGCCAGTGTCTGTCATAAGCTTGTGTCCTTTTCTACAAGTAGTTATAATGAGGACATGCGGTGGACTGGCGACCTGTCCATGGTGTACCCCGCCTTCGCTGATGATGCTGGGATTGGCTCCAGCCCCCCCCGTCACCCTGCCTAGCGGGATAAAGTGGTAGATAATGGATGGATGGATAGATGGATAGTTATAATGACGTGCACAATGGCAGCTTAACAAGACAATTCTGGACACCCATGATGTTGGCTATGGGTTTCATACCTTCGCCAGCTATCTCCGCTTAGCTAGACAGCTGGCTATCTTCATCAGCCCTTGTTTGACCGACAAGCCTGATAACCAAAACACAAAGAAGCGGTTTCACAGCAAGAATCTACAAGCCATAGATTCTATCAAGATTATCTGCAAATAGGCAGTTAGGCTTTTGTTGGTGGGTACTAACATTAGCTGGTCCAGTGGCATCCAACTTTGTTTTTCTTCATCCGTTTTTTTTCAGCCCAAAAAATGCTTAAAGTTGCAGCTATGCGTTGTGAATGACGGTGATATTTACTAAACAAAGCTCTTTATAGACAGCTGTCATCGGTAACAGCAGAGACTGTTTTATTAATGAGTTAAAGAGATACAGTTTCAAATGTCTAATAAAAGTTGGAATTGTTATCCAAAGTGTAAAAGCATAATAACTGAAAGAAATGTCTTTACTTGGTCCTTAAAAGTACAATTTCTGTAAAACCTCTATATTAACACATTTCACAATGAACTAAAATGATTATCATTTGTCAAAGACATCCATATATCATCAAACTAACTTTCAAGTTAAAATCACACCCGCTCTGTGAAAACAGCTCCTGAATAGTTTAATCCTGAGGCCTAAAATCAAGTAAAGCATAGAAACTAATTAATTCAAGGTTGCAGTCCTGATCAAAGCCCTGCTCAAACTTTTACTTTCCCCCAGTGTTTTTTTTATTTTTTATTACAGTGACTGACCTCAAAACAACACTGACCTCAAAAAGTGCATTCCCTTCCATTCAGCCATTAGAAAACAAGACAACATCATCAGTAATCCTTTACACGGGCTGTTGAACTTTTCATATCAACTTTATTCAGGCGATCAACATAGCTAAAAATGTAATAATTTTCAATTTAGAGTACCATAAAAGCTTAATATCCTCTCAAAGCCATCTGGTTGTGGTGATGTTAGCACTCAATCAATTAATTCTATAAACACTACCATCAGGTGATAAATACGGCTTAGGGGTCCAGAAACAAAAAAAAAAAAAAAAGAGTTTGCAGCACTTCTGGCGTCGGCTCTCGGTGCTTACTGGTGCGGAATAAGATACGCTTTGGATGAAATGAAAAGTAATCTTTCTCTCTCTCTCTCTCTTCTGAAGTGGATCCCCCCCAAAAAACTCCCGCTTGATATTATCGATTGCAGTGGGATTGTCTTCGACGGGACTTAACCTCGGAGAGCACGTCTCAAACAGATACCCTCCTAAAAGATCCTCCCACTTTCAGTGGAATCAATGAGAGGTATATACAGCCATGGACTTCAATGAAAGATCAATCACTTATTAACCCTGATCGCAAACGAGTGGCAACGCTTTTCTCAGAAGAACTCAGAGGGGGGGGTGAAAGAGGGACGATGACTGAAAGATGATTGATGTGCTCTGAGTGACCTCTCATTTTACTTCTGCTGTCCGTTCTTCGCCAAGACTGCGGCCTTTACGGTCTTCTAATATCAATGCAGAACCGTATTGGTTACTCAGTTAATCTCAACTTAAACAATTAAATCAATTAACATTTCTTCTCAGTGAGCGTCCAAAGTTATCTGACTGTTAAGTCGGACATGAATAGCTATTTCTGGGGCCCAATGTTCTCGTAGACCCTCAACTCAAATGACAATCAAAGAACATGTAAACCTTCTCACAGTCCCATCCCTGTTTACTGAGGCTCAAATGGGGGTCAAAGCCCAACTGGACACCCTTAATGTTGGCTATGGCTTTCATAGCCTTAGCCAGCTATCTCCGCTTAGCTAGACAGCTAGCTATCTTCATCAGCCCTTGTTTGACCGACAAGCCTGATAACTGAAACACAAAGATGTGGCTTCATAGCAAGACCCACTGTGTAAAAGCCATAGATTCTATTAAGGGTATCTGCAAATGGGCAGTTTGGCTTTTGTTGGTGGGTGCCAACATTAGCTGCCCAGTTAGCCCAGTGGCAACAAACTATGTTTTCCTTTATTCGTTAAAGTTGCAACTACTGAGACTGTGAATGACGGTGACATTTACTAAACACTGGCAGAGTCTGATGCTCAGAGATGTAAGCACAAGTGAATGAAGACCAGTTAAAAATTTAACTGTGAAGTGACTACAACTACAGAAACATATTCCGCATACAATCAAACAAACCTAAAATATCATGGAACAAGTAAACAGGATTGTTTTTGTCAAAACAATTTAAAGCACTGCAGCTAAATGGCACATAAACTGTTAACCTCCCACAGAATTCAACAGAAAACACATCAACACAGCGTGTTTCACCACCTCTTCCAGGAAACTGAGTGAGAGATTCTGCAGATATCTCTGTATGTCGGTGGGAGAATTCAGCTCTGCTTCTGTTTGTTGCTCCTCTCTTTATACAGGAGTGCAAGAACTATGGTTACATACAGTTACTGTATTTCACAGCAGAACCTGTTCAGTGCCGTCTTGCTGTCGTCATTTATGCCCATATAAGGAACTCCGGGTCTAAAAGGAATTTCTCTACGAGAAGAATGAATATTAAAAAATATAAATACTGCTATATGTAAGACTACAGTGCACTGAATTGACAACATTTAAAGAAAACACAGCCAGTGAGGTAGTGTGTTCCCATGTACAGGACGAGGAACTTAAAAGAAGTAAGAAAGAAAAAGAAACTGGTGCCCTGTTAAGTAATGTAGCCTACACGCTCCTGCACTCTCAGCTTATCACTACTGACTCCCTGATTAGCAGATTTAGCCTAAACATACTAATTATTTGTTTAATGCTGGAAACATTTTCTAATAAAGCCATTCTTCGGCTTCTTGTTCGAATTTTCCCGTTAATCCATTTAAGGTTAAAGTTAAAAGGCGTGAATGGACGATGATGTTTCTGGTGGACATGTGGGAAACGTTAATGTTATATTTGCTATTTCACAGAACCAGTAGGTCCATGTTGTTTTGTCCTGATTGCTAAAGTTCGTGAGAGGTTTCGTGACTGCTGCACCATTTAAGGTGAAACAGGGCGGTCTGACTAAGAAGCTACTTCAGCCTCGTGATGCTGGCGGTGTTGTTGATTCAGGAATTTAGCTTATTAAAATATAATCTGGAGGTTCTATAAATGTTCGCTTTGATAAGCTACTTCCAACATGTAGCACTCGCTCGACCAGTTCAGTGATGAAAATGTGATGCTCAGTAGTAGTATGAATTTTGGAAACACTGTTTATTCGTGCCATAAAGAAATTTAGCTTAGATCCAGAGCTTAGATGCAATTCACAAACAATATTGTCCATTTCACAATTAGTGTAAGTGTATCAGATGATTTTTAAAGAATAAAAATGTTGGTATTAAAGTCTATTTTTGTATAGAGGCTTATTTTACATATAGTCCTATTATCAGTAATTCTCAGTCCTCTGTCTAAATCTCCTGGTACGGCCGCCAATCCAAGTTAAGGATGTTATTGGACTAATTGGTTGTTAGGACACTCTTGCTCAATTGTGATGCACAGCTGAAAAACATTCTACTAATAAGTGAGTATAAAAGGGAACAACATTCTAGGTTAGTTTAGTATCTGAGGCATCAGCAGTTGATGGCTTGCTGACCGACCCAAAATGACCAGAAAGAAACAACTTTCTTTAGAGACCCGTCAGTCCATTGTTGTGTTAAGAAGAAGATACTCCATTGAAAACAAGAACATTTCACTGTGATCCCAAACTTTTGAGCGGTAGTGTATATGGTTATAATGCGGACTAAACGTATTCTATTCCGATTGAGCTATTAGTCTGATTATGAACGGATTATCAGGCTCATGTAAACGTAGCCAGTGTATTTCCGTTATCAATGGTTCTGATCATATCTACAAGTGGCCCCAGCCCTAATACAATGTACATACTATTTTGTTATTCTGACCATAAATATTCAAATTTTGCCCTCAAGATTCATTGGCTTGGTGGCACAAGCAGCCAGTGCAAACTCAAATACCTGCACCTTCAGGTTTGGATCCGTAAATCAGCATTTCGTAGCAGGAGGTGAGTGTATTCTCGTCTGTCTACTGGCCTAGAAATTTGTGTTTTTCTCACCAAATGCTTATTGACAGATTTGCAGACTTTGAGATTTGGTTACAACAGCCAAGAAGAAAATCTAACACAAACACACCACGGTGGGTCCCTGTAAATCAACACTGGGAGCAATGACAGCTCCAGTGTGTGTGTGTGTGTGTGTGTGTAACTCGGTGTGTTCTGGAAGAATAAACTGAGTGTAACTCTCTCTTCATTCGTGCATGTGTGAAAATTAGCTGCGTTTGTGCTTCGGTGCCCGTGCTCTGTATGTGTGTGTGTGCGTTTAAAGGTGCATTTGTTTGTGTGTGCGCGCGGCGCGCGAGTGTTTTGAAAACCTGCGGTGACGCCAATTATCGGGACAGGATGGAGTCTCAGCGAGGCGTCACTCTGCCATTTGCCCTGTCACCATCGCTCAAGCCCCAGCTATCTCTGTAGGAGCCGCTGCACTCTTTGTCTCTCTCCATTTCCTTCTTCTTTCCCTCATCCTCTCAACACGAACCACAGGAATGAATGAATTCCACTGCGTCTCCCACAGAGAGAGAGAGAGAGAGTAGAGTGGGACTGCGTGTGGGGTGGCATAGTTAGGAGGCTACACTATAAAAAAGGTGCCAAAAATTGATTCTTGGAGTGACGCCATAGAAGATGGGGACCCGGCAAAGCATTTCGGCAGACTGAAAGTCTGATAGAAAGATAATTAATGTATTTTTTTAAAAAATCAGTGACATCCATGAACATGAGCCTGTGCAGCTTCAGCAAAAGTCTATCCAATCACACGCATCTATGTAACTGATGGCAGGTGGGCTAGATATCAGGTTTTTCATACTATCCTTGGTCTGAGTTGTAAAGTGGCAACATGGCCTATTAAATAAAAGTCGTCCACGGAACCAGAACCATGAGTTTTTCTCAGCTCATCTGTTCAGAGACTGTGGCGCTGGTCAACAGGGGGACCATAAGGCCAGCACTAATGCGCCACTGTAAAACAAATCATTTCAAAACAACCTTCCAAATTGAGCTCTGAGGACAATGAAACAAACCCAAAGGTCAACATGAAAGGCCCACCAGAGTGCTCGTCCACTCGCTGACAGAGCAAGAGCATGAAATGTTTAATCTTTCATGGACGAATATCACCAAAGGTATATTTTTTATCTGTTTTTATACCCTGTGTTTTGCACACATTTTATTTGAAGGTGTCTTTTCCTAAGATAACTTTAGGTAAGTCAAGTTAAGTCAGTCTTTATTTATAAAGCACGTTTTAAAGACTGTAGAAGTCGACCAAAGTGCTGCACAGGTCAAAATAACAGCAAATAGTATAAAACATATAAACTATAAACAAACCAACAATTATCAATGCAAAAACATTCAAATTAAATGTTAAAATATTACCTAGGCAAGAATTAAAAAGGCATAAGACCATTTAAGAGGGAAGTGCCTGGGAATAAAAATAGGTTTTCAAATTTGATTTGAAAGCATCAATTGTAGATGGCATTCTTATGTGGAGTGGGAGGCTATTCCACAGTTTTGGGGCAGCTACAGAGAAGGCTCTGTGACCTTTGGATTTTAGTCGAGAGTAGCCAGATGTGAATTTGAATATGGCCTCAAGAGGTCAGAGATATAGGATGGGGCCACACCATTAAGAGCTTTAAAAAACAACAAACAAAATCTTAAAATTAACTTTTTATGCCCAAATCACTTTGAAGTACTTTATTGTCAGTCTTAAGTCAGATGCATGTCTTTGTCTAGTAAATGCTGGTTCTTGAACTCTTAAAATCTGAAAGTGGATTAAATTATAACTGAATCGCGTGTTGCTTGAAGAAACCTGTCACACTCTGTCTTGTCCCATCTACGTTCTTGTTTATGTCGTCCTGTCTTTGCTATGTGCGTCTGTTTTTGTTGGTCATGTCAAGACAGCCGTCTTTCCCCTTGTATATTTAAACCCTGTGTCTTTGTCTGAAATCGTTGATACGTTGATGTCTAAATCTGGTGTTGCATTGCTCCTGTTCTTTGTTTTGTTCCCGTGTCAAGTACGGATTATAAATAAAACCTGCGTTTGCATCCGCCTTGACTGCCTATGTCTGCTCGTCTAACCCCTCAAAACCACTGTCCACCCTGAACGGGACTCTTTGAATTTGCGATGAATTGTACTTTTAATTGAAGAGATGTACAAGCCTGGTGGTGTCACCACTCACTTTAGTTTCTTTATCTGAACCTTTGTAAGCAAGATGTTTCTAGTAGGACTGCGTTGATATGATACTTAACATATGTATCTGTCCAATACGGGCTAAAAATTGAATCCCGGTAGAATTTGATATGATCAATTAGTCTATCATGTGAATGCTTAAGCAAACATTTGCACAAATCACAGTTTAAATTTAATTCTGAAAGTTTATTGGCACTGAACAATCAAAATACTGAAATGCTGCTAGAAGTTCTATGTGCAGATCTATCTATCTATCTATCTATCTATCTATCTATCTATCTATCTATCTATCCATCTATCCATCTATCCATCTATCTATCTATCTATCTATCTTTCTATGCAGTTTATATTGTGTGAAAATGATGATTGAATCAAGTATCCCAGTTCCATAGATAAACAACTTGCCTAAAGAACCCTTCAATGTTTGGTTTATATTTTAAAGATCCATCTAAAAGCTCAATTACTCAATTTTAAGTGATTTTGGGCTACTGGTGGGTTGAAATCCTTTTTTGCGCTACCAAGGCACAAACAATATAAATCTACCCTTAAGGGTACAGACCAGTTTGGGGCGGGCATCACGGTTACACTACTGACACATATTGTGCACATATTGGTGACAGAAAAACAACAAAAACAAGGGAAGTAAAACAGGCCGGATGCACGGAACAACAGTAAAAAAGTATTGTTGTGCTGCTGAAGGCCATAATTGGAATTGAAAAACAAACTATCATCGTTTTTATGGAATATCCCCGTGTATCCCAGTGTCATAGACACTGGGTTCTTGCCTAGAGAACCTTGTTTGGTTCATAATTTGAAGATTCTTCTCAATTACTCAATTTCTCAATTATAAGTGACTTTTTAAATTAAAAAGAGTGACAAACCTTGTTCGAGTTTCAGACAATTTGTTCACTATACGGTCAATATACTTCATGAGCTGCTAAAACAGGCTGTGATATGTGAATGAACTATTCTAAAGGTTCAGCTCTAGAACCACTTTTGGTTCCCTGAGAAATTAGTTTTATGAGTCTGAAGGACCTTCTGTAAGGACCTTGATAACAGGCATTGTTTTTTTTTTATTTAAATCAGTGCTTTTCTTAGAACTGTAGAGGCCAAGAACTGTTTAGGAGCCATTTTTTCAGAATCTGTGTGCCTGCGTGAGGCTAAACAGACGTGTGGATATGAATTGGAACTGAAGGCTGCTGCTGGCAGGCTCATTATGAGTGTCGCAGTATTTAAGAAAAAAAAACAGCATCTTCAGGGCAATACGCTGAGCCGCATATCAGACCTGAGAGGACATGCCAAATGGAATTATGATTGACTAATTGCTTCACAGAGATACTGTTATGTGAGAGGCCAAAGTACACACCCGCAGGGATTCTTCTTCTACTTAAGAGTTTTATAGACTAAATTAACCAATTAGTATTCCTAGTATTCTCAGGAAAATATCCTAATTCAGAGTTTTTTGCTCTGATCTGATCCGAGTAGCTTGAGTATAAGCATCTGATCCGTCTTTATAAATAACACAGTTGATGTACAGTACATTACTCAGCTTGTAAACAGTACTACAGTAGAATCAATCACTAGATTTTGACACTGTACAGCTGAAACACTCTCAGTGTTCACTTGGCCAGTGCAGAGATGAACAGTATATAGATCAGGTGTGTCCAGTCTTACCCTTAAATGGCAGATGAGGCTTCCTACAAAGCAGGTGATCATATGATCAGTTGATTAATCAAGCAGAATCAGGTGATCTCCTAAGATTAGATGCCCCCGATATGCACAGAGTCACATTATTATGACCACTTCCATGTTCAACAACAGCAGCATGTAGGTGGCTGCGTTATTTGTCTGGGGGAATGCTTTTGTAGCATCCTTTGGAGCCCACTCATCCATGAGGAAGGCACTCTCAACCCATTTGGGTATGAATCCATTATTGGAGATCACGTTCATCATACATGCTGACTGTCTTCCCTGGGGATGGGATTTCCAGTAAGATGTCCTAAAGTTGGAGAAACTGACCAAGATTTTCAAGTACTACCCTGGACTTGAACCCAACTGATCATCTCTGGGACCACATGGATTGTGGTGTTCGCTCTATGGATCTTCCCCCACATGACCTTCAGCAGATGTGGGAGGCACTGCAGTCAGCATGGCTCCAGATACCTGTGACATCATACCAGGACCCCAGGAGTCTCCCAGCCTGTCTAGCTGCAGTCCGTGCTAAAACTAAACACCACAGGACAGTAGGGTGTGATGTGTCCTTTTCAACAAGCCCTGAATTGCACTGCTAGTAATCAGGAAACTGGAGATCCGGACCCTGGCGTCTCCTAAATTTGTACTGGACACAGGCAAACCGTAGGTGGCCAGAGAGCCAGAGAAACTTTTAAACTTTAAAGAAATTCAGGGGCATTGTCCTTCAGAGCCTGCATTTGGTGGGTGATTACATCACAGTGATGCGACTAAGCTGAAGATTCCTTTATATGCGGCTGAGAAATGCGTCCTTCTTTTCTATGATAACTAACGATCTATTGGGTGAATCCTTCACTGGCCAGCATATCCCGAGGTTCATTGTGGGCCGGTGTTGCTAGGTGACAGGAGCAGCGTGTCGTAAAGCAACGGTAATGGCGAGAACAGGGAAGCTGTGACGCAAACTGGAAATTCACCCTAGAGCAGACCGTTTTATATTAGTTTAGCCTTCACAGACTACGGGTAGGGCTGCATCTAACGATTCATTTCATAATCGATTACTCTAACGATTATTTTTTCAATTAGTCGATTAATCTAATAGATATATATAATGTATTAAATGGTTAAGAGTCCACGTTCTAACTCGACTTTTAGAAGCACAAATGACACGTAGCCTACACGCCTCACTCACAAGAAATTGGACAGTTTGTGGACTATATATTTTGGCAGAGAGCCGTTTGAGAACCAGCGTGTGAACCTACGTGTGTTTTAAAGCTTCGGCAGTATCGATCCTTAGGTTCTACACTGGACAATTAAGAAACGGTTATCAATGCGTAGTGAAGTGACACTACTGAAAGAAACATGTTAAAGACTCATTACGCTCAACATTAAATACGGATACGCACAGAGCCTTCTGTCCGTACTCTGCGGAGACCGCGGGGGCAGTGCAAGACGTGACCACTTCCAGACAGACACGACGAAGAAGAAACGGTGGGATGTTCATTCGAAATGTTCCAAAATACCTTCACCGCGGCGCAAAGACAAACAGTCGTTTTTTCTTTGTTTTTGAACTGAATAAAGAACTATGAGCTCCTCCAGTGCCGCCATGTTTAATGTACTCCAAACTGCCCTATACTGGACGTGTTGCTCAGCAACTATGTAAACGGAGCTGACGCAGAGAAGTGCGATGGCAGTGACGCTACATCACTTCCAACGCACGCAGACGAAGAATAAATCAGCCTTTACATGTAAATAATTTTAAAATCTGTGTTTCTGTGAAATACTCTGTGAACCTCGTCATCGATTACGTCGACGCGTCGCCCCAGCTCTAACTACAGGTTCATCCGAAATCGCCTACTTGCCTTCTAATCAGTAGGCAAGCACGGCTAGTATGTCCAAATACTCAGTAGGCATTGAGTAGGAGGCAAACGGTACCTGAACCCTAACCTAATCCTAACCCTAAACTAGCCCTGAATCAGCAGCCACTTTTATGTATGCGACCGCACTGACCACACTGTGCTATCCCATGATTCACCTGGAGCCGCGGATGAATTCAAAGCGGAGGAAAAAAAACGATGGAAAGCGGTACGTAGGCTGTGTGTACGTAGCTACGGCTAGTGAACCGCCGCTACAGAAGTTAGAGCTACTTCTGAGGTAAAAAAAAAATAAAATTCCTCCGGATTGCTCTTCTCCGAGCGACAGCTAGACACCGTGTGAGTACATATTCAGACAAAAACGCAGGTCCATGTCACAAAAAGTATCTAAATTTGTCAATAAACGGGGCTTTTAAATGAATAGCATGACTTTCACGGTGGTGTTCTGATGTCTTGCGTCACAAGATTGTGTGGATACTGAAACTCTACTGCCTATTGAACTCTAAGTCTACTGAAATTGCCTATTAGTCTGCTGCTTGACCAGTACTTACTGGCTCTAATCTAGTACCTACTGACTGGTAGGCGATTTCAGACACACCCTATGTGTCCTTCAAAGGATACACCTTCGTATATAGGTGTCCTTGGAAGGGTTCAGCCCCTTAATTGAGACTCACCTATGACTTTTCATTGTAGCCTTCACAAAAAACTGCCTTGAGTATCTGATCTATGAAGCACTGAAGACTGGTGGAGCAAAGTTAGAACAAGCTCCACAGGCCACGTGCCCTTTTCACTGGATTTCCTTGCGAGCCTACAGCAATCTGAAGATCTGAGCCCCTAAATGGCCAGGCTCCTCACCTGTTGTCTTCTCTGAGGCATCCATGTGATCAGTGACTTGTCAACACCAAGCTTAAAGTGTCATCGCAAAGAAGACCAGTTGACTAGTCTAGTACCCAGGGGTGCAAATGAAACACATCTAGAAGTATTTCCACTGGGACCACTGAGACCACTCAGAAGAAAGAAAGGCATTTTAATTTCTACATTCATACAAAGCCATAATATTCTGTGGTGAAGGAGCTTCTTTATCCCATGTGTTTCAAGCGTTTTGGGCTACCTTTTAGAAAGCACAAAAGAGGATCAAACAACTGCACAGATCTCAGAGAGCGAGAAGGAGAGAGGGCGAGTGAGAGAGGGACAAAGGGAGTGAGAAAGAGCACCAAAGAGTGCTAACTCTTTTACAACAAAGGTGCCAAAAGGCTTTACCAGAGCGAAGCCTTAGAAGAACAACTTTTGGCTCCCTAAATAACCTTTCAATAGAAGGTTCCACAAAAAAATAATGGTCTTATAAATGACATTCAGGAGCTTGTAGGAACATTTCGAGAACTTCCACATCATTTACTGGTGATTCAGTAATTAAACGTTTGTCCTAGAACCTAAATAACCATTTAGGAACCTTCGTTTTAGGAAAAGCACACCATCGCACCATTTACATATTTATGAAAGCTCATATTCTTGTTTGCTCGATCTGTGCTCGAGCGTTGTTTGTTTGGGCTTTTGGAGGAATACAATTTAGAGGTGGACGAGTGATTCAGACGATGTTGACTAAAAGGCATGGATCAATAAAGCTGTCAGATGAGAAGAGAGTTGGAAAAGAGTATTCTCTCTCTCATCCCTCAACCCATAGAGGCCAGGCTTCTGTGTTTGCTCTATCATTTCTCTGCAAAACAAACTGTCAGACTGTTGAAGCGGGAGAGAAAAGAGAAAGAAGGGAGGAGTGCACTTCTTTGTGGAAAAGCTCCATGGATGCAATAAACCTATCAGTTCCAGCGAGTTCGACGTAAAGCTTGTGCATTTTTGGTGAGGATCCATGTTGCACCACCATCACAGGACGGAGCAGTTGTCATACAGTGTTCTTCATCTAGACATCCCGGTCCTGAACAACACTTACTACAAGCTTTTCGTACCTACACAAACAACAATGCTAACCGTCACAAATGTCAACCAAAATCACCGCCTCACATCACAACCTCTAAACCTTTTTCTTTTAGCATCAGTCTGTTTAGTTCAGTGAAGTAGTTTTGAAGTAGTGGAGACATTATGTCAGCTATGACGAGTCAGCATAAGTTATTCTTTGATGTTACAGTACAGGGTGTAATTATTGTTTCTTTAAAGACAATAAAATTGGAATTTTATTAAATCTGCGGCAGTCTTCTGAAATTTTAATTTAGTCAAGAATTTTATTACAGGTAGGTTTCCCACAATAGATAGAAGCATAAACTAGAGATGGAAAGATCGATCGGCTATGTATCTGTATCATCCGATTTTTAATCAAAATATATAAGCGGCGATCGACCGATATTTCTCCAAGTTAGCCGTTCCCAAAAAACAATCGATGCCGTTAAACAAATTAGTCTAATTTCTGTATTTCCAACTAGCGTTTCATTAAAACCCCCAACAAACAGAATAAAGCGGCGCACCTCGTGAGAATAGTTTGTGGTTTTCACGGCATGTGCTGTCCATCTGGCAGTGTTTACCGTATGTGACGCAGACTCATCCAGGACGTTTTGTAAAAATTGTACAATCAGCGTGTCTCATTGGGGAACCAAGACAAAGATATTTAACACTAATAATCTGATACAGCACTGCACGCAGCTCTATACAGTGAGTATCAGCAAACAGCAGAGCTAGCACACACAGCTAGCACAAAACAAATAACCCAGAACACCATACAGACCAGATCTGACCGGTATGAACAGAACAGCAGGAGCAGGAGTCTGCTTTTAATGATTTAATTCGCTTTTTTTGATTTAAATTAAGGGTCTAAATTTATAAATTGCAGTATTTGGTGATATTTGTTTGATTTACTTTGTTTATTTACTGATAATTTTGTTGAAAATATTATACTGTTTCATATGAGCTCATTAAAAATGGTAATAAACCAGTTTCGACCATGTTTCATGACTTGTTTGCGCTAATAACTACATGTAGCCCTGCCGTAGCATATAGCCCCGCCTCGATCGGTATCGGCTATTGGGCAATCGCGCTGAAAGGTGATCGGTGATCGGAATCAGCCTCAAAAACGCTGAACGATCCATCTCTAGCATAAACACCATTAAAACATTCAGTACCACTGTAATATCGTACCATGTACTATGACTATATTAGTAGGCTATTAGTAATAGTACCTGTTAGAAGGGAGGCACTACACAACCTGACAAATACTTACTTAATATTTTACTAGCATGGACCACGCTCGGAAATGAGCCAAGGTGGGGCGAACTTAAACTTTAGGCAGCTTTGGCTCTAGGCTATCTTTGGTATAGGAATGAAAATAAGGAGGAGATGAGGAGGTGGTGGGAGCATTGTTGTGCGACATGGGAATGGAGTAAAAATGAGGGTATATATCTATAGGCAGTAAGGGAAGCTCCCAAAACTACACATAGTAACTTTATTGGGTATGAACATGAAGCAAAGTATTGTGATTTATCTATTCAGGATGCGAATATCAATTAAAAAAATATAACACCAGCATTTCTAATATTAATATTAGCTCAGTGTCCGTCTGTTAGTTCAGTCCATCCTTCTTCCAGCATTACTCAACTCTAAGGTAACACAATAAGAAGAGACGTCTACTATACAGTTGTTTAAACACATTCGAACTACACATACAGGAAGACTCTTCAGGGAACCAACAGTAGTTCTTCCATGGCATCACTCCAAACAAGCGTTCAGGCTCTGAACACTCTTACAGTCGGGTTTCCTTTGTTGGATCAATAAGGAATCCCAGTAAAAGGGCTCCCAAGTTATTGATTACGTTCAACAAGCCAAAAAAGTGTGCTGAAGACCTACTGAGACATAGAAATGGATTTTATGTTAGATTACTAGTACTACTACTATCAGACAGCATCCAGATAAAATGCAATGTGCTGGCATACGCTGGAGAACATGACTATTAATATTCCACCACTGACACATTATCAACAATACAATAAAACAATAACAGGTTCTAAGTATGTATAAACAAAGCAATCAAAGCACACTTTTGGAAATAGTACAAAATCATCCATCTGGCAGTGTTTACCGTATGAGACATTTAACACTACTAATCTGATACGCTACTTCAGAGACACCACGCGGCTGAATACAGTGAGTAGCACACACAGCTAACACAAAACTAATAACCCAGAACATCATACAGACCAGATCTGACCGGTACAAACAGTACAGCAGCAGCAACAGTTCAATATTCTACACCTAATGATTGCAGTTTTTGTTTAAATTAAGGGTCTAAATGTAATGATTACAGTTTTGGGGATATTTGTTTGATTTACTTTGTTTATTTACTGCTAATTTAGTTAAGAATATTATGCTGTTTCACATAAACTCGTTAAAAATGGTAATAAACCAGTTTAGACCATGTTTCATGACTTGTTTGTGCTAATAACTGCATGTAGCCCTGCCATGCATATAGCCCCGCCCTCGATCGGTAGCGCTGAAAGGTGATCGGCGATCGAAATCGGCCTCAAAAACGCTAATCGGTCCAGCTCTAGTAAAAACCATCCATTCTGATTTCAGGTTGAATTTAAAAATTATTTAAGATACACAACTGGAACAAAATCACTGTGTCTTCTGAGATTGTATCTGACCGTTCAAAGCTGACGAATGGTCATCATGACTGTCAGTAAAGCACCAATTAACTAAAATTAAGGGGTCTAATTAATTTGGACCATATTTATTACATGAGCTGATATTAATGGTTATTAATATTAACGGTTACATTATACACAGTGTCTGGAGGATCAACTACATATCTTCACTGTCCAAAGAAATACATGTAATTTTTTGTAGATTTTTTAAAATTCTACATCACTTTAACAAGACAGCTGATGTTTATATTGTGTGAACATTTCATGATGAACGGACCAATAGAAACGCTCCAAAATAGCTTGGAAAAATTCTGGTTCCATTGACTTACATTAAAATTAAAGAAGATTTTTGTCCTCTCCTGTGAAGTTGCTGTTTTGTAGATACTTGATTTTCATTGGACAGCAACAATATCTATTAAATGTACCCTGAACCCTAAATATGCATCAAATTCAGTTAACTCTAACCTTAATCCTAAACCTTATGCTAAAAGAAAAACGTTCTTCTAAGTGAAAAAAAATAAATCTTAGTATATCAGACAAAATATTCATGTCAGTCAGACCTAACCTGCTATATTCAGCCAAGTATAAACCACATCTGGTCACCACTGAAGCAATGAAATGGATATAACTACTGCAGAAAATCTATTTCATTGTTATTAAGTGAAAAGGAAATTATAAAACAGAAAGTAGGTCTTGTACAGATTAAAAGGCCTTTGCCCACAGAGCACTGCTATTGTGCCTGGGAGAAAGGCACTTACTCCTGAGCTGCTCTGGAGGTGCAACCCTGTCACTGCTTCATTTTCCCAGGACATGTCTGTAAATGAGAACATGTTCACAGAGCATTTTGGCTGGTAAAACAAAAGGTTTTCTTATTGCGCAGCCCTGACTAAAGGGATTTCACAGAATCCCTCGTAGGGTCGCACGAAAGGTGGGCACAACAAATAATAGCAGTTCTTTCTTTGCAATATAGCAGCTTAAACCGTTTGCAGTGCTGGGCCATAAAATCCAAAACCACAACATATTTTGTGATGTTTAAGTCTGTATTAATAAAGTTAATCAAGTTAAAAGGTGTTTCAGTTAAGGAGGTGAGATTGGAGTTTCAAGCTGTTTTGTCCATTAAAATACTACAGCACGCCTGTGGCAGCCTGGTTACTGAAAAATCTGTTCTTCTCCAGAAAGGTTAATGGGAATCATGGACTGTGGCTATTCTCCTTAAGAGTGGGTGGCCTGTTAAAATCACTCCATGAGTACAATGGGCTCCTGAAAGAGGTGAGAAAGCCAAAGATAAGAGCAAAAGACCTACAGAAGACTCTACAAACTGCAAAAATCCTTTGGTGATGTGTCCACTATTAAAAAAACACGGGGGTCTGGAGCTAATACCTTCGGGCGCAGGCTCTTTTTTAGTGACTGACTCCGCTGAAGTTTGCTGAGTGTGTGTTTTAACCAAACACCTTAACTGGTTTAGGTCTGTCTTGGATAGCGTCCTGCCACATCCCAACTGTGAAGCAAGGTGGAGGGAGCATCATAGTTTAGGCTGCATTACAGTGTCAGGGCCCGGATGCCTTGCAGTCATTGCAGGAAAAATGAATACAAATGTGAATCAGTACATTTTTCAGGCAAGACATTGAGTGATGAAACAAGACGATGACCCAAAGCACACAAGCAAGTCTAAACTAAAAACGTTTGACTGGTAGTGTACTAAAACGTTTGACTGGTAGTGTACTAAAACGTTTGACTGGTAGTGTACTAAAACGTTTGTCTGGTAGTGCACTAAAACGTTTGTCTGGTAGTGTATCTAAAACGTTTGTCTGGTAGTGTATCTAAAACGTTTGTCTGGTAGTGTATCTAAAACGTTTGTCTGGTAGTGTACTAAAACGTTTGACTGATAGTGTACTAAACCGTTTGTCTGGTAGTGATCTAAAACGTTTGTCTGGTAGTGTATCTAAAACGTTTGTCTGGTAGTGTATCTAAAACGTTTGTCTGGTAGTGTACTAAAACGTTTGTCTGGTAGTGTACTAAAACGTTTGTCTGGTAGTGTACTAAAACGTTTGACTGGTAGTGTACTAAAACGTTTGTCTGGTAGTGTATCTAAAACGTTTGTCTGGTAGTGTATCTAAAACATTTGTCTGGTAGTGTATCTAAAACGTTTGACTGATAGTGTATCTAAAACGTTTGGCTGGTAGTGTATCTAAAACGTTTGTCTGGTAGTGTACTAAAACGTTTGTCTGGTAGTGTACTAAAACGTTTGTCTGGTAGTGTATCTAAAACATTTGTCTGGTAGTGTATCTAAAACGTTTGTCTGGTAGTGTATCTAAAACGTTTGTCTGGTAGTGTACTAAAACGTTTGACTGGTAGTGTACTAAAACGTTTGTCTGGTAGTGTATCTAAAACGTTTGTCTGGTAGTGTATCTAAAACGTTTGGCTGGTAGTGTACTAAAACGTTTGTCTGGTAGTGTATCTAAAACGTTTGTCTGGTAGTGTATCTAAAACGTTTGGCTGGTAGTGTACTAAAACGTTTGTCTGGTAGTGTACTAAAACGTTTGTCTGGTAGTGTACTAAAACGTTTTACTGCTAGTGTACTAAAACGTTTGACTGGTAGTGATCTAAAACGTTTGGCTGGTAGTGTATCTAAAACGTTTGTCTGGTAGTGTACTAAAACGTTTGTCTGGTAGTGTATCTAAAACGTTTGTCTGGTAGTGTATCTAAAACGTTTGTCTGGTAGTGTATCTAAAACGTTTGGCTGGTAGTGTACTAAAACGTTTGTCTGGTAGTGTATCTAAAACGTTTGTCTGGTAGTGTACTAAAACGTTTGCCTGGTAGTGTACTAAAACGTTTGTCTGGTAGTGTATCTAAAACGTTTGGCTGATAGTGTATCTAAAACGTTTGACTGGTAGTGTATCTAAAACGTTTGTCTGGTAGTGTACTAAAACGTTTGTCTGGTAGTGTACTAAAACGTTTGTCTGGTAGTGTATCTAAAACGTTTGTCTGGTAGTGCATCTAAAACGTTTGTCTGGTAGTGATCTAAAACGTTTGTCTGGTAGTGTATCTAAAACGTTTGTCTGGTAGTGTACTAAAACGTTTGTCTGGTAGTGTACTAAAACGTTTGTCTGGTAGTGTATCTAAAACGTTTGGCTGATAGTGTATCTAAAACGTTTGACTGGTAGTGTATCTAAAACGTTTGTCTGGTAGTGTACTAAAACGTTTGTCTGGTAGTGTACTAAAACGTTTGTCTGGTAGTGTATCTAAAACGTTTGTCTGGTAGTGTATCTAAAACGTTTGGCTGGTAGTGTACTAAAACGTTTGTCTGGTAGTGTACTAAAACGTTTGTCTGGTAGTGTACTAAAACGTTTTACTGCTAGTGTACTAAAACGTTTGACTGGTAGTGATCTAAAACGTTTGGCTGGTAGTGTATCTAAAACGTTTGTCTGGTAGTGTACTAAAACGTTTGTCTGGTAGTGTATCTAAAACGTTTGTCTGGTAGTGTATCTAAAACGTTTGTCTGGTAGTGTATCTAAAACGTTTGGCTGGTAGTGTACTAAAACGTTTGTCTGGTAGTGTATCTAAAACGTTTGTCTGGTAGTGTACTAAAACGTTTGCCTGGTAGTGTACTAAAACGTTTGTCTGGTAGTGTATCTAAAACGTTTGGCTGATAGTGTATCTAAAACGTTTGACTGGTAGTGTATCTAAAACGTTTGTCTGGTAGTGTACTAAAACGTTTGTCTGGTAGTGTACTAAAACGTTTGTCTGGTAGTGTATCTAAAACGTTTGTCTGGTAGTGCATCTAAAACGTTTGTCTGGTAGTGATCTAAAACGTTTGTCTGGTAGTGTATCTAAAACGTTTGTCTGGTAGTGTACTAAAACGTTTGTCTGGTAGTGTACTAAAACGTTTGTCTGGTAGTGTATCTAAAACGTTTGGCTGATAGTGTATCTAAAACGTTTGACTGGTAGTGTATCTAAAACGTTTGTCTGGTAGTGTACTAAAACGTTTGTCTGGTAGTGTACTAAAACGTTTGTCTGGTAGTGTATCTAAAACGTTTGTCTGGTAGTGTATCTAAAACGTTTGTCTGGTAGTGATCTAAAACGTTTGTCTGGTAGTGTATCTAAAACGTTTGTCTGGTAGTGTACTAAAACGTTTGTCTGGTAGTGTACTAAAACGTTTGACTGGTAGTGTATCTAAAACGTTTGACTGGTAGTGTATCTAAAACGTTTGGCTGATAGTGTATCTAAAACGTTTGGCTGGTAGTGTATCTAAAACGTTTGTCTGGTAGTGTATCTAAAACGTTTGTCTGGTAGTGTATCTAAAACGTTTGGCTGGTAGTGTATCTAAAACGTTTGACTGGTAGTGATCTAAAACGTTTGGCTAGTAGTGTACTAAAACGTTTGGCTGATAGTGTATCTAAAACGTTTGGCTGGTAGTGTATCTAAAACGTTTGTCTGGTAGTGTACTAAAACGTTTGTCTGGTAGTGTATCTAAAACGTTTGGCTGATAGTGTATCTAAAACGTTTGGCTGGTAGTGTATCTAAAACGTTTGTCTGGTAGTGTATCTAAAACGTTTGTCTGGTAGTGTACTAAAACGTTTGGCTGATAGTGTATCTAAAACGTTTGGCTGGTAGTGTATCTAAAACGTTTGACTGGTAGTGTATCTAAAACATTTGTCTGGTAGTGTACTAAAACGTTTTACTGCTAGTGTATCTAAAACGTTTGACTGGTAGTGTATCTAAAACGTTTGGCTGATAGTGTATCTAAAACGTTTGGCTGGTAGTGTATCTAAAACGTTTGTCTGGTAGTGTATCTAAAACGTTTGTCTGGTAGTGTACTAAAACGTTTGGCTGATAGTGTATCTAAAACGTTTGACTGGTAGTGTATCTAAAACATTTGTCTGGTAGTGTACTAAAACGTTTTACTGCTAGTGTATCTAAAACGTTTGACTGGTAGTGTATCTAAAGCGTTTGTCTGGTAGTGTACTAAAACGTTTGACTGGTAGTGTATCTAAAACGTTTGTCTGGTAGTGTATCTAAAACGTTTGTCTGGTAGTGTACTAAAACGTTTGTCTGGTAGTGTATCTAAAACGTTTGGCTGGTAGTGTACTAAAACGTTTGTCTGGTAGTGTATCTAAAACATTTGTCTGGTAGTGTACTAAAACGTTTGTCTGGTAGTGTACTAAAACGTTTGTCTGGTAGTGTATCTAAAACGTTTGGCTGATAGTGTATCTAAAACGTTTGACTGGTAGTGTATCTAAAACGTTTGTCTGGTAGTGTACTAAAACGTTTGTCTGGTAGTGTACTAAAACGTTTGTCTGGTAGTGTATCTAAAATGTTTGTCTGGTAGTGTATCTAAAACGTTTGTCTGGTAGTGATCTAAAACGTTTGTCTGGTAGTGTATCTAAAACGTTTGTCTGGTAGTGTACTAAAACGTTTGTCTGGTAGTGTATCTAAAACGTTTGGCTGATAGTGTATCTAAAACGTTTGACTGGTAGTGTATCTAAAACGTTTGTCTGGTAGTGTACTAAAACGTTTGTCTGGTAGTGTACTAAAACGTTTGTCTGGTAGTGTATCTAAAATGTTTGTCTGGTAGTGTATCTAAAACGTTTGTCTGGTAGTGATCTAAAACGTTTGTCTGGTAGTGTATCTAAAACGTTTGTCTGGTAGTGTACTAAAACGTTTGTCTGGTAGTGTACTAAAACGTTTGTCTGGTAGTGTACTAAAACGTTTGGCTGATAGTGTATCTAAAACGTTTGGCTGGTAGTGTATCTAAAACGTTTGTCTGGTAGTGTATCTAAAACGTTTGGCTGATAGTGTATCTAAAACGTTTGGCTGGTAGTGTATCTAAAACGTTTGTCTGGTAGTGTATCTAAAACGTTTGTCTGGTAGTGTACTAAAACGTTTGGCTGATAGTGTATCTAAAACGTTTGGCTGGTAGTGTATCTAAAACGTTTGACTGGTAGTGTATCTAAAACGTTTGTCTGGTAGTGTACTAAAACGTTTTACTGCTAGTGTATCTAAAACGTTTGACTGGTAGTGTATCTAAAACGTTTGGCTGATAGTGTATCTAAAACGTTTGGCTGGTAGTGTATCTAAAACGTTTGTCTGGTAGTGTATCTAAAACGTTTGTCTGGTAGTGTACTAAAACGTTTGGCTGATAGTGTATCTAAAACGTTTGACTGGTAGTGTATCTAAAACATTTGTCTGGTAGTGTACTAAAACGTTTTACTGCTAGTGTATCTAAAACGTTTGACTGGTAGTGTATCTAAAGCGTTTGTCTGGTAGTGTACTAAAACGTTTGACTGGTAGTGTATCTAAAACGTTTGTCTGGTAGTGTATCTAAAACGTTTGTCTGGTAGTGTACTAAAACGTTTGTCTGGTAGTGTACTAAAACGTTTGTCTGGTAGTGTATCTAAAACGTTTGTCTGGTAGTGTATCTAAAACGTTTGTCTGGTAGTGTACTAAAACGTTTGACTGATAGTGTACTAAACCGTTTGTCTGGTAGTGTACTAAAACGTTTGACTGGTAGTGTATCTAAAACGTTTGTCTGGTAGTGTATCTAAAACGTTTGTCTGGTAGTGTATCTAAAACGTTTGTCTGGTAGTGTACTAAAACGTTTGTCTGGTAGTGTACTAAAACATTTGTCTGGTAGTGTATCTAAAACGTTTGTCTGGTAGTGTATCTAAAACGTTTGTCTGGTAGTGTATCTAAAACGTTTGACTGATAGTGTATCTAAAACGTTTGGCTGGTAGTGTATCTAAAACGTTTGTCTGGTAGTGTACTAAAACGTTTGACTGGTAGTGTACTAAAACGTTTGTCTGATAGTGATCTAAAACGTTTGACTGGTAGTGTACTAAAACGTTTGTCTGGTAGTGTATCTAAAACATTTGTCTGGTAGTGTATCTAAAACGTTTGTCTGGTAGTGTATCTAAAACGTTTGTCTGGTAGTGTACTAAAACGTTTGACTGGTAGTGTACTAAAACGTTTGTCTGGTAGTGTATCTAAAACGTTTGTCTGGTAGTGTACTAAAACGTTTGACTGGTAGTGATCTAAAACGTTTGGCTGGTAGTGTATCTAAAACGTTTGTCTGGTAGTGTACTAAAACGTTTGTCTGGTAGTGTATCTAAAACGTTTGTCTGGTAGTGTATCTAAAACGTTTGTCTGGTAGTGTATCTAAAACATTTGTCTGGTAGTGTACTAAAACGTTTGTCTGGTAGTGTACTAAAACGTTTGTCTGGTAGTGTATCTAAAACGTTTGGCTGATAGTGTATCTAAAACGTTTGACTGGTAGTGTATCTAAAACGTTTGTCTGGTAGTGTACTAAAACGTTTGTCTGGTAGTGTATCTAAAACGTTTGGCTGGTAGTGTATCTAAAACGTTTGACTGGTAGTGTATCTAAAACGTTTGTCTGGTAGTGTATCTAAAACGTTTGTCTGGTAGTGATCTAAAACGTTTGTCTGGTAGTGTATCTAAAACGTTTGTCTGGTAGTGTACTAAAACGTTTGTCTGGTAGTGTACTAAAACGTTTGTCTGGTAGTGTATCTAAAACGTTTGGCTGATAGTGTATCTAAAACGTTTGACTGGTAGTGTATCTAAAACGTTTGTCTGGTAGTGTACTAAAACGTTTGTCTGGTAGTGTACTAAAACGTTTGTCTGGTAGTGTATCTAAAACGTTTGTCTGGTAGTGTATCTAAAACGTTTGTCTGGTAGTGTACTAAAACGTTTGTCTGGTAGTGTACTAAAACGTTTGACTGGTAGTGTATCTAAAACGTTTGACTGGTAGTGTATCTAAAACGTTTGGCTGATAGTGTATCTAAAACGTTTGGCTGGTAGTGTATCTAAAACGTTTGTCTGGTAGTGTATCTAAAACGTTCGTCTGGTAGTGTACTAAAACGTTTGGCTGATAGTGTATCTAAAACGTTTGGCTGGTAGTGTATCTAAAACGTTTGACTGGTAGTGATCTAAAACGTTTGGCTAGTAGTGTACTAAAACGTTTGGCTGGTAGTGTATCTAAAACGTTTGGCTGGTAGTGTATCTAAAACGTTTGTCTGGTAGTGTACTAAAACGTTTGTCTGGTAGTGTATCTAAAACGTTTGGCTGATAGTGTATCTAAAACGTTTGTCTGGTAGTGTACTAAAACGTTTGACTGATAGTGTATCTAAAACGTTTGACTGGTAGTGTACTAAAACGTTTGGCTGATAGTGTATCTAAAACGTTTGGCTGGTAGTGTATCTAAAACGTTTGACTGGTAGTGTATCTAAAACGTTTGTCTGGTAGTGTACTAAAACGTTTTACTGCTAGTGTATCTAAAACGTTTGACTGGTAGTGTATCTAAAACGTTTGGCTGATAGTGTATCTAAAACGTTTGGCTGGTAGTGTATCTAAAACGTTTGTCTGGTAGTGTATCTAAAACGTTTGTCTGGTAGTGTATCTAAAACGTTTGTCTGGTAGTGTATCTAAAACGTTTGACTGGTAGTGTATCTAAAACGTTTGACTGGTAGTGTACTAAAACGTTTTACTGCTAGTGTATCTAAAACGTTTGACTGGTAGTGTATCTAAAGCGTTTGTCTGGTAGTGTACTAAAACGTTTGACTGGTAGTGTATCTAAAACATTTGTCTGGTAGTGTACTAAAACGTTTTACTGCTAGTGTATCTAAAACGTTTGACTGGTAGTGTATCTAAAGCGTTTGACTGGTAGTGTATCTAAAACGTTTTACTGCTAGTGTATCTAAAACGTTTGACTGGTAGTGTATCTAAAGCGTTTGACTGGTAGTGTATCTAAAACGTTTGGCTGGTAGTGTATCTAAAACGTTTGACTGGTAGTGTATCTAAAACGTTTGACTGGTAGTGTATCTAAAACGTTTGACTGGTAGTGTACTAAAACGTTTGACTGGTAGTGTATCTAAAACGTTTGACTGGTAGTGATCTAAAACGTTTGACTGGTAGTGTATCTAAAACGTTTTACTGGTAGTGATCTAAAACGTTTGACTGGTAGTGTATCTAAAACGTTTGACTGGTAGTGATCTAAAACGTTTGACTGGTAGTGTATCTAAAACGTTTGACTGGTAGTGTATCTAAAACGTTTGACTGGTAGTGTATCTAAAACGTTTGGCTGGTAGTGTATCTAAAACGTTTGACTGGTAGTGTATCTAAAACGTTTTACTGCTAGTGTATCTAAAACGTTTGACTGGTAGTGATCTAAAACGTTTGACTGGTAGTGTATCTAAAACGTTTGGCTGGTAGTGTATCTAAAACGTTTGACTGATAGTGTACTAAAACGTTTGACTGGTAGTGTATCTAAAACGTTTGGCTGGTAGTGTATCTAAAACGTTTGGCTGGTAGTGTATCTAAAACGTTTGGCTGGTAGTGTATCTAAAACGTTTGACTGATAGTGTACTAAAACGTTTTACTGCTAGTGTATCTAAAACGTTTGACTGGTAGTGTATCTAAAACGTTTGACTGGTAGTGTATCTAAAACGTTTGACTGATAGTGTACTAAAACGTTTGACTGGTAGTGTATCTAAAACGTTTGACTGGTAGTGTATCTAAAACGTTTGACTGGTAGTGTATCTAAAACGTTTGGCTGATAGTGTATCTAAAACGTTTGACTGGTAGTGATCTAAAACGTTTGACTGGTAGTGTATCTAAAAGGTTTGGCTGGTAGTGTATCTAAAACGTTTGGCTCGTAGTGTATCTAAAACGTTTGGCTGGTAGTGTACTAAAACGTTTGACTGGTAGTGTATCTAAAACGTTTGACTGGTAGTGTATCTAAAACGTTTGACTGGTAGTGTATCTAAAACGTTTGACTGGTAGTGTATCTAAAACGTTTGATTGGTAGTGTATCTAAAACGTTTGACTGGTAGTGTATCTAAAACGTTTGACTGGTAGTGTATCTAAAACGTTTGACTGGTAGTGATCTAAAACGTTTGACTGGTAGTGTATCTAAAACGTTTGACTGGTAGTGTATCTAAAACGTTTGGCTGGTAGTGTATCTAAAACGTTTGACTGGTAGTGTATCTAAAACGTTTGACTGGTAGTGTATCTAAAACGTTTTACTGGTAGTGATCTAAAACGTTTTACTGGTAGTGTATCTAAAACGTTTGACTGGTAGTGATCTAAAACGTTTGACTGGTAGTGTATCTAAAACGTTTTACTGGTAGTGATCTAAAACGTTTGGCTGGTAGTGTATCTAAAACGTTTGACTGGTAGTGATCTAAAACGTTTGACTGGTAGTGTATCTAAAACGTTTTACTGGTAGTGATCTAAAACGTTTGGCTGGTAGTGTATCTAAAACGTTTTACTGGTAGTGTATCTAAAACGTTTTACTGGTAGTGATCTAAAACGTTTTACTGGTAGTGTATCTAAAACGTTTGACTGGTAGTGTATCTAAAACGTTTGACTGGTAGTGTACTAAAACGTTTGACTGGTAGTGTATCTAAAACGTTTGACTGGTAGTGTATCTAAAACGTTTGGCTGGTAGTGTATCTAAAACGTTTGACTGGTAGTGATCTAAAACGTTTGGCTGGTAGTGTACTAAAACGTTTGACTGGTAGTGTATCTAAAACGTTTGACTGGTAGTGATCTAAAACGTTTGACTGGTAGTGTATCTAAAACGTTTTACTGGTAGTGATCTAAAACGTTTTACTGGTAGTGTATCTAAAACGTTTGACTGGTAGTGATCTAAAACGTTTTACTGGTAGTGATCTAAAACGTTTTACTGGTAGTGTATCTAAAACGTTTGACTGGTAGTGTATCTAAAACGTTTGGCTGGTAGTGTATCTAAAACGTTTGACTGGTAGTGTATCTAAAACGTTTTACTGCTAGTGTATCTAAAACGTTTGACTGGTAGTGTATCTAAAACGTTTGACTGGTAGTGTATCTAAAACGTTTGGCTGGTAGTGTATCTAAAACGTTTGACTGATAGTGTACTAAAACGTTTGACTGGTAGTGTATCTAAAACGTTTGGCTGGTAGTGTATCTAAAACGTTTGGCTGGTAGTGTATCTAAAACGTTTGACTGATAGTGTACTAAAACGTTTTACTGCTAGTGTATCTAAAACGTTTGACTGGTAGTGTATCTAAAACGTTTGGCTGGTAGTGTATCTAAAACGTTTGACTGATAGTGTACTAAAACGTTTGACTGGTAGTGTATCTAAAACGTTTGACTGGTAGTGATCTAAAACGTTTGACTGGTAGTGTATCTAAAACGTTTGGCTGGTAGTGTATGTAAAACGTTTGGCTGGTAGTGTACTAAAACGTTTGACTGGTAGTGTATCTAAAACGTTTGACTGGTAGTGTATCTAAAACGTTTGATTGGTAGTGTATCTAAAACGTTTGACTGGTAGTGTATCTAAAACGTTTGACTGGTAGTGATCTAAAACGTTTGACTGGTAGTGATCTAAAACGTTTGACTGGTAGTGTATCTAAAACGTTTGACTGGTAGTGTATCTAAAACGTTTGACTGGTAGTGTATCTAAAACGTTTGGCTGGTAGTGTATCTAAAACGTTTGACTGGTAGTGTATCTAAAACGTTTTACTGGTAGTGTATCTAAAACGTTTGACTGGTAGTGATCTAAAACGTTTGACTGGTAGTGTATCTAAAACGTTTTACTGGTAGTGATCTAAAACGTTTGGCTGGTAGTGTATCTAAAACGTTTGACTGGTAGTGTATCTAAAACGTTTTACTGGTAGTGTATCTAAAACGTTTTACTGGTAGTGATCTAAAACGTTTTACTGGTAGTGTATCTAAAACGTTTGACTGGTAGTGTATCTAAAACGTTTGACTGGTAGTGATCTAAAACGTTTGGCTGGTAGTGTATCTAAAACGTTTCACTGGTAGTGTACTAAAACGTTTGACTGGTAGTGTATCTAAAACGTTTGACTGGTAGTGTACTAAAACGTTTGACTGGTAGTGTACTAAAACGTTTGACTGGTAGTGTATCTAAAACGTTTGACTGGTAGTGTATCTAAAACGTTTTACTGGTAGTGTATCTAAAACGTTTTACTGGTAGTAATCTAAAACGTTTGACTGGTAGTGTATCTAAAACGTTTGACTGGTAGTGTATCTAAAACGTTTGACTGGTAGTGTATCTAAAACGTTTGGCTGGTAGTGTATCTAAAACGTTTGACTGATAGTGTACTAAAACGTTTGACTGGTAGTGTATCTAAAACGTTTGACTGATAGTGTATCTAAAACGTTTGGCTGGTAGTGTATCTAAAACGTTTGGCTGGTAGTGTATCTAAAACGTTTGACTGGTAGTGTATCTAAAACGTTTGGCTGGTAGTGTATCTAAAACGTTTGACTGATAGTGTATCTAAAACGTTTGACTGATAGTGTACTAAAACGTTTGACTGGTAGTGTATCTAAAACGTTTGGCTGGTAGTGTATCTAAAACGTTTGACTGGTAGTGTATCTAAAACGTTTGGCTGGTAGTGTATCTAAAACGTTTTACTGGTAGTGTATCAAAAACGTTTGACTGGTAGTGTACTAAAACGTTTGACTGGTAGTGTATCTAAAACGTTTGACTGGTAGTGTATCTAAAACGTTTGGCTGGTAGTGTATCTAAAACGTTTGACTGATAGTGTACTAAAACGTTTGACTGGTAGTGTATCTAAAACGTTTGACTGATAGTGTATCTAAAACGTTTGGCTGGTAGTGTATCTAAAACGTTTGGCTGGTAGTGTATCTAAAACGTTTGACTGGTAGTGTATCTAAAACGTTTGGCTGGTAGTGTATCTAAAACGTTTGACTGATAGTGTATCTAAAACGTTTGACTGATAGTGTACTAAAACGTTTGACTGGTAGTGTATCTAAAACGTTTGGCTGGTAGTGTATCTAAAACGTTTGACTGGTAGTGTATCTAAAACGTTTGGCTGGTAGTGTATCTAAAACGTTTTACTGGTAGTGTATCAAAAACGTTTGACTGGTAGTGTATCTAAAACGTTTTACTGGTAGTGTATCAAAAACGTTTGACTGGTAGTGTATCTAAAACGTTTTACTGGTAGTGTATCTAAAACGTTTGGCTGGTAGTGTATCTAAAATGTTTGACTGGTAGTGTACTAAAACGTTTGACTGGTAGTGTACCTAAAACGTTTGGCTGGTAGTGTATCTAAAACGTTTGACTGGTAGTGTATCTAAAACGTTTGGCTGGTAGTGTATCTAAAACGTTTGGCTGGTAGTGTATCTAAAACGTTTGACTGGTAGTGTATCTAAAACGTTTGGCTGGTAGTGTATCTAAAACGTTTGGCTGGTAGTGTATCTAAAACGTTTGACTGGTAGTGTATCTAAAACGTTTTACTGGTAGTGTATCTAAAATGTTTGGCTGGTAGTGTACTAAAACGTTTGGCTGGTAGTGTACTAAAACGTTTGGCTGGTAGTGTATCTAAAACGTTTTACTGGTAGTGTATCAAAAACGTTTGACTGGTAGTGATCTAAAACGTTTGACTGGTAGTGTATCTAAAACGTTTGACTGGTAGTGTATCTAAAACGTTTGGCTGGTAGTGTATCTAAAACGTTTGGCTGGTAGTGTATCTAAAACCTTTGACTGGTAGTGTATCTAAAACGTTTGACTGGTAGTGTATCTAAAACGTTTGGCTGGTAGTGTATCTAAAACGTTTGACTGGTAGTGATCTAAAACGTTTGACTGGTAGTGTATCTAAAACGTTTGGCTGGTAGTGTATCTAAAACGTTTTACTGGTAGTGTATCTAAAACGTTTGGCTGGTAGTGTATCTAAAACGTTTGACTGGTAGTGTATCTAAAACGTTTGGCTGGTAGTGTATCTAAAACGTTTGACTGATAGTGTATCTAAAACGTTTGACTGATAGTGTACTAAAACGTTTGACTGGTAGTGTATCTAAAACGTTTGGCTGGTAGTGTATCTAAAACGTTTGACTGGTAGTGTATCTAAAACGTTTGGCTGGTAGTGTATCTAAAACGTTTTACTGGTAGTGTATCAAAAACGTTTGACTGGTAGTGTACTAAAACGTTTGACTGGTAGTGTATCTAAAACGTTTGACTGGTAGTGTATCTAAAACGTTTGGCTGGTAGTGTATCTAAAACGTTTGACTGATAGTGTACTAAAACGTTTGACTGGTAGTGTATCTAAAACGTTTGACTGATAGTGTATCTAAAACGTTTGGCTGGTAGTGTATCTAAAACGTTTGGCTGGTAGTGTATCTAAAACGTTTGACTGGTAGTGTATCTAAAACGTTTGGCTGGTAGTGTATCTAAAACGTTTGACTGATAGTGTATCTAAAACGTTTGACTGATAGTGTACTAAAACGTTTGACTGGTAGTGTATCTAAAACGTTTGGCTGGTAGTGTATCTAAAACGTTTGACTGGTAGTGTATCTAAAACGTTTGGCTGGTAGTGTATCTAAAACGTTTTACTGGTAGTGTATCAAAAACGTTTGACTGGTAGTGATCTAAAACGTTTGACTGGTAGTGTATCTAAAACGTTTGACTGGTAGTGTATCTAAAACGTTTGGCTGGTAGTGTATCTAAAACGTTTGGCTGGTAGTGTATCTAAAACGTTTGACTGGTAGTGTATCTAAAACGTTTGACTGGTAGTGTATCTAAAACGTTTGGCTGGTAGTGTATCTAAAACGTTTGACTGGTAGTGATCTAAAACGTTTGACTGGTAGTGTATCTAAAACGTTTGGCTGGTAGTGTATCTAAAACGTTTGACTGGTAGTGATCTAAAACGTTTGACTGGTAGTGTATCTAAAACGTTTTACTGGTAGTGTATCTAAAACGTTTGGCTGGTAGTGTATCTAAAATGTTTGACTGGTAGTGTACTAAAACGTTTGACTGGTAGTGTACCTAAAACGTTTGGCTGGTAGTGTATCTAAAACGTTTGACTGGTAGTGTATCTAAAACGTTTGGCTGGTAGTGTATCTAAAACGTTTGGCTGGTAGTGTATCTAAAACGTTTGACTGGTAGTGTATCTAAAACGTTTGGCTGGTAGTGTATCTAAAACGTTTGGCTGGTAGTGTATCTAAAACGTTTGACTGGTAGTGTATCTAAAACGTTTTACTGGTAGTGTATCTAAAATGTTTGGCTGGTAGTGTATCTAAAACCTTTGACTGGTAGTGTATCTAAAACGTTTGACTGGTAGTGTATCTAAAACGTTTGGCTGGTAGTGTATCTAAAACGTTTGACTGGTAGTGATCTAAAACGTTTGACTGGTAGTGTATCTAAAACGTTTGGCTGGTAGTGTATCTAAAACGTTTTACTGGTAGTGTATCTAAAACGTTTGGCTGGTAGTGTATCTAAAACGTTTGGCTGGTAGTGTATCTAAAACGTTTGGCTGGTAGTGTATCTAAAACGTTTGACTGGTAGTGTACTAAAACGTTTGGCTGGTAGTGTATCTAAAACGTTTGACTGGTAGTGTATCTAAAACGTTTGACTGGTAGTGATCTAAAACTTCTGACCGGTAGTGTATACATATATATATATATATATATAGACACAACATTACACAGTGTGTAAAGGTTTATCCTACAGAACCCAAAACTGCTATTTATTTGAGTTCATGTATTTTAAACATCTTTCCAATCAGTCTGAAGCACCTGGCAATGAAATGTATCGTAGATAACCCTGTTTTAAGAATGAATGAATTTCACCAATATCAGTATAATGACCCAGCTAGTCATTTTCAGAATTTCAGACTATTTAAAGGTGTATAAAACACACAACAACTTCTTAGGGAATTCTTCAGGGTGTCCCTCTCTCTCACTCTCTCTCGCTCTCTCTCTCTCTTAAACACACACACACACACACACAGTCAGTTCCCCAGGGCTGCACCCCGTACATAAATACCAACAACAAGGATTTGTCATGCCGTAAAGCTAACAGTGATTGGGTATTATGGTCACCCTCTCTCTGATTATTTATGAGCTGGGCTGTAATTGAACGCAGTAAATCCTTCAGCTCTGAGTTATATTCTGAACAGGAGAGGGTGCTCGCAAAGTACCTTTCACACAGAACTTCCTTGGTCATTCTCTCTCTCACTCTCTCTCTCTCTCTCTCGCTTTCACCCCCCTATAAAACTCCAAAACTCTCCCCCAAAATTTCACAAGCCCAAATGATTTTCAGGAATATCGCAAAACATACAGTACGGTAATAAACCATTCATGTGAAGTTTAACAGCTACTGGCCTTAACTGTGTGAAACTGTGGCTTTATCTGTACCTGGCCCTTTATCTGATCTGTTATCATTCATCTGTTATCACTACCCATTTACTTATAGACTCCCCACTGAGAGGAAACAGAGGTTTCCTTGCCCACTTAAACTTATCCGTCTCAAAGGCACAGTAACAAATCAGCTTGTCTGATTTTAAGGGATAAAGAGTGGATGGAAAATGGTGAGGTAAACATGAATTACTACTCCCATTCAGAAAAAGGCTGGGACAGTATTAAAAATTAAAAAAGCAGTGTTTCTTATGTTTACTTGGGCTTTTATTTCATTGTAAATACATTGTGAATCCAAGATATTTCATGTTTTGTCTGATCAACTTCATGTTTTCATTTGTTAATATACATCCATTCCTGCATTTCAGACCCTGCAACACATTCCTAAAAAAAGGGACGAGGATATTTCAGGGCATATAATGAGGTAAAAAAAAATAATAATAATAATAATAATAAAAAAAAAAAAAAAAAAAAAATATATATATATATATATATATATATATATATATATATATACCATCACTGTCTAATGAGTTTTGAGTTTTCTACATCATTTAAACACGCATCATTTATTTCATTAATAACAAACAAGAAAACCTGTATTTTATCTACAACATAAAATACATCTAGGACACAAAATATTTCATTAAAAAAAGTATCTCCAAAATGGCAACTTTACATGAGAGAAAAGTCAATAGAACAAGATTTTTTTTCCAAGCTATTTTGGAGCATTTCTATTGGTCCATTAAGCTGAAAAATGTTTTGCTCAGTTCACTTTTCTCTACAGTTATTACTTCACCTTGTTGAACAGAGACACTGTGCCAGATCACTATTCAAGTTATCCACAAAACACTAAGAAAAGGTATACCATGACAACTCACCATGACAGTAAGGAATACATTGATGTGGGAATCGTGGGCCAATGCTGATACATGAGGATTCCTACGTGAACTACCCTACACTGCTTTCTGTGAGGTTACAAATCTACAAAACTGGACCTGTATCATTAAAATTTATGTTTTATTCTTAATACTGACATCATGGAAATATAATTGAAGCTAAAAGCCTATTATTTGTCTGTCTTTTCATTCACTTCTAGAATTTGTCATTTGTCAGTTTTGAGATTGAAACCATATCAAATAAATGTCACTTTTTAAAATAGCCAAATAAGCTGCCCTGAACAATGATCTGACATTCCCATCTGACATTCATTTGCTTTTAATTGTATGTCCGCTGCATCTGTAAACTGCCTGACCAAGATAAACGATGGCAAATCATCTCAGCAACATTTATGTTGAGGCATAGCAATTAATCAGAGACTATATATATATATATATATATATATATATATATATATATATATATATATATATATATATATATATAGTCTCTTTGAATCAAATTATGTGATCAGTGATCGGCCAATATTTCTCCAATTTAGCCGATCCCAAGAGCCGATCCAAGGCGTTAAACAAATTAACCTAATTTCTGTATTTACAGCTAGCGTTATGTTGAAACCCCCTCCGGCCAGCTCCTTGCAATTCCTATCTGAACCGCTAGGTGGAAACACATACCTTTTATTTTCCACAGACTGACTAAAGCGGCGCGCCTTGCGAGAACAGTTTTCCTTTGCGTTGCGTAAGTCTGGCAGCTTGTTGCCGTATGTGACACAGACTCATCCAGAGCGTTTTTAAAATGTGTAAAATCAGCGTGTCTCGTTGGGGAACCAGGACAAATACATTTAACACTAATAATCTGATACGACACTGCACACAGCTGAATACAGTGAGTATCAGTAAACAGCAGAGCTAGCACGCACAGCTAACACAAAACCAACAACCCAGAACACCATACAGACCAGATCTGACCGGTACGAACAGAACAGCAGCAACAATTCAAGATCTACATTTAATGATTACAGATTTTTGTTTAAAATAACAGAGTCTGTGTTTAATGACTGCAGTTTTAACTGCATTTATTTCATTAGCTTTTCTGGTTTTAAATTAAGAGTCTAAATTGAATAATTGCAGTTTTGGGGATATTTGTTTGATTTACTTTGTTTATTTACTGTTAATTTTGTTACAAATATTATGCTGTTTCATATGAGTTTGTTAAAAATGGTAATAAACCAGTTTAGACCATGTTTCATGACTTGCTTGCACTAATAACTACATATAGCCTGCCGTGGCATATAGTCCCAGCCTCGATCCGCCTCTGAAAAACACTGATCGGTCCATCTCTAATATATAGCATATATCGTGTATATATGTACGAAACAGCAGGAGAAAAGCTATGCATGACGATGTAAACTAAATCAATGAGGATGTCTATGTAAAACCAGACTCAGACTCCTGAACCCTTCCTCACCGCCCTCTAAATGTTGGTCACCAGCAGCCAAAAACGCAGCAGTAAGACGGGCCTGTCTCCCAATGTCACCCATAAAGCTTTATTTTCAAACTAGCTTTCCATGATGCTTCTATGCGGCGGTAATGCGCCTGTACTGCCCCAGTGTCAGCCATAAAAAGCTTTATATCCAAACTAGCTCTTCATGATGCGTCTACAGCGCTCCAACATAATCGGCTCCTGTGCGCAGTCGTTTCTGAGCGGACGCGCGGCTCGATGAGCTGAACGTGATGTCCGTTTCACAGCTGTGCTCAATTAGGAGCCCAATCACACATAATGAAGAGACTATAGAGCTTCTGGGACGTGTTCGGCAGACGTCTGTGAGGTCAAACATGTACAAAACCCTATTGACACGGTGATTTATTGTGGTCTACGGTTCTCTGACGCGAGTCGCCTCCTGTGATGGTTTGCCGGGACAGAAGGACCAGCCTTAATGCACTTGGCCGGCCGAAAGGGCCATCTCCTAAACCCCGCACACACACGCTCCCTCGCACGGCACCCTCTGTCCTCTCATTCCCCCTGTTCTGCCTGAGTGAGCCCACTGATTTAATGACCTCACACAGACGTGCCACAGGGATGGAGGGATCGAGATAGAGAGGGGGGGGGGTGAAAGAGATGAATTAACCAAACAAGAGTGAAGTGTCAGGTACAGGGCTCTCCAGCAGGAACCATTATTGTATATGATTATTAGCTGATCCCCTAACCTTTTTATCTCTCTCATCACCTTCTCCGCTTCTCCTGCCATCCCTTCATCTCAGGGGTGGGCAGCGCCTCAGAAATATCATGACCCTTGAAAACAATTGCTCAATTAGGAGGATAACAGTTAAGGCTGGAATCTGAAATTCAATACCTGTATTTTGTTTGATTTAAAACTATTTGTCCTCATCAGAGGAATCTGACCTCTGCATTTAACCCATCTGTGCAGTGAAATACACACACTAGAGAACACACACACTAGGGGGCAGTGAGCACACTAGCCCGGAGTGGTGGGCAGCCCTATACACAGCACACAAGGAGCAGTTGGGGGTTAGAGGTCTTGCTGAAGGACGCTTCTGTTGTGTCCTGTCGGTTCAGGGGCTCAAACCGGTGACCTTCCAGTTTAAAAGGCTGGTTCCCTAACCTAAAGCCCATGACCCTCATACTGGTCTCTCTTAATCGAAGCCCTAGCTGTGAGAGTAGCTGTGACACCACTACCACTACTGTGCCACTGTTGGGTGACCAATATAACCTCACTGTATCAAAGAATTCTGTATTATTTATTACCAAATCCAACATGGAAAACTCATATAGGCTACCGAAACAGACTCTGGTTTCAGGCCTTTTAAATCACAAAAAAATCTGAAAATCATCTATACAATCATAAACAAACCTTAAATACATATACCCACTTCCAGCTCGGGCTGCAATGGTATGAGATTTTCACAGAATATAATTTCATAACAGTATACAGTATTTAACATTTTGTAAAAGCAGGATGTTACTGCTGTAGCTGGTTGAGGTTAGGGGTGTACGAAAATATCAAAATATCGAATATTGGGATATTATGTTTCGTGATACTGTATCGATTCTCAAAAATACAGTATTGATACACAGATTCCTGGCAGACAGTGAATCATTGTGTGTTGTGTTTAAACTTCTGACCACTAGATGGCAGTGCTGTAATCCATTTTCAGCTCCACTCCAACATTAACAAGCAGCACAAGGGCGCAATGCTATTGTGAGCATTGACAACCAGTTCATACAGTGGTGTGTTTTATTAGTAAAATTTAAAAAAAAAATGGCAATAAATCACTTTGCTTGCAATATCACAGTATACTGAATTTTGACTACTGTATCCACTGAGGTGGAGCTTTTTTGCATTCAGCTATTGCTTATTTTCATTATAAATTATCTGCTGATTACTTTTTTCATTAATTGATGGTTTCAAATTCCGAAAATAGCAACAAATGCGGTCACAAGTGCTCTAAACGATTATGAAAATAGTTGCCAGACTGATCCTATCTGTACCTTCAACTCACACACAATCACTAATTCCAGCCTTCCAAGCCAGTAGAGTTTGTGTGTAGTGTTTTTATGGGGTCAGATCTGGGTCAGTGTGCGTCTGTTTGTAAGTCAAGCTACAATACACAGCTTTTAAGACCCACACAGACAGCAGCCTCAACGTCAATCTGTCACAGAAATGTCTTGATGTGAGGGCGCTCAAACTATACGATCACGTATAATACAGTTTGGTTTCAAATAAGAACTCAACATCACAGATCCCGACCGTTGCCCGTCACCGTGAAGGTTTTGAGTCGTAAATATCAGACACGCTAACCAATCAGACAGACAATGTGGTTTTAGCCAGAAGCAGTGATGTGGAATATTATTTCAATAGCTTGTTTTCTGATCAACATTTACACTGACAGACAGTCGAGGAGGAAAGTAGATGCAAAGTATAAAGCTTGGAGTCAGCCTAGCTTCAAACTTTCACTTTAACCCAGACAGCAGAGAGCGCTGCTGATGGGAAATAAGCAGATGAGACATAAAGCATGTACAGTAGAGGCTAACCAGTGACTCAAATACATGTTGAAGGTATTCCAGCTAGTTAGTTCATTACCTACTGGACCATATCTTGCCACATATGAACGTAAAGCAGTTCAAAGCCTTGCAGTAGCATTACTCACAGAAATAAAAGAGGAATACATAGAAAAGCATAGTCCTTGTGCTCACATTACCTGGTTATTACAGCAGATGAAATTCTCTGTTTGATATTTTTTCCAATAAACCACGAAACTGGTACAATGCTGCAAACCTGCTTCCAATACCTCAGCCTGTTTGTACCTGAGAAGAAGCCATCATTCATGCATTAGTACCAAATGATCAGGATAGTGCTGAACACTGAGTTGAATGAAATATCCATCCATCCATTATCTTCTGCTTTATCCTGCTAGTCGGAATCACAGTGAGAGGCGGGGCTGGAGCCAATCCCAGCATCATTGGCCGGAAGCAGGTTACACCATAGACAGGTCGCCAGAGCAACATATCTCACACTCACACCTACAGGTAATTTAGAGTGAACGATCAACTTAACATGCATGTGTTCGGACTGTGGGAGGAAACCAGAGTACCCGGAGGAACCCACTCAAGCACTGGGAGAACATACACACTCCACACAGAACCACCCAGACCGGGAATCCAACCCAGATCATCTTACTGTGAGGAGATAGTACTAACCACTACACCACCATACTGACCACTACACCACCATACTAACCACTACACCACCATACTAACCACTACACCACCATACTAACCACTACACCACCGTACTGACCACTACACAACCATACTAACCACTACACCACCATACTAACCACTACACCACCATACTAACCACTACACCACCATACTGACCACTACACCACCATACTAACCACTACACCACCATACTAACCACTACACCACCATACTAACCACTACACCACCATACTAACCACTACACCACCGTACTGACCACTACACAACCATACTAACCACTACACCACCATACTAACCACTACACCACCATACTAACCACTACACCACCATACTAACCACTACACCACTATACTAACCCCTACACCACCATACTAACCACTACACCACCGTACTAACCACTACACCACCATACTAACCACTACACCACCATACTACTACACCACCATACTAACCACTACACCACCATACTAACCACTACACCACCGTACTAACCACTACACCACCGTACTAACCACTACACCACCATACTAACCACTACACCACCATACTAACCACTACACCACCGTACTAACCACTACACCACCTTACTAACCACTACACCACCGTACTAACCACTACACCACCATACTAACCACTACACCACCATACTAACCTCTACACCACCGTACTAACCACTACACCACCTTACTAACCACTACACCACCGTACTAACCACTACACCACCATACTAACCACTACACCACCATACTAACCTCTACACCACCATACTAACCACTACACCACCGTACTAACCACTACACCACCGTACTAACCACTACACCACCATACTAACCACTACACCACCGTACTAACCACTACACCACCGTACTAACCACTACACCACCATACTAACTACTACACCACCGTACTAACCACTACACCACCGTACTAACCACTACACCACCGTACTAACCACTACACCACCATACTAACCGCTACATCACCATACTAACCACTACACCACCGTACTAACCACTATACCACCATACTAACCACTACACCACCGTACTAACCACTACACCACCGTACTAACCACTACACCACCATACTAACCACTACACCACCATACTAACCACTACACCAACATACTAACCACTACACCAACATACTAACCACTACACCACCATACTAACCACTACACCACCATACTAACCATTACACCACCATACTAACCACTACACCACCGTACTAACCACTACACCACTATACTAACCACTACTCCACCATACTAACCACTACACCACCATACTAACCATTACACCACCATACTAACCACTACACCACCTTACTAACCACTACACCACCATACTAAACACTACACCACCATACTAACCACTACACCACCATACTAACCATTACACCACCATACTAACCACTACACCACCGTACTAACCACTACACCACCTTACTAACCACTACACCATCGTACTAACCACTACACCACCATAATAACCACTACACCACCATACTAACCACTACACCACCATACTAACCACTACACCACCATACTAACCACTACACCACCATACTAACCACTACACCACCGTACTAACCACTACACCACCATACTAACCACTACACCACCTTACTAACCACTACACCACCATACTAACCACTACACCACCGTACTAACCACTACACCACCATACTAACCACTACACCACCTTACTAACCACTACACCACCATACTAACCACTACACCACCATACTAACCACTACACCACCATACTAACCACTACACCACCATACTAACCACTACACCACCGTACTAACCACTACACCACCGTACTAACCACTACACCACCATACTAACCTCTACACCACCATACTAACCACTACACCACCATACTAACCACTACACCACCATACTAACCACTACACCATCTATTTCTTTAATGAAAAAGATTCTACTAATTGTAACCTAAACCCAAATCTAAACCTGATCCTAACCCACAGGGATCAGGTTTTAAACTACTACCTAAAACTATCAAACTACTACCTAAACTTTCAAAGCTACAGAATCTGCTTTTTTAATCCAGTGAACACTGAACCACTACAGTGAACTAGTCTTTGTACTGATGATTTTTCACAACAAGCTCAGAAATGCTTATCTTAATATACTATGACACAGAAATCATATCGTTAAATCTCCCACCTCTATTTAATCTGTTTTCTGTCACCCCCCCCATACACACACACACACACACCTCTGTTGTTCTTAAAGGACTGCAATTTTTGTATCGGTATCTGCAATTCAGACCGCTTTCTCCCGATATAGCGTTTCATTTGTGCCTGCCACTCAAAATACCTGCCAGATATCCAGCCTTCATTTCAAATGATCGCTCCTTTTTCTCCCTCTCCCCCTCTCTTTCTCTCCTCGCTGCTCTGTACTCGTTCTCAGAGTGGATTTGGAGGGAGTGACAGACTCATGAAGTGAGATACTGAGGCAGAGCAAGCTTCAGTTTCAACATCACGAAATGAAAAATACTCACACACACACATACACACATAATATTCTTTAATTATTACTTTTCTGGTTGTAAATATGACTGGATATCATTATATTATTATTAAACTAGACAACTGCATATAAACCAAGCTCTATACGTATATGCAGAACACATATAACAGTGAAGGCTGATCTTAGACCAAACAAACTCGCTGCTCTACTATAACACAGCCATGCCTCCAAATGAACTCAACGCTTCATGTTGTAGGCCCAACTAAAGAACGCCCTTCAAGAGAACGTGCCATGTGGACCTGTCTGTTGTCCATAGTAGGAATGTGCTTAAGCACTCGAGTACTTGATTAATCCATGGGAGGTGCCAGTCTTCCAACACCGCAATCCCTATTCAACACTTCAGTGATACAAAGATTTCATGATTTAACAGGGCTGCAACATCTGAAAGCTCTACCAGTATTTGCAAATAATCACTTCGAGAACATGAGCACCTTACTGTGGGATTGTTATGGTGCTGTTGGACGTGCCTTTATTGCTAAGCAGGCTGTGCTGATGGTCCAGAAAGAGTCAAAAGATATTTCCAACAAGCTCACACGTTCACAGAGAAGAAAAAACCTATAGAACACTATGATTCTCCATCAGTGTTACCAGTTATCAGTATGTTATGAATAATCTAACATGTTGTGAAATGTATTCCTCTTTGTGATTATAGATGTAAGAAAATACTGAAAATATCAAATATCGGGATGTTATGTTTTGTGATACTATATCGATTCTCAAAAAACACAGTATCGATACACAGATTCCTGGCAGACAGTGAATCATGTTTCTTTTTAAACCTCTGGCCACTAGATGGCAGTGTTGTAGTCCATTTTCAGCTCCACTCCAACATTAACAAGCAGCACAAGGGCGCAATGCTATTGTAAGCATTGGTAAACATGCTCATATAGTGGTGTGTTTTAATAGTAGGATTTGAAAAATTGCAATATATAGCTTTGCTTAAAGTATCGCAATATATTACAATACATTGAATCGTGACTTCTGTATCACGATACGTATCGTATCGTCTGGTTCTTGCCAATGCACAGCCCTAGTATCAATTCTCAAAAACAGAGTATTGATACACAGATTCCTAGCAGACAGTGAATCATATTTCTTTTTAAACCTCTGGCCACTAGATGGCAGTGTTGTAATCCATTTTCAGCTCCACTCCAACATTAACAAGCAGCACAAGGGTGCAGTGCTATTGTAAGTATTGTCAAACCTGTTCATATAGTGGTGTGTTTTAATAGTAGGATTTGAAAAATCGCAATATAAAATAAAAAAATCGTAATTTGTCAGTATATCGCGATATATTGACTTAGGATCGCTGTATCACAATACATAATGTATAGCTAGCTTCTCGCCAATACACAGCTCTACTATTCAATGCATCGCTTTTTAGAGTGGAATGAACTGAACAGCAGAAAAAAGAACAGTTTCTGACACACTAACTCTGTGATATGCTTTATCCTCAGGCCATCCAGCATGTTCAGCCGGTCTCTGCCTCTGAGTGAGAGAGTGCATAGCTGTGAAAAAAAAAAATCAACCCAAGTGTCTCGACAGAAAAAGCACATTGAAATGAAGTAACTGGCATCATCTCTTTTCCATATGTGGGTCAAGAAATGTGTTCTGTACCGCTCAGCTGCACCCAATGAACTCGGTCAAGAAAGTATCCAGCAGGTCATTGAGAGAACTGCTCATTTTGCATTTCACCCCTTTTGTTCAATGCTGGTAATTGCCTTTTGTGTTTATTCATTGATTCAGTATCGCAAGTGGCTGCCCACAATAAGAAATACTTCAGAGCTATGCCAGTAGTTATTGTTATAGAAAACAAAAGATAACTTATTAGAGTTATAAGATATTCTGTAGATGGACTCTTCAATAGATACTGCTTTTCAGTTTTATTTTCTTGTATAAATTATTCGTTAAATAAGTGATAAAATATGGAATAAGCACTATATGCACATGATGGCCATAAAATGTAAGCATCCTTGTTGTCGAGAGGTTTGTTTCTTTTAGATTTTGAGTTACATTTACTGCTCTTTACTCAAGATATTCAGAACCATGTCATTAACTTCAGTGCATCAGTCTGTTTGAAATATCACTTATAATCCATGAAAATTAAATAAATATCATGTTTCCTTTCTGGAAGTATTCATAACATTTACAATTCTATGTAAGGCTCCCTTTAGTGTATTTTAAGAGAAGCAGAACAGAACTAAATAACCAGACCAAACAAGCTCTGTCACGTCTATAAGACATCCTTGGAGTACTCAGTATGCATATGCATAAAGTATGAGTTTATTAAAGCTAATCCAATGATGTTTTTCATTTTGTTAATGTAAACTTAAAGGAGTCATTTGTAAGGAATTTGTGTTAGGAGGAACGTTGGTTGACCCAGTCTGTCCCAGATGTTTCCATTTGCTCCCCAGACCTGAAACATACTGCACATTTCAGTCTTCTGCCAGTTCCGACACATCTATTTTAACCTCAGGAGGACTTGCTAATTAACTGAACCAGGTGCGTTGGAGAAGGTAACACACTAGGCTTACTAGGCCCAGGCATACCTGAGAAACAGTACTGGCTCACTCATTGATCATTCTTTCATAACAACCACTCTAACACTTCTGCTCAATTATCATCGCAAGTCTTTTAAAGCCAAGTTATACGTCACTGATCCACCTACAAGGCAATGTGGTCGCTTTGCTAGACTACTCCTAGTCTGGGGTGTGTTAGGTGCCTCGCACAAGGGCATAACCAGGTCAGACCTAGGATCTGAACCCAGCAGCTTTATAGTTTCTGTCACGGTCTTCTCTCCAGTTACCAGCCTTGCAAAATTCCAGCAAATTCAAAAATGTACTAACCCCAATGAAAACTACCAGCTTTTATTGAGTCCAGCTGGACCATATTGAACACTGTAGGAGTTGCATAATATGTAACAGCCCATTCAGCTCTGTACTATTTTTAAATAAATGAAAATTATACTAATTACTTACAGTCTGCACCAGGGGGCAGATTTACACACTTTGGTAGGACTTTCTATGGACAGCTCCTCTGGTAGGGTGTATGAAGTTGATTACTATTGGTCATTCTTAGACTAAATTTTCTTAGACTAAACTTAACTTTTCTGACGAGCACTAAAACTTACAAGTTACAGCAAAATCTAGAAATGCACAAACATCACTTTTTTCCTGCTGATACCGACCCACAAACACAGACAGACAAATACCAATACTAACTCTTTCTAAACTAAATAACCCACACATTTATATATTTATACAACTACATTTTCAAAAAAGTTTTACTTAATGAAACTGTTCTGTCCCAAATGAAACATACTGAGAACACAATAGCATTTACTTGGATTATATATATTGGATGCTGAAGAAATATATTTATGTTAGTTTACTAAGTGACTACACAGTGGCAGCAGAGTGAAAGAAGAGGAATTATTTGAACACTGTAAGAGTTAATTCAGTCCTGTAGGAATTATTTGAACACTGTAAGAGTTAATTCAGTCCTGTAGGAATTATTTGAACACTGTAAGAGTTAATTCAGTCCTGTAGGCATTAATTCAACACTGTAAGAGTTAATTCAGTCCTGTAGGAATTATCTGAACACTGTAAGAGTTTATTCAGTCCTGTAGGAATTATTTGAACACTGTAAGAGTTAATTCAGTCCTGTAGGAATTATTTGAACACTGTAAGAGTTTATTCAGTCCTGTAGGAATTATTTGAACACTGTAAGAGTTAATTCAGTCCTGTAGGAATTATCTGAACACTGTAAGAGTTTATTCAGTCTTGTATGAATTATTTGAACACTGTAAGAGTTAATTCAGTCCTGTAGGAATTATTTGAACACTGTAAGAGTTAATTCAGTCCTGTAGGAATTATTTGAACACTGTAAGAGTTAATTCAGTCCTGTAGGAACTATTTGAACACTGTAAGAGTTAATTCAGTCCTGTAGGAATTATTTGAACACTGTAAGAGTTAATTCAGTCCTGTAGGCATTAATTCAACACTGTAAGAGTTAATTCAGTCCTGTAGGAATTATTTGAACACTGTAAGAGTTAATTCAGTCCTGTAGGAATTATTTGAACACTGTAAGAGTTAATTCAGTCCTGTAGGAATTATTTGAACACTGTAAGAGTTAATTCAGTCCTGTAGGAATTATTTGAACACTGTAAGAGTTAATTCAGTCCTGTAGGAATTATTTGAACACTGTAAGAGTTAATTCAGTCCTGTAGGAATTATTTGAACACTGTAAGAGTTAATTCAGTCATGTAGGCATTAATTCAACACTGTAAGAGTTAATTCAGTCCTGTAGGAATTATTTGAACACTGTAAGAGTTAATTCAGTCCTGTAGGAACTATTTGAACACTGTAAGAGTTAATTCAGTCCTGTAGGAATTATTTGAACACTGTAAGAGTTAATTCAGTCCTGTAGGAATTATTTGAACACTGTAAGAGTTAATTCAGTCCTGTAGGAACTATTTGAACACTGTAAGAGTTAATTCAGTCCTGTAGGAATTATTTGAATACTGTAAGAGTTAATTCAGTCCTGTAGGAATTATTTGAACACTGTAAGAGTTAATTCAGTCCTGTATGAATTATTTGAACACTGTAAGAGTTAATTCAGTCCTGTAGGAATTATCTGAACACTGTAAGAGTTAATTCAGTCCTGTAGGAATTATTTAAACACTGTAAGAGTTAATTCAGTCCTGTAGGAATTATTTGAACACTGTAAGAGTCAATTCAGTCCTGTAGGAATTATTTGAACACTGTAAGAGTTAATTCAGTCCTGTAGGAACTATTTGAACACTGTAAGAGTTAATTCAGTCCTGTAGGAATTATTTGAACACTGTAAGAGTTAATTCAGTCCTGTAGGAATTATTTGAACACTGTAAGAGTTAATTCAGTCCTGTAGGCATTAATTCAACACTGTAAGAGTTAATTCAGTCCTGTAGGAATTATTTGAACACTGTAAGAGTTAATTCAGTCCTGTAGGAATTATTTGAACACTGTAAGAGTTAATTCAGTCCTGTAGGAAATATTTGAACATTCTTTAGAGTCAGCAAATTCAATTATGCTGAGTTTATTTGTGCCCTAGGTGTTCATTTAAACCTCTGAGAATTAATTCAGTGCGCCTGGTGTTAAATAAATATTGATGAATTTATTTAACACTGTATGTGTTGCTTCATTATGAGAAGATTTGTTATTTCATTGGGAAAATTGGAGTCAAAACTGCAATAATTCCTGTACACGCGTGTTCCCAGGAGACAGGCATGGACGTTTGGGCTGAACTCTTGAGGCTACCTCACCTGGCACATGGGGCCAGTAGATGGTCATGTGTGTGTTCACGCTCAGCTGGTTCAGATGACACGTAAATAAATAAAGGGTGTCACAGGAGACGAGGAACTAAACGCGACACCCAACAGACCGCCAGCACAACACAACCTACCCAACAAAGCAATAACCCAACACAGTACTTACAGAACAAAACAATATCTCAGCACAGCACTATCCAAATACAGCACAGCACTAACTCAACACAGTGCTATCCCAACACAACACTATGCCAATTCAGCAATAAGTCGACTCAGCACTATCCAAATACAGCACAGCACTAACTCAACACAGTGCTATCCCAACACAACACTATGCCAATTCAGCAATAAGTCGACTCAGCACTATCCAAATACAGCAATAACCCAACACAGCACTAAACCAACACCAAACACAACAAAGCAGAACCCAATGCAACAATAACTCAACACAACATTATCTCAACACAACACAGTACAATATTTCAACACGACACAGCCAACCCAACAGCACTTACCCAACAGAGCAATAACCCAACACAGCACTAACAGAACACAACACAGCAATAACCTAACACAGCACAATTCCAACACAGCAATAACCCAACCCAACAATATCCCGACACAGGACAGCAATAACCCAACACAGCACTATCCCAAGCTCTATCAGCACAGCCCAGCCCCAACACAACACACTATTAACCTAATACAGCACAATTCCACCACAGCAATAACCCAACCCAACACATTTCCAACACAACACCATCCAAACACTACACTATCCCAACCCAGGACAGCAATAGCCCAACACAACACCATCCAAACACTACACTATCCCAACCCAGGACAGCAATAGCCCAACACAACACCATCCAAACACTACACTATCCCAACCCAGGACAACAATAGTCCAACACAACACCATCCAAACACTACACTATCCCAACCCAGGACAGCAATAGTCCAACACAACACCATCCAAACACTACACTATCCCAACCCAGGACAACAATAGTCCAACACAACACCATCCAAACACTACACTATCCCAACCCAGGACAACAATAGTCCAACACAACACCATCCAAACACTACACTATCCCAACCCAACACATTTCCAACACAACACCATCCAAACACTACACTATCCCAACCCAGGACAGCAATAGCCCAACACAACACCATCCAAACACTACACTATCCCAACCCGGGACAGCAATAGTCCTACACAACACCATCCAAACACTACACTATCCCAACCCAGGACAACAATAGTCCAACACAACACCATCCAAACACTACACTATCCCAACCCAGGACAACAATAGTCCAACACAACACCATCCAAACACTACACTATCCCAACCCAGGACAACAATAGTCCAACACAACACCATCCAAACACTACACTATCCCAACCCAGGACAACAATAGTCCAACACAACACCATCCAAACACTACACTATCCCAACCCAGGACAGCAATAGTCCAACACACCATCCAAACACTACACTATCCCAACCCAGGACAACAATAGTCCAACACAACACCATCCAAACACTACACTATCCCAACCCAGGACAACAATAGTCCAACACAACACCATCCAAACACTACACTATCCCAACCCAGGACAGCAATAGTCCAACACACCATCCAAACACAGCACATTTCCAACACAGCACTAACCCAACCCAACACTATCCCAACAAAGGACAGCAATAACCCAACGTAACACTACCCCAACACATTGCAGCAATAACCCAACACAACAATGTCCTAATCCAACACAGCACTATCCTAACACAACAATAACCCAACACAACACTATCCTAACACAACAATAACCCAACACAACACTATCCCAACAAAGGACAGCAATAACCCAACGTAACACTACCCCAACACATTGCAGCAATAACCCAACACAACAATGTCCTAATCCAACACAGCACTATCCTAACACAACAATAACCCAACACAACACTATCCTAACACAACAATAACCCAACACAACACTATCATAACACGGCAGTAACACACAAAATTTGGAAATGTAAGAAACAGCATGTCCACCACACAAACTATAATTCAATCCAAAAATAACTGTAAATATTATATCTTCAGATTTCCTATTAGTCAACTCTTACTCTGATCTGTGTACAAAACCCCTCCACTTATAAAAGCAACAATAGAATAATAGTATCATGTTATAATAATAATAATAATAAAATAATAATAATAGAATAAAACGGCATATAAATACATCAAATAAAAATAAACTTAGATTATATATAAAATGTTTTATTTCACGTTCGCAGAAGGCAAAAATCTGCAGTTCTTTCAGCCACAACAGCTCAGTAAAATAAGATAAATGAAACTTACTGGCTTCTCCGTACTACTTGCTGTTTAGATGAGACACAGGTGAGCGGTCTGCTCTACTAACTCAGCTCAGAAGTCACAAGTGCGGACATTCCCAACATGTTTCTCTCTCAGAGAACGGCTGAGCAGTCCAGACCCCGCCGCCCGGAGCCTGAACTCTCCCCCAGGAGGATAAAAACTCCGGCCGCCTTACCTTCTGCCTCGTCCTGAGCCGGTGAGGCTGGGAGAACCGACCACTTTCCCCGCCGCTCTTGCTGAAGCGATGAAGCTGCTGCTGGTGGGCTCGGGTCGCCTCAGCCTCCCTCCCTCAGCATCTTTTCCCGCCCTCCTCACTACGCGCTGTTTTTTTACCCACCGCTTTTCCGACAAACCCCCGCCTTGCGCGCTCCGATTGGCTTACTACTTCATATTGCGCGGAATCAACTAATCACAGCGCAGGGTGCGGCGACTGTCAGCCAATCAGCGCGAGGGGGAGGCGGGACTTGCCTGAGAACGGGCGGGAAATAGAACGACGCGCGTGCGGCAGCGCTAACCGAACTGAGGTAGCGTGACCGCTGCTGAGGCGGCAGGTTTTTCAGAGAGCTAGTTTGGTATAAAAACACAAAACTCTAACTTATATCACCAATAAGACGTATCACAATCTTTATTAAACTTATTTTAGAGGCGTGCTGCTGTAAACTAGGCCGCAAGCTACTGGAGTACTCTACTGGAGACGCTTTGTTTGGGACAAACTTCCACACAGTCTTCAAGTTTTCAGAGAAAAGTATTGTTACTGTATATTAGTCAATATTCATACAGGGATTTATACTACAAGCGGAAATCAAAAGTACTTAACGTATAACATCCTCCCAGGACGCAGCGTTGTGAGCTGAGGGGATACATATAGCTGAGGCTGAAGGCTTTTATCAGCGAGGAGCTCCAGCTTAATCTATTAGAAACTGCAAATCCTGATCCAATGCTGCCTCCTGCTGGAACGTGAGTGAACTGTGAAAATGACAAACGCTTATATCTGTCATTTAAAACTGGAGCCAGTCAGTCAATGAATGAATGAATGAATCAATCAATCAATCAATTAAGCAGTTAATTATCATTTATTTGTATAGCGCATTGTACAACCAGTGTTGTCTCAAAGCAGCTTTAAAGGAAAGCAGTTTATAAAAAAAGAGGAAAAAAGAAGGGTAGAAAGAAGAAAGAAGAAAGGTTATCCAGGTCCAAGCCCCCCTAGAGCAAGCCAGAGGCGAGAGTGGCAAGGAGAAGCTCCTTTGGTAGGAGGATAAAACCTTGAGAGAGGAGCCCAGGCTCTAGAGAGGAACCCATCCTACTCTGGTCGACCCCAGTTAAAGAGAGAATGACCAAGCTAATGAGATTTTATGACAAGAAACAACAAGAAGCTCAACTTGAACAAGTTTCATAAATATCCTAATCCAGGAGGTGGTGATGTAAAAGTTGGAACAGGTTCTCTGTCAAAGTGAAATGTGAATGTTAATGGTTCTGCTGTAGTAATTTCAGTCCATACGGGATAAGAAGCAGGAGAGCATCAACAGGTCAGGCAGGACTGATAGTTGGGATGAAGGTCTGGAGAAGTCTAGCAGTAGCCATGTAGTCATGCCTTATTTAAAAATAACTTCCATATAGTGCAAAACTGTGTAGGATACTCACTTTAATGTAACTGTTGGCATTTAAAGGTGTCAAATGTATTTACCAGTTATTTATGAATAAGGCATGGCCACTACATATTATTTCCAGAAGTCTGTAGTCAACAGTGTACTCAATATAGTAACTTGTGGCCTCATTATAGTCAATTGTGGCCTTCCTATCATCGCTGTCCAAAGAAAAACTTAAATCTCCATTTTTGTTCATTTTTGTTTTCTTCAGCATTTGTTTACATTGTGTGACAGATTTATGGTGAATGGACTAATAGAAAAGTAAAGCAAGTTTTCGTCCTGTCCAGTAAAGTTGCCATAGTTGTTTTTCTTTGAAATTAAATGAAATTAAATTAAATGATCTTTATTGTCACAGAGTCACAAATACAAGAACCGGCGAAATTATCCATCAACCTGTCCGTCCATACAAGTCAAGGTAAGGGGTATAGGTGAGAGGGGAGACAGGACAGGAATGACAAAAAATAAAAAGGGGTACATGACAGTGGACGGTGATGATATATCAATTTGCAGTGTCAGTATAGTCAGTTGTGGCGTCAGTAGAGTAATTTATGCCCTCAATATATTAATTTGGGGCCACGTCTTGTAAAAATAGTCGCCAGGTCACCTTAGAGCCTCAGTGGGTGTGTGGGCAAGAATGTTTTACTGTAGAAAAGCATGGCCACATTACAGTACAATTTTTAAATTTGACAGCCTTTCGTTACAGATATGAAGAGAAAGTGCTTTTTAGTCTATAGTAGGGTTGGGCGACACTGAGAACGTATGATCAGGATATTCCCATATTTAAAAATCAGGATAATCAAATAATATAATAACATAAACTTAACTTAGATATAAATTTTACCTGTTCAGTGTTACTCCTTTCATATTTATCCATCCATTTTTCCATATATCTGATTGATTTTCTGCAAAACACATTAAATAATGCTGATAATATTTAACGCATTAAGGAGACAAAACAGACAGAGGAGGCGCCATGTAGCCAGAGGACCTGCTGTAGCAATGTGTAGCCCCCAGACTCCCAGACATTGAATCTCCGCTCGCATATCAAAATACATCATCCTAAAGTATCTGCCACTCTCTGCGCCAGATTTGCAGTCATGCTCAGGCGAACCGAGTGTGAGCCAAATTCAATAAGCTCAGTGTTCGCTGGAGTAACTCACGATGGGCCAGGTGCACCTTACCTTTAGTCCGAATGGAGTGCTTTCACATGCTGAAAAGTTATTATTAGTGTGTCATGGTGTTATACAGTGCCCCCCACCACCCCCTGCGAGTGAATATGAAAAATATGCAAAGAAGAAACACATTTTAGAAAGGCCTGTGCGTGTCTGTGTCTAAAAGTACTTCATTCACGTACAGACACCTAAAAGCACTGGATGTATGACCGCAGTTTTTCCACTGTGAGCTTTTTCCTGGACTGCAGTCTTCCTGAAAAGAATTGCATGCTTTGTAAATGTTGTTGTGATGTGACACAACTGGCCACCGTAGTTGGGTGTTTCAGCATTGGGTCATTGATATCTGATCACATTGCCCAATCGCCCAGGCCTAGTCTATGGCCTAAATACTGCGCTGACTTCTAGAAGCTTATGAGGTCGGGAGGGCCAGCAGAACACACAAGCGCAGTATGTGGACAGTGGATATTCCAAAGCCCCTGCTGCGGAGAGTCTAGCCAGAGTCTGTTACTGTTGAACGGGGCTCAGTGTAGCATCGCACCAGTGGATTGTGAACATTTGGAGGCTCATGAGAAGAGCCAGATTTGGAGCGAGAGACTCTTAATAGTGGTTCTTGGTCGGCTGTTGAGATTATATAAGCTAGCCTGTGCAATTGCATGTTGGGCTGTGAGCCTGGTTGGGGTGAACTGAAGTTTGGTGGTTGTTGGCCAGCACTGAGCAGCCGGTTGCCCCCTTCGCTGCCATGTTCAATTGAAAGCATTCGCATTACTTCTACGCAGACACCACAACATGCATAACACAACTGGTAAGTAGTCATTTCTGATTGGTGAATTCATCCAACACTGATGGTGAATCCAGGCATTTGAGTTTCAGTGGACATCACCACCAGCACTCTGGGAGCATGGAGATCAAGTGAAGACAGACTTGGACAAACGTTAATGGAAAAGGACGAAGCAGTGGAGTGATGAGCAGGAACTCCCATCTATGATACCATCGTCCAAACGAAAAGGAAGCAACAAATACAAAAAAATTTTTTTCAGTGAGACTAATTACTGTCCACTGACCTCTAAGAACTATTTAGTATTAAACCAATTCATTGCTGAATTTTTAAATCATCCCTAATTTGGTGACTTGAATTCTAGCACAGAGACTAATTGTAAAGCAGCAGGTCACTGTGCACTCAGGCCCATTCATTTTTGGATGGCGATCATACTGACAACATATTGTTATAGACTATAGACGCATGTGATAAAGATTGAATTGAAAAAAAAGGATGAAGTGTTCTTTGAACAGAAGAGTGAATCCTGTCCGTTTCATCACATACTAGAGATTGGGCCTACAGAGAGAAATACCACCTCTGCGGGGGTCCAAACAATGGTTTGTCCAGCAGAAGAGTCTATCAGTGCTGCACTCCTTGCACGGAACATCTGTAATATCTGTGTTTCTTATTAACTACAACATTGACTGTGTTCACGTGCACTTCATCATCCAATCACTGCCTAAAAATCATATTCTGCCTGTAATCTGATAATGGGAAGACTCTGTGAGTCAGACAACAATCTGATACTTCCTTTACAACCAGCCAGCGAACTCACAGAAGATGTGACATAAAAGTAAAGCACCACCCACACTTTATACCTTCACACCTGAAAATATGAACTCACATTATCATATCACACAAGATGAAGAATCCCTGCTGGCATTTCAACATTGAATCAACGTTAATGTTATGGTTGACTCAATGTTGGAATTGGTGTTGATTTTGAAAAAGTTAATTAACGTTAATATAGCAACGTTGTTTCAACGTCAGTCTTTCAACCTTGAATAAACCATAGCTCACATTTGGGATGCTCAAAATTGTATGGGAGAGGATAAAACTGTATGCCATGATGAAAAACTTTATTGTTTTTATTCTCTCTGTATATGTAGAAATGTAAAAGGCAGAATGTTGAAAACATTATGTTGATTCAACATCAAAATTTCAACATTTGTACGACCATTTAACAATAAATGTTGTTTCAATGTTGTTTCAACATTATTTCAACGTTGAAGGTCGGTTGTGTGCCTGCTGGAATGCTTAAATCAGACTGAGAAATCTGAAAGAACTCATGAAGGTATACATGAGCTGAGAAATCCCATTATATGATCATATTATTTATAGACCTTACTAACTTTAAGAGCTCACAAGCATTTAATAATCTGACTGTAATTAGATTTTTGTAGTATCTACTTATTCAAGCATACCTACATTTATTATATAATTTTTTTTGTAGTTTTTCAAAATTATAATGCAGTGGTCAACTTGTATTCAATGAGATGCTCCACACGCTTACTTAACTATAATACATCTGATCCAATCAGCCTGATCCCAAGTCCCTGATTAGCTGGATCAGGTATTATAATAAACTAAAGGTGGGGCATCTTATTAAATACAGGTTGAAATTAATCTCTGCAGGAAAGCAGCTCACCAGGACTACAGGTTGGAGATTGTTGTGTGATAGATGTGAACAGGTGTGACAATTTGTGGTTGTAACTAGACTCCACAGGAAGGAGGCTGTCTAGAACAAGGGCTGGAGAGCACTGTCTTAACAGAGTCTCCAGGACATCATGAGCTGTTAATAGTTAATAGTTAATAGTAATAACCTAATTTATTGTACTTACTGGAAGAAAAATCACACAGTATTTCAACATTAATTTATTTTACTTTAAATTAATCATGAATACATTGTAAGCATAACTACCCCGAGTATTTTCAACAACTCTATAATAACGATTACACCTTTAGCAAACTATTCTTTGTAAGCTTGGTGTTGTTCCTTAATAAAACATGCTGGTCGCTACAAAGAATGCAGGTCTTCAATTGTGTTTAAAGGGAAGTTTCCAGTTTGCTTAGTTAGTCTCCTGCATATGAAATCACAGGAGAGTAAATATTCCAACCACTTAATTCACATTTGATTAATAGAACCTTCTGAGTACATTTTAATTATTGTCTTCCTATATTCAGTTATATTTTATGACTTGAAATAAAATAGAACCAATAGCTGAACATGTTCTGTATTCAGTATAGACAGACAAGGCTGGATAGACTAGTCTGGAAACACCAACAGCCTTTGAAAGCAACCTTTAATGGTCAAATCTCTCTGACAGCAGCAATTAAAGATAGTTTGGGATTTTTACATTTTATCAGTGATGTTACTGTTGATGTTGAAGATCCTCATTAGAGAATCTGAGAGCCTGTATTAAACTGTAGTGATAGAACTTACTTTATAGACAGCTTGAGTATTAAAATAGCAGATACTGTGAATCTTGTTATTAAGTTAGGTAAATATTATAGAAGTACTTCTTCTCACTCTTTCGCTGCATTCTTACATACTTTTACTAAGTATACATCACTGTAACACATTAAAATATATTTTTTTTGTTTGCAATGTAACATCATTTCCACCATTGAGCGATGATGTTGCATATCGTTGCTGTCCAAAGAAACACATGTGTCTCCATTTTTGCGGATATTTCGTTTTCTGTATCATTTGAACATTTGGTTCTGAGTATTCTGTGAATGGACCAATAGAAATGCTCCACTTCAAAAAATTCTGGTTTCATAAACTTACATTGAAATTCAAAAGTCTTTCTCCTGTAAAGTTACTATTTTGGAGATATTTGTTTTTTACTGGACAGCAACGATATATACACCCTGTCTTGTGTTGTATTATTTGTCATGTGCTTAATAAAAAGGCAAAATGGCTCACTATCGCTCACTAATCTGATTTTTTGGTTTTATTGTACTTTTTTGCTACTTTATTTTTATTTTACTACATTTACTATTTGTCTTTATCTTACCCTGCTAATTTTTTTTAGTTTATTGTATTTATGTATTCATTTATTTTTTCTTTCTTAAATCTTTCCTAAATTTTATTTGATTGTACAGCACTTTGGTCAGCTTTGGCTTTTGAATGTGCTTTATAAAACAATTTAATTGAATGGAATTGAATTTAAATAAATAAATAAATAAATAAATAAATAAATAAATAAATAAATAAATAAGGGTGTTCATCAGAAGGCAGCGCATATACTACAGTTATACAACAGCGACATCTAGCGGTTGTAATATGCAGATTTCCGCGTCGTTTTGTGTTTATAATAAAAGAAAGATAAACTGACTCACATAAGCGAGTGAGGAGAGTAAGAGGTGAATTGTAAGCTTTTGAAGACGGAGCATTAATTAAAGTAAAAAATATATAAATGCATGTTTTACTGCAAATGTTCTACCCTCGCCAGAAAGAGAACTTTTATTTTGAAAAATAAAAACATGTTGTGAAGTATGATCATGTCTCACTTCACCTCTCTCACGCAGTGGCTAAAAGTGTGATGGTAATTTCAACATCGACTGAAGTTTGAGTCTGAAATAATGAATGATCGAGAACTTGATCTCACGGCCGCTCAGAAGGCGACAAAGGCAAAGTATCCCGCTATCAACAAGAAGTATGAATGTAAGTGGAAACGTATTAATGGTCACTTACGACTGACCGCTTCACGTTGTAGTGGTGTTGGTGGCTGTGTGTGTGTGTGTGTGTGTGTGTGTGTGTGTGTGTGTGTGTGTGTGTGTGTGTGTGTGTGTGTGTGGCTGTGAGTATCGAGTTGACTAAGTTAACTTATATCAGGATCTCATACAGTGTGAGCGGAGTATAACGTATATTCGCGGTGGGAGCAGTTGTACCTGAACTTTGTCGAGCTGTATCTGAACTTCCGAGTTGGCTACTCTGAAAGGAGACACACCTGGATATAGGTAATATGAGAAGGGAAGTCTTGGCGGAGTCTCGAATTGCTTCCTGCTCCCTTTATAGTGCACTATGTCATGAAGTGCCCTTGAACCAAGTATGCTCAGTGCACGTTTAGCTGAACATCATGTTATAGAGCTGGGCGATATGGCGGGGGGATCTTATCACGATATATATGACGATATAAATTAAATCACTATTTCCTTTTTACTTTAAGTCAGAAGTGAAGATATCAAAATGTAAAAAACTGTTTTTTATCCTCTGATTTATTTATATATATATATGTATGATTTTAAATATATATATATAAATTTATATATATAATCACAGACACTGTGTTAAGCAGGCTATTTCTGGCCCTTTAAGTTCGGGCTGAGGAAAGTAACGTTTCTTTCAGTAGTAGTTAACGTTTTCTAAATTACTAGCGCTGTGTGCTTCAACCAAACATGAAATGGATGGAACTCTAGTTCAGCCACCTGATTGGTTTGGAGCGGCGCTATTCTCGTTCTCATTGGCTATTCGTGTTTTCTCTCAAAACACGGACGGAACTTACTTCTATCGACTACGTCTTATAGTTCTATCGAGGAAAGGCTTTTTCGCGATAATTATAGTTATCATTTTATCGCCCAGCCCTAGTTGTATATATATTAAAAGACTGTTTTAAGGCGTAAACGACTGTCAAATTCTGCCTAGTCACACCTTAATCACTGTTTCTACGGCCGCTAATCCTTCAGCAGCCAGCAATGGCTGTTTCTCAGTAAGCATACTTGTCTGTGCTTGTGTCCTTTTGTTTTTGCTTGATGTTTTCCACTGTGCTGGAGTATGTAGGGTGATGACTGCACTGCTGTTAGGAGTAGAGTGTAGCCTGATGTAATGACCTTGCAGGTGTTTGAAATTTGGTAAAAGTTTGAGGTGGACTGGTCCTGAAAACAAGTCTCACTCAGACCCCACATGTGTGCTGACTGTGAAGGAGGGTCTGTTCGCCCAGAGAGACACAAAGGCCACTTAAGACCTTCTGCCTTTGTATATTTCTGCCAGGATACACAGTGAACCCCCTTTAAACCTCACACAGTCATGTTCACCCACCCAATACAGGTGTTTATAGCATCTACAGACCCAGATCTCATAGCATCATAGATCTCATATCGATCTCATAGCATGTTCAGATAGATAAGTGTGTGGAATATAAAGTGCAGGTGTGAAGAGGTGTGAGGTCAGTCTGTGGTATATGTTGGTAGGGGTGTGGATCAGTCCTGGTGGGTGAAGAGAAGAAGCTGTTGTGGAGTCTGGTGGTGGTGGAACAGATTTTATAGCAGCCATCAAATAAAGAAACACATACACACCAACATAAACTTTTGCATCACTTAACTACTTAGTGCACATATCAGGTCCAACCACCAGATGTCGCTGTTTCTCAGAGCTCCAAAGCTTCGCCTGTTTTCTCGGGACAGTCTCTACATCCTACATTGTTTGATTCATCATCTTTTCTCATGCTCGTGTATGAGTCTGTGTATTATTTTGCAGGGATATCTATTGAAGTTAGAATGCTAACCAGCTACATTTGTACTTCAGGACATGAAGTCCAGTTACTGTAACGTCAAGTCTAATCAGTCCAACATGAGAGGATGAAGATGTAGCATGGTTCAGATAGTTTATTTTAATCCCTCTTTAATCCTAAATTACAAGTTTGTTTCTCATTTTCCAGTCATGTCAGGACATTGATGCACTGTGGTGATGCACAGCTAATCAATGTACAGCAGGGCAGCATGTATATATTATTTTCTTAGATTACCCTTGTCTAATATATTTGTACATAATGAAGGAACAAGGGTTCATCCTGTATATTTTGTATATATGTTTGAGTTTGAGTTATTTAGTAAATTTTTTGTTTGTTTGTTTGTTTTACATGTGTGTGTGCACGCAAAACAAACAAAAAGTGTGAATTTGAAGGCGATTAAAGAAAGAATGAATTTTAAATTGGTTGTTTCCTACACTGTAAAATTAGAGCATTGTTTATTGATACACCATCAAAATATTTTATTTTTAAAAAGTGAGGCAATTCAGTTTAGCAAGATATTGGCACAGGAACAAAAACAGCCTGTTTAATTTTAAGGAATAAAAGGAAAATAGAAAACATGTAAAAATCAACAAAAATGTTTCTTTTTAGTGCATGAAACAAATATTTAGAGTAAAAAATGAAATGTGGGTAATTTGTAGGGGTGTAAAAATATCGAAATATCGATTATCGGGATATTATGTTTGGTGATACTGTATTGATTCTCAAAAACACAGTATCCATACATGTTTAAACCTCTGACCACTAGATGGCAGTGTTGTAATCCATTTTCAGCTCCACTCCAACATTAACAAGCAGCACAAGGGCGCAATGCTATTTTAAGCATTGACAAATCTGTTCATACAGTGGTGTGTTTTAATAGTAGGATTTGAAAATTTGCAGGGCTCTTTATGTAAAGCGCCACCTTTAAAAAACAAAGTTCCCTGCTGTTCTAGACGTGCATTGACAAAGGTTCTCAAATTACTGCTGATCTAGGATCTGATTTATCTCCTATTTGCTGTGAATTTACTGACAGAAACAGATCCTAGATCTGTTATCTGCTCTATGATGCTTGAATAAATACAGGCTCAGGTTTTTAATATAGTTTAAGGTGAAGCGATCTCAGTGCTACCTATTATATCTGTTTGTATCTACTGTATGTATAGAATAGAGACAAAAACGATTCCTCTCTCTTTTTTGTGTCCAGTATATGACTCCTACACTAATGTATACTCCAAAAGTACTATGGAACTCTTTGGTCCATAGTATAATATATATATTGTATTTACCACTCAGTGTTTAATTCACAGAAGTAACCTCCAAATTCTTTATACTCAGTCATTTGCATCTTTACTAAAGTTGGGTCGATCAGCGTTTTTGAGGCCAATTCCGTTCTCCGATCACCTTTCAGCACGATCGACCGATAGCCGATACTTATCGAGGGCGGGGCTATATGCCACAGCAGGGCTACATATTATTATAAGGGCTACATATTATTATATTATATTATTATTAGATTATTATAAGTCATGAAACATGGTCTAAACTGGTTTATTATCATTTTTACGGAGCTCATATGAAACAGTATAATATTTGTAACTAAATTAGAAGTTGGTCTATGTGGGAGTAAACCGCTTGATAAGCTCCAGAAGAGCCACATCTGAAAAGTATCTCTACTAGGAACAGCAGAGCGTGGATCCAGGTGGAATATTAAGCAGCAGAATGAACGTCTTCTACAGCCGAGAAGAGCTGTTTATCTAGAACTATAAACTCAATCACTCTGGCTGTGGTTCTTTAGCTCTCTGGCTGTTGCTGCTGCTGTTCTGTTGGTACCGGTCAGATCTGGTCTGTAGGTGTTCTGGGTTATTTGTTTAGTGTTAGCTGTGAGTGCTAGCTCCGCTGTTTACTGATACTCACTGTATTCAGCTGTGTGGTGTCTCTGAAGTGTGTATCAGATTAGTAGTTAAATGTCTTTGTCTTGGTTCCCGTGAGAAACTCTGATTTTACTAATTTTACAGATTCTATAAACTGTCCTGGATGAGTCTGAATCACATACGGTAACAAACTGCCAGACGGACGATGTTTTCTTTCACACACGTGCGGTGAACGCTTGAACTGTTCTCTCGAGGCCGCTGCTTTAGTCAGTTTGTTGAAAATGAAGGGTATGTATTTCCACCTAGTGGTTCAGATAGGAATTGCAGGGAGCTGGCCGGAGGGCTCCTCTTTCCTGGATGAAACGCTAGCTGGAAATACAGAAATTAGGCTCATTTGTTTAACACCATCGATCGGCTCTCAAGATCGGCTAAATTGGAGAAATATCGTCCGATCATTGATCACATATTTTGATTAAAAATCGGCTGATACCAATACATGGATCCATCCATCTCTAATCTTTACAGTTATATAATTTTGGTGTCTGCTGTTTTGGAGCACACACAGTCTTCCTGTCGTTCCTCCTCAGGGCCTAAGGACACTTTCATACTGTTTGATGTGGATCCGTTATGCTTATTCTTCAGTCGGACTGTTTAGACACCTGTGAACTAGGCCTGAACTGAACTTCCTGAAAAACTCTTTCTTTGAGTCGTCCAGGCAGCCCAACCAAAAATGTTCTTTTGTGATGTCACAGAAACTCATGTATGTACTCCAGGGTCAGATAGACTTTGACAGTGACACTAAACCAACATGCTTTAAGAGGGTCAGCTGCTGTGAAAATGTTCAGGGTATATTTGTCTTGTGTCTGTCTGCTCAACATGAGTTTTCTTGTTTCAGATCTGGACCACACAGCGGATGTCCAGTGAGTAGACATCCAAATACACCTTTTTCCTTAGTTTATTTTATGATCTTAGCAGTGGTGCTGCTTTCTTTTGCTTAGTCTAGTCAAGAGAGGGTTTAGTCCATCCATCAGGGTTGTTCAGCCAGTGCATATAAACATATTATAAGGATGTTGAAAGTGTTTTCTAAGGGCTTATTTTCTTAATAGTTAAAGTAATCTATTATGAAACCAGTGTTTTTTTATTCTTTAATTTCATAACTACCATGAGTCATTACTTCTAGCAATAAAATTAAGGAATCTAGAACAACAGAATCATTCAGTTGAGCTTTCTTAACCCGATATTGACTTTCTGACATGGACTAAACCACTTCAAACAGCACTCTATTCCTTTTGGTTCTAGCACACTGCAGTAGCAGTTGGAAGTAAAGCCATGTTTAGTGTTCAGTTTCCCATGGTTTAGTTTTGTGTTTGTTTTCAGACTACACTCCTGGGGAGATTCACTGGAGGAGGCATTTGAGCAGTGTGCGATGGCCATGTTTGGCTATATGACAGATACTGAAACTGTTGAACCCATTGACACTATTGAAGTTGAATCAGAAGGTAAGAGATATTCTTACTTGGTATTTCTTTATCTGTAGTCCACAGTAATCAGAGTGAGGTCACTAAACTTGATACGATCAAATCCCTCCTACACTTCATTACCCAATGGTTAGCAATCAGGGCAGTCCTGTCAAAGTATTCTGTGAGTCAGCAAGACTGGAATGGATCTGTTTTTGTTTTTTTTGTTGGACTGCACAATAATACCTGTGTCTGCGTCTGCTTAGGGGAAGATCTGGAATCACTCCTCTTCCATTTCCTGGACGACTGGCTCTTCAAGTTCAGTGCTGATGTTTTCTTCGTCCCCCGGGTATCACACCATCATCACCAGTTTTGTTCTTGTTTAGGGAAATTATTAAAGCAACGGCTGTATTTTAATGAACAGTCTTTTCTAGGTTATGGTTAAGGGTGAAGTCTCTGTGGTTACCTGCCCCATCTAACATTATACACCAGCCACATTAAAATGTAATGTTTATTTCTGTTTATTTTAAATGGTTTCTGATTATGCATCAGAGCAAAGCTGTGGATTTGAAAGCACCTATTTACACAAAAAAGCCTGTAATTAAGGTGTTTAGCAGCCATTCCAGTCTGCTTTGTGCTGCAGTGGCACATGCACTGCACAACTGTTCACAGCTAGTACATTGAGGAAAGGTGCTGTATTTGATGTTTACCTAGTTTACCTGTGCTGTAAAGAAAGGGTGTTCTATCAATTTTAAATGCTACTGATGTGTTTAGTGCTTTTGTGGTAAGTCATGAACAAATTATAGACAGGCACATTTGCCTCTGCGTCATGCAGCACCTCCTTTTGCCAGCAGAGGTCAGTATGGCATGTGGAGAGACTACAAATAAAATCATGTTTATTGTCACATCACAGTTAACACAGGTGTGTAATTGAGTGAAAACCCTTAGGTTGTGTATGTATGTATGTGTGTGTGTGTGTATATATATATATATATATATATATATATATGTATTTGGACAGTGACAATTATTTAGGCTCTGCATGCCACCACATTGGATTTGATTTGAAATGCAACTGGGATGGAATTAAAGTTTAGACTTTCAAGTGTAACTTAAGGGGTTGAACAAAAATATCCTATGAAATGTTTAGCAATTCCAACCATTTTTCTACAGAGCCTTCTCATTTCAGATGCTCAGAAGTAATTGGACAAATTAACATTACTGTAAAAAAATGTTAATGTATAATACTTTATTGAGAATCCATTGCGGGCAAATGACTGCCTGATATCTGGAACCCATGGACGACATCAAATGCTGGGTTTCCTCCTTTGTGATGCTTTGCCAGGCCTACTGCTGCTGTCTTCAGTCGTTGCTTGTTTGAGGGTCTTTCTGCCACTGTGATGGTACAATGTCTGAAGCTGGACTGATTTAATTAGTTTCATTTAATTAGATGCTGATGCTTCAGTATTGATATTGGCGATAGCCTGACGTCTGGTTTCCGAGGCAAACATCTAGTTTAATTCCAGGCATTCCAAGATTTTTTTGGCTTGTTTTTTTTAATTCCTGGTAGTTTATCTGTGGGATTTCTATTGTTGTGTTTGGAAATATCAGTAGATTTCTTCTACTACTGAGTCAGAATACACTTTATTACTGTTGTTTTTTGGCATCTTGTAAGCTGTACATTTGGTCTTAAGCAGATCTGATTTGATATCTGGTGATTGACTATTGAATATTCTACTTCTTTGCCTTGAAAAAAACTCCTGGGTTGGTTTTGCAGTATGTTTTGGGTCACTTTCTATATATAATATATATATATATATATATTATATATATATATATATATATATACATATACACATACATATACACACACCATGTGAAGGAGGTAAAGAGGCCAGTCTATACGTGCAGGTATGTATTTAAAGTACAGAGTGAGTCTGTAATGAGTTGTGGATGTGGTGTGGATGTTCTGTGATGATGATTCTAGTATGAGGTGTTGTGGAAGGCCCCTTGACTGATCATCTATTACTAATGGCTCTTCAGCAGCTTGTTGGCCCAGTGAAGTCCTTTAGAGACCTCCTTTTCTTCCTCAGGCAGCGGCTGGTGTGTAAATCCAGGAGGGTTGGGAGCTGCACCCTGGTGATATACTGGGCTGTGCGCACGGTTAGGGTCAGGGTTTGGAAGCATACTCCAGGATTAGGGTTAGGAAGCATCCACTCAACAGCAATGCATTTCTCAGGCTAGGTAGTGATGGAGCTAGTTGAAATGCTCAGTACCTGTGTAAATTCTAATAAACATCATTGTCTGTTACATAAAAAAGTTATATATAAACACACAATAAACTACAAACCAAAAAGAGTGCATTACTGTCAAGATTTACATTCACAAATAGCAACGTTTGAATAGTTGCTCAGTATCATTTTTTCCTCTTACATATGACCCTTGATTTTTTCTGATTGTGTAGTAGATTTTCATATAGATCGTATATTAATATTATTTAAATATATGTGAAAATTGCCAACGCACACACACACGGGGAGATTTCCAATTTGAAATGATGGGTTATCCTCATGGTTGCGTAAAACTGGTCACTTCCAGTGTAGATAGAATAGTCTGAATCACTGAAGTCAAATCCTAAACAGTGAAGTAAAATGTGTTGACTGTAATATAATGAAAACCTTGTGGCTGCAACACCCTTAGGGCTGAACGATTAATTGCATTTGCGATAATCTCGCGATATTTAAAAACGCGATTCTCTAACCGCACAGGCTGCGATTTAAACTGGTCACGTGACTTGGGAGCGAGGGCGAGGGCGAGGGCGGGAGCGGGAGCGGGAGCGGGAGGTGGAGAAGTGAAGTCAACACAGCGCACTTTAACATGTTGCACAATGGCTTCAGGCTCGACAGAAGCTGACACAACTGAAAGTCTAATACCAAAGAGGGGCAGCACATCAGTTGTGTGGAATTACTTTGGCTTTAAAAAAGAAGATAGCTGCTCAACGTCAGGTACTGTGCAAAACGTGCCTTGCTAATGTTGCTACGACGCGAGGTAACACTACAAACCATTTTCAGCATTTAAAAAAACACCACAAAGCCTCGTAGGATATTTGCAAGGCTAAAATGCCAACGACCAGTGCTGCATCTTCAAATACGCCAAGTACCAGCCGACAGGGATCACTGACCGAACTGTTTGAAAGTGTAACTCCTTATGGACATAATTCGAAGCGGCACGCTGAAATAACTCGGGCAGTAACGGAGTTCATAGCGAAAGACATGATGCCCGTTAATATAGTGAACAAGCCCGGCTTCATGGCTTTGTTAAACACACTGGATATGCGCTACCAAATGCCCTCACGCACATATTTTAGCCAAGTTGCTATACCTGAGCTGTATAAAAAATGCCGAAACAGAGTTCAAAGGGTTTTTTTTTTACATCTAAAAGATTTAATAAGAACAGATTTATTTTGTGTTCTCTGAGTTTGAATTCCCAGAAAATAACGAGCTGGTTAAAGCAGATTCTCTTTGTTTTTTGCACTTTATTTTTTTTATGATGTTACTAGCTGGAGAGCAGTAAGTTAATTTTTTTTAATATCTATTGTTTTTTCTATTAAAAAAAACAAATGGTGAAAAGGGAAAGCATAGATTTGTTTGCTTTATTGTTATCTGTGCCTTAAATAAATCTGACATTGTTTATTATTAAACAGATTGATTTATTGCTTCTGTTTGTTGAAAAATACTTGAGAAGACATTTTTAAAAATCGCATTTTAAATCGCAATCGCAATTTATAGATAAAAAATTGCAATTAGATTATTTTCCAAAATCGTTCAGCCCTAAACACCCTTTACTCATCAGGTTTTGTAATGTGGCATCGCACATGGTGACCTCATGGTGAATCTTGTTTGTAGCTGCTCAGCCATGGAAACCCATTTTTTCAACCTCCCAATGCACTGTTCTTGAACGCCAGTCTGGAATGCTGTAATGAATGATGTAACGGAGCGCAACTGTTTTAAATGTTCTGTGCCTCAGCACTCAGCAGACCCACCCTGTGGATTTGCATGGTCTACTGTTTAGTGTCTGAGCTGATTTAAATTACCAGTGGATGGAGCACCAGTGCTCAGTAATTAGTCTACATACTACACGTCTACATACTTTTGGCCATTTTTATTTATTTATTTGACAAAGATAAAAGTTTAAAATTGAACACTGTCACTGTTCGCTTCCATGCTTTAGGGATAGGGTCTAGAAACAGTGTTGCAGGAAGCATTGTGCAGATGTACTTAGAAATAATACTGATTAATAATTATATCAACAGCAGGTTTTTAATTTCCTGAACATTTCTTTTTCTTTAGGAGGTGAAAGTTCTACACTTGGATCGGATGCGCTTTAGAATTCGGTCAATAGGGTAAGTCTTTTAAACTTGCTGTGGTGGGATGGATGAATTCACACTCACTGAGTCAAAGCATCCTGTCGCTTCTGAGTTAACTTGACTCACTCACTGTGAAGTAATTCTGTGAACTTCCTGTTTTATTTAGAATGATTCTAAATGATGCTTTTTCCCATTCTTCCTCACAGCTTTCCTGTCAGTTGCTTGCTCAAATGCGTGAGCTCTTCTCAGAAATTCATACTGGAATTTCTCATTTCCACATTCCAGTCTTGTTACAAAGTGGGTTTCGAGCCCGGCTGGTGATGGTGGTGGGGGTGGGGGGGTTGTTAATATTGCGCAGTGCAGTAAAAAAAAATGCAAAAAAAATATATTTAAAAAACAAGAAGATGGCTTTAAAAGAATAAAAACTCAGGTTAGAGCCTAATCAGTAGCTGATGGCCCAACAATAGGACCTTCATTTTTGTATTGGGTAACATATCTGCCTTTCATGCTGCAGACTAGGGTTCAGTCCCCTGCCTGGTCAAACACCCCATGCTATATCAGTTTGAACCCTACCTGTGTAATGTAAACTGCAAATGTAAAACATAGATGTTCTACACGTCCAGGGGTCCTGCGAACCTTGAAGTAGCTTTAAATTATAGAGGTTTTTTTTAAACATAGAGATGATTTTGATTGTATTCACTGTGCATCAACCCTACTATTCCTCCTATTGCTTGAGGAGGGCAGTAGTAAAAGTAGTACCACTGTGATGGTACAATGTCTGAAGCTGGACTGATTTAATTAGATGCTGATGCTTCAGTATTGATATTGGCGATAGCCTGACGTCTGGTTTCCGAGGCAAATATCAGTGATGGACACTTTAAATAAATAGTACAATCAGAATATAACATCTAGTTTAATTTCAGGCATTCCAAGATTTTTTGGCTTGTTTTTTTAAATTCCTGGTAGTTTATCTGTGGGATTTCTATTGTTGTGTTTGGAAATATCAGTAGATTTCTTCTACTACTGAGTCAGAATACACTTCACTACTGTTGTTTTTTGGCATCTTGTAAGCTGTATCCCACATTCTCTGCTGTCTCTCTCCAGACAGACAAACCATTGGCTTCACATAGTTGTAGCTGTGCTACATAGACAGATTATGATTACTGGAATGAAACTGGAATAACAGACCCAGTCTCCTGTCCTCATTTAGCATTGACATTGTTATACTCTAGAGGATAAACCTGGCACAACCTAATGTAACTAACATTTTTCATCTCACATTACCATAACAGCTGTATCTGAGTATTCTGACATCAGTCACACAGATATTCTAGGAGAGACTTTTTTATTACTATGTTGTATTATTTTATTCACCTTCTTGTTGACTGGAACACATCACTCTTTTGAGAAATTTAAACCGATAGCAGTGAGAGCTAGGCAGGCTGAGGTACTGACTCCACGTGGCAGTGTTAGTGTTACGTTTAAGCCTCCCCAAATAAACAGTTAAGAGTACATATCTCTTCATATAAATTGAAAAACTCATATTTATATTTTAATACATAGGTAAGTTGAAAAGATCATCTGGTTCAAATAACGCAGAACTGTATGACATGAATTGTATTTGCATTGATTTGCCAGATTTTTTAGCAACTGTTACAACAAGTCTAGTCTATTTAGCATTTAATATCCTTAAATTTTAAGAAATTAAAGGGTATTAAGAAATCAGCTTCCCACTGATTAAGATTTCTTTGTCATTTTTTTATGGAGGTGGAATGTAATAAGTGCCAAGGGATTGTAGTGTGGACGGGTTGCAGTTGTGAAAATCCATGTAGTATCTAGTAGGCAGTTAATATTTTCTTCGTGGATTGGAATTTTTCCAATCTAGAACACTTTGCAACCAGAAAAATATCTAGAATGCTACAACATCCTAGTTGCAATGTCTTATAGATTTTGTTTGTTACAAAAATGTCTCAGTAATTTAGCTCTGGTGAATAGTGTAGGCCAAAATGATGCCACCTGCTGGAGGTTTTATAAGTCTACACCCTTGATAGGTCTCACAATTTGATTCTTATTGGTGGAAAAATAATTCAGTGTATTAACTTAAACAAGTAATCTGGTTGCCTTCAAATTCACTGATATATATAATCAGTTTCTTACATTCTGTTATCTTACTATTTGAATTTCCATCAACTAAAACTTTTAAAGCAACCGGGTTGATTACTTTCTTAAAAGTGAACATTTTCAGTGTAAGGAGGACATTTGTTCGAAGAGGTTGGCGGTTTGGCTCCTAGATGAAGTCTTGTTGCTGAAACCTTTTTATGGTTTAATATGACCGTACCATGACGATACAGGCTTTTTGTTTGCTGGTTTTCAGAGGATTGAGATTTTTTTTTTCTTTTCAACTGTTACGACTAGCCCCTCAGTCTGTTACAGTAAACCCCACCTATTGGGTAAGCTGTAAATTTGCATTGTCAGCTGATTTGTTCATAATCTGGAAGTTCTGGAAAAGTCAGTATTTCCATTCATGGAAGGGATGTAGTTGCTTGTATCCTGCATTCAAACTCATCATTGTTCAACAACATTTGCCATTTTTAATACATAACACAGACAGCGTGGTGGGGTACTGGTTTGCCAACTCCTCAGTGAGGAAAGTCGCTATTGGCTGTCCTGAAAGTCGCTAGAAGTCGCTAAATGACGTAATTTGCTTGATGTCTATTTGTGTGTATTTAAAGGAATAACGTTTTAGGAGAGACAAAAGTGAGTAAAACACCCTAAATATTTTATAACTACAAATAAACTCTGAATAAATTAACTCACTCAGTGGATTCTTTCTGTTGTTTTTGAAATCGGCCGTGTCACACTGAAGAATTGCCCTCTGGGATCAAAAAAGTATATATTTATCTAAGACTCATTTATATTCACATCCTGTCGCCAGAGGGTCTGAAAAGTCGCTAAATATAGAGACAAAGTCGCTAAGTTGGCAACACTGTTGGCAAGTTGGCAAGACGACCCGGGTTCGATTTCTGGCCCAGGCCACTCTGTGTGGCGTAGCTAGCCCTAGTTTGAGTCCCAGCACCCCTAAAGATTACAGTAAAAACAAGTTTTAATGTCAATTTTAACATTAATTTTTGTCTGACAAGCTGGAAATGTTAAAACCACAGACAGTATATGTTTAAAACTGTTATTTTAACAATGAAAATATAGCAGCACCCCCCTGCCCTGCAAAATGGTATGATCCAGTTTCTCTTTCAGTGCGGCATCCCGCTCACACACGGTGTCAGTGCTTTATCTGACTGGTGTCGTGTGTCTAATAAGTTTTACAAAGGAGTATTTTTGTATTTTATCACTCAGAGCCAACACATTACAGTCATTATCAGCCAAACTCTAACCCTAACCCATATTTCTGATCACTCTTTATTCTGTTATTGTTAGCTAGGAGTGATTATCTGAGGGTTTATTTTAGTTTAGCAGGCTAATGGAGCTGCAGGTGGTCTGTTTACTGTTTATAAAAGAGTGAGAGAAGCTGTAGCTGCTGTGCTGTTGGTTAGTCTGTGTGTTATTAAAGCCAGGGTGCTAGAGTAGTGCTGTCTGTACTTGTATTAGCTAATTAATGTGTCTGCGTATGCGTGTGTGTGGTCAGCAAGTCAGCTATAGATATTCTATTTTTATATTCTTGTAAGGCCAACATGATCTTGACCAAGCCCTGAATTCATGCCCTAAATTTTTCTCATCTGATCACCCTAGCCCACACAAGCTCAATTTTCAAAGAGAAAAGTGTGTGTGTGTGTGTGTGTGTGTGTGTGTGTGTGTGTGTGTGTGTGTGTGTAGTTTATCCTTTATTATATTTTAGAAAATGTTGATATATGCAAACTGCAGATGGTGGCTATTTACAGATGGTGCAATCACAAGGTTAATAATTGTTATGGGGTTATTTCACAAAGCAGGATTTCTTAGTTCAGCCAGATAACTTAAACTCAAAGTCAACTCTTTCCAATAGGAAGAAGAGCTGAGGAGCATTCCTGCTGGACAGTCCTCGTCTTTGTTGCTTAAGTTATCGGGCTAACTGAGAAATCCTGTTTTGTGAAATATTCCCATGGTGCCAGAAAGGGGATGTTTACCAAATGCCAAATTCTTAATAAATATGAAAAAACACTTAGAAAGCAGTTCAGTATTTTGGTGTGATGGTAGATGGATAGTTGTTGAACTCAGTTAATTAATAATCCTGCAGTAATTAGAGTGCACCGGAATTTCATGCTAAAATCAATTCTTTTTAGTTTGTTTTTGCACCATCCAAATAGAGCTTACAGGAAAGATTTTTTATGTACTACTCGCTTGTGCCAAACTAGGACAAAAGAATGCTTCATGAGAACAGATGAAAGGTCCAGTAAATGGGATATGACTCGGCAGCAGATCAGGTGGTTCACTGGAGTTGCACAAAGCTGCATTGTACGCCTCTGAATTACAGGTGACCTGATGGCTTTTGCTGGTTTCAGTTTCTCTTTAAAGTCACAGGAAATGACTGTGGTATCCAGGCAACTCCAGCACCTGATGTGTTATGATATTTCCAGCGTAGTGTGTGTTTGCACTGGTTCTGTGACAAGCTTTTACTAATAACACTGTACAAAATGACACTATTAATATTGCGTCCCCAACCAAACGCCCCGCTCATTCAGGTAGTTGTCAACTGCCTCACGTAGCCTGTCTTGAGTATAGTCATCAGCATAATTAAAGATGAGTTTTCTGTTTAATAACTCATTGAATAAAGCACTATTCTTCCGTAGCACTCCTCTGGTCTACCTACAACCTATTACAACTTGTATCAACAAAAGAGAACGCATTTTTAACACATTTCTGTTGTCATATAACTGTAAACAAGAGCCAGCCATTCTTTTTCATTATATAGCAAAACTTATATTAACAAGGTCCTCTGTAGGTTAAACAGCAAATAAGTACTTAAAGGCCCAATGCAAATATTATTGGAGGAGCCTGTTAACCTGTTGACTATCTTAAAAAATTTGTTTTATATGGTGTGTGTGTGTATGTATGTGTGTATGTATATATATATATATATATATATATATATATATATATATATATATATATATATATATATATATATATATATATATTAGTGTATGTATGTGTGTGTGTGAGAACCCAACAGGACTCCCACAATGCAAATTATCTGTCATAAACAAAAATAATGAGGAGAATTATTTTTCAAGATGGCTTATGGTGGTTGTTGGATTGGAGAAGTATCAATATTAAAAGTCAAGTATGACTCAAAGCACTGTCTTTTTTATTATTTATTATTAAACAATTAAATAGTCTTGTCGCGGCATGCTCATATTCAATTTGACAAGTTTTAGGAACAAGCCTTCATCAGGACGTCAAACAGATCTCTTTAGATTTAAAAGGCTTCCCGTTGATTTAAGGTTCCTTCGTCTGTCATCTTTTTATGTAAGGTGGAATGTATTCAGTGCCTAAGGATTGTAGTGTGGATTGTAATGCAGTTGTGAAAATCCATGTGGTATCTAGACAATTTTGTCAAAGAGGTTGGCGGTTTGACTCCTTGATTTTTTTTAAACGTTTTTAAGGTTTAATATGACCGCGCCATAACGATAAAGGCATTTAAATTGTTTCTGGGTTTCACACATTCATTCAGTGCTAAAATGGTGCTGAGATTAGTTTGTAGATTCTAATGTTTTAATTAAGCTTTTATTTAGTTTAATCTGTTAAAGACAGATTTTGGTACATTTGGATGCATATTTATGGTTTTATGGTTTGAGCCATTGTGTGAAACATTGTGTTTCATATTGTTGCTGTCCAATGATTTTTATTTTTTTTTTGCAGTTAAATGCATCATGTTGAATGGACCAATAGAAATGCTTAAAAATAGCTAGGAAAATATTCTGGTTCCATTGGCTTACATTTATAGTAAAGAAAGTTTTTGTCCCCTCTTGTAAAGTTTAGCAGGTGCATGTCATATCTTAAATGAATGGTTTAAAAATGTATAATGACATTGTGTGCCAGAAAAATATATAATGCTAAAGACCCAGTGCAGCTGGAAAGGTGGTTAGGCTGAATTAAATGATGGCAGTAAATTGAATAGTACTAATAAAGGACGAGCTTCAATCATTTAGACATTTCCATCTCTGTAACCAATACCCAGTTCTCATAAACATCACTTATTATTCTCTAAGGTAAAATTACAGCCTCTTCATGAAAAAACTCATTCTCACATTGATCAGAGATGCAGAATCACTGAACTATGCTGCCCTGTCCCCTCAGTATTACTTGGTTTTGTGTGCCTTGTAGAGAAGCAATACTTTGGGATCTTTTTTGGAGTTCACTTATCCTCACAGTTTCATAATCAGTTTAAGCAGTGCTTTCCAATCCTGCGGTTTGAGCACACCAAATAGTCTGGCCCATTTATTCACTGCTCCACCCATGTCAAGTTACGAAGCTGATGTCTTTTGGCTGTACTGGAAAGTACTGGATGTGTAGTTAACTTTGAAACGGCAACTTCCCAAGAAAAATAGGCATAATGTGTTACATGAGCTTGTAAGTTGGCTTCTATTATAGTGCATGCGTCTCCTCGTTCATGAACAGAACAGCTCAATGTTTCCCCCCAAACAAAGTGTTGCAGACCTGCCGACCTTTTTCGCATTTTGTGCATTTAGACAAACTACGCTGCTACGATACGTCACTTCAGAATACGAGAAAAGTCATGGATGGATTTGAGTTCAACCGCTCTTGGCAACTCGTCTATGGGTGTAAACGCACTGGGCAGCAACCTGTTGGGAAAAGAAGACTTCGACCAATCAAAGCGCTAGTTTTAAACTGTGTTCTACAACAGGCTACGAGCGGAGAGCCGGGGAGCCGTCAGAGCGAAAGTAACCAAATTGGTTTTGGTCCATCTTCATACTGGGACTGGTTTTAAAGGGAGGATGGTGCTAAACACAGTTTCAAAGGTAACTAGCAGTGTTTGGGAATCGTGAATTGTCAATGTCAAAACTAGGTCACTCAAAAACTCAAGATTTAAAATAGAAACGTGCAAGTTTTAACAATTTGCGTGTGTAAATATCCCAAAATGTGAAACTCGTGAGAAAGAAGTCCTGCGTGCGTGTTTATCATCATATCAGCTCAAACCACCATTTTTCACTCTCGCCATGCAAACCACAAGAAGTTGGTACTCAAAAAAAAAATTAAAAAAAATAAAAATCCCTGGTTGGCAGGTCTGACGTTTTTTTGTTTTTTTTTAAACACTTTGTGTAATGGGTCATTAAGAGTGGTTTGTTGTAAAAAAGGGTTCACTGTGCTACCTGAGCCGCACTGTTCCACCTCGTTTTCTTCATTAAAACCAGAGCAGAGATTGAACCTGTTTATAAATGAGCCTCAACCACATCAGTGTTTTAATTGAGCTCATTTTAAATGATTGCACGCAATGACTGCTAGATATGTAAGCTCTTTGGGAATAACCTAGTTTTTGATGTCTGTCTGTCATAAAATGTATTCACAGGTATGAAAATTCTCTCTATCGTGTGCACCAGTTAAACTTTCATAGCGCTGGTGCAAAACATAAGAACCCTTACATTTAATATTCCTTTGATAGCAATAACCTCAAGTCAGCTAATACTGAGAATCAGACTTCTTGGACCATTCTTCCTTACAGAACAGCTTCAACAGCTCAACCCTGTTCTTTGGGTTTTTTTTAAGCCATTTTATATTATACTACTTCTACTAATCCTAATATGGCAGCAAAGTAGCCCCAGCCCATGATGCTCCTGCCAACATACTTCACTGTTGGGTTGATGTTTTCATGTTGCTATACAGACCCAGCTGTGTGTTTTTCCTAAACAATTCAGGGCTGGGCAATATAAAGCCAAAATCATATCTCAGTATTTTAGGCTGAATAGCAATCCAGATGATCTATATGTTGATATTTTCTGTTAAGCGGGCTAAATGTTCAGTTATAAATCAAAGCCATACATGTGAGATCACAAGCACTTTTAATTTAAACTAAATTAAAGGTTTTGTTGGATCGAGCTAGCGACCTTTTGATCGTTAAGGCTTGTTTCCTAACAGTCAGCCCTTGACGGCTCCTACAGGTTTAGTGTTGACACAACCTGTTTTTAACTAATAACACAGAATTTTTGTGTTTGTTCTTTAACTTGGATGAAGACCAGGCCATATTTTTCTTGCCACTGTATGTGGTCCGTCTATTCATTATGTTTGAACTCTTTGAGATCACCATCTGTTTCCTGAGACAGTTTGTGTATATGTTGGAAGAGCCAACATTATAGAGATCTGACTCGAATGCTAGCATCTGACGTATAAAACACCTTCAGGCTGTCAGACAAGGATGATAAGATCATTGAATATTTCACCAACCATTTCATACACACCCAGTCCAAACACACAGTAGGCTGCTGAATACTGGGTTCATTGTAAACTAACAGTTTAGAACCACGTTGACTCTAGGATTGCCTCTATATTGTCTCTGTAGAAAGCACACAAGTAAGCCTTTGAGTAGGAAGAAGTAATCCCAACCAGAAAGCAACCCAATTCAAACTGCCACATTTTATAATGGACTGTGTCTCATGTGCATCTACACCACTGCACCTCAGCCGGACACGTCTAGCCAGTTATTTGGAATCTGTTATGCGGACAAATAGAAAACAACAGGCGTTTTTGTATTTATTGTTGTTTCTTGGTTCCTTCCCAGCAGTTAAACATATTTATTAAGTCAAAATCTGAATGTTCGGACTGCCTGCGCTGCCTGTGTGATTTTTGGACTCATCATTTGTCTTGTTTTTCTCCAATACAGCTGGGGAGAGGAGTTCAACCTGTCAAAACATCCTCAGGTCAGTAGTAGAGGGTAATTGGCTGGGTCCCTAGTTAAAATTGGTTTTATGTTGTGTTATGACTTGTATTAACGTCACTTATGTAAATAGTACATTGAAGTTTGTGGCCAAAATCAAAACTGTTGGCCGAAAACTAAAACAGTTTGTTTTGTTCATACTTTTTCTAAGAGGAAAAGAAACCCACTCAGCGTCCACCTGCGCGTAGGCGTTCAGATAGAGACTGTAGCTCATGTTTTTCCATGCACGTCAGTGTTGATTAGGGGGCGACTGATAAGCAGTGTTTTAATCGTTATGGCCATATGCATGTTGCGCAGTGCCAATCTGATATCTGGCAGCATTAGTAGCGCACAGATACATTACTAAGTATCGGTCCAGTACTGGCCAAAGTCACTGGATTGAATATCGGAAGAAAAATATCAGAAGTACAGTCCGATATGACCTATAAGCCTAAGCAATTATGTAAATGCTTCACTAAACGTTTTCTCAAAGCTCCAGTTTAGATTAGATTTTGAATGTTCGATGGGACTGACCAAAGAGAAATGCTGCTAAGAGTTCTTTGTGTGTACATGTACATCACAATCTGATGATAATCAGATTTTTGCGTTATGTAAACAGCATATTTTGATTTCTCAGACCAAATTAAGGTCTAGAATTCTGATCACGAGAACTGGATATTATTTTTTAGTATTCAGAGTCTTTCTTTTTTTTTCCTGTGGATGTCTGCTCTGTTTACACATGTGCGAAAATAGACCACAGTACTGGAAATGGTGTTAAATGCTGGAAATCAGCAGGATTTTTAATGTTTATATAATAATTCACAAAAGAGTCTAAATGTTTAAAAAACCTGCAGCAGCTTGAAGTTTGAGTTTTATGTGATGTTTGCATCACGTCTTCTCCTCTGAGTTTATTTGCTGGTTGCAGGGAAGAAATCTTATTACTGCTTGACTCACGTAGATTTTGAGATTCCCCATTATATGATTACTCAAGTGCACATAAACACGTTGAGCGGATTACTGACTAAACCTGATTTTCTGAGTTCTCGGATTATTAAGTGCGTACACTCACTGATTTAGAAGGCTCGGTCAAACAACGTGCCTCCAGATAAAGGGTTTGTATTGACTAGGCAGAAAGCAGTTGGGCTACAGTCTGTAATTGTAACCCTATATGCACCGATATGGTAGGACTATGATAGTTTCATGTGGTTTGTACACCACTGTATTTGTTTACTTATTTACTTTTACCTGTTTTACATTTGTCAGGCATTCTTGTAAACTAAAATAATAATAACCCTATTAAAATCAACAAACGTATCGTCGCTGTCCAATAGAAAACATGAATGTCTATTTTTATCGATTTTGAGTTTTCTACATCATTTGAATCCACCAATGGTTGTTTACATTTTATAAAAATTTCATGATGAGTGGACCAACAGAAGTGCTCCAAAATAGCTTGGAAAGAATTCTGGTTCCATTGACTTACATTGAAAGTAAAGTATGTTTTTGGACTCTCCTGTAAAGTTGCAGTTTTGGAGATATTTGTTTTTCATTGGACAGCGAGAATATGGGCCTAAGCTCTGAATAATACCGATCTGTTCTCTTCCTCAGGGCACAGAGGTGAAAGCTATCACCTACTCGGCCATGCAGATCCGCGATGACGATAAAAAGCCTGAGATCTTGGTCATCATCGACATCTGAGCAAAAGGCCGATGATTAGACATGAATTTGCTCACTTACTGATCATAATGCTGTAATTATAATTGCTTTAAAGAATCAACCCTGATTAAGGAAATCCAGGTGGAAGAGAGACTCTATGTAGTGTTTAAAGAGTTTTATTGTTTTTATTTGTATCTTTACAGACTGTGTTTGGTTAATGTATTTTAAACCATCAAACCCTCAAGTGGGATTCAATAATATTGTTGCACTGATTTAAATAAAGAAGACCTGGCAGACATTCCTGGCAGGGGGTTTCAGAGAGTGACTCAGGAGGCCTGCTTGGTAAAATGTCATAGTAACATTAGGGAAACTCTATCTGAAAAACCAGAGGCGGTGGGAAAAGCTGTCTTGGCACATAATTTACACTAACTGAACTGAGTAGATCGTTTTCACAAGTCATTTAAAAGGGTCTGAATGGCTTATATTTATTGTGTTAACCAAATCTAATTAGGTAACAACTTGCTTTTTCTTAGTTTTATTTGGTTTTGGTGTGACTTTCTTGAGTGGCCTGCTTTTAGATCACGCTACAGCATTTTGAAGCAAAACATCCAGCTTCTGTTGTTGATTTGTTCCCATGCTTTTAATTGATGTGGTGCTTTTAAGTTTTTGATGTCTGTTCTGCAGTACAATTTTATGACACAGCTTGAAATTGATAATTATAAACCATCCCATATACAGTAAAGCAGCCCCCATGCCCACCACCTTCGTTGTATTCCGTATCTTTTTCTAAACATAACACTGTTTATACTGTGCACAGAACACTGTTATGCTGCTGAACAGTCTGATAATTGTAGCCAAACTTCAGCCAGAAAGCTATATTTCTTTTCCTTCCTTAAGCATTTACCCCCCACGAGAAAAAAGAAGAAATGAATGCCTGCATTGCTGAGGCTGTCCCTTATGGACGCAGTCCCTTGAGTTTTAGGGCATGCTTGTTTAATGTATCACGGTAGACTGTTGATGGTTGGCTCAACAGAAAGCCAGATACTCAGTTTCTTGAAACAGCAATGCATTTTTTCCCAAGAGCAATGGTGCCAGTGACATACTGGAGCATTCAGAAGAATGTTAGGGCAGTTTTCCCCATAATTCATTTCTGTATTATACTGTCAGGATGGCAATGTTTGCATGATTGCATGCCACTGGCCCACAAGTGATGAACTGTTGACCAAGCCTATTTACTGTTCATTATCTTTCGTTAACTGTTATTTAATACTTTTTGTACTAGTTTTATTGGTTGCAGTTATCAAGCTATAACCATGAAAATCTGTTGGACTATACAACATATACAAGGATACTGCATTTGTACTTTGGGTCTGATTGAATGTGCAGTTTCCGTACAGCATTGGCTCAAACTATTGTTTTCACCTATAGGACATTAATGATGGCTTGTTGAGTTAAATGCTGCACTCGCACGTTTCCCATAAATGGCAGCGAATCGGATATTCAGGGTGTTTTTGGTGAGCAATGGACGCCAAGCATGTCGTGGTTAAATTCCAGATTAGCCAAAAATAAGAGTGTCCTTCTTTCTTTTTCCGCTATCAGTCTACACTGAATTATACAAAGTTCAACGTCCTCTGTTTTGCTATAATTGTCTATGTGGGATGAGAAATTGTTTCCCCAAATGGAACCTGGTGATCTATATAGCCATGGCTTAGCAGCACCTTAGCAACTTTCTTTGATTAACAACACCACTGTTGCGACTAGGTGCCGACCGAGTGAAGCCAATCTCACTGCTACTTCTTTGCCCTGCACGCTGACTATTAGTCTTTTTCTCACAGTGTACTTGTTACATACTCTGGAAGCACTGTTAGTTGCCCCAGTGCTTGTCCTATACCTCTTCTGCATTATACAAATTCAGTAGCTCCTACTGCCTCCCTATAGCCATTGCACTGCTGCTGGTACTTTATGTTGATGTTAGTGTCAATATACTGATGTTAGTGTCAATATATCTGTTCTTCCTGGACTGTGTTTCTCCCACCATAACGTTCCTTGTGTTGCATTGCCACTCCATTGTACTTGCGCCGTCCTGCTACTGCTTCTTCTGGCATCTCTCTTACACTACTGAACGCTCCTTCTCTTTCCAATCAGTCACACATATTGCAAATGTTTTTACTCAATAATAAAGGTGATCTGCTCTTTCTAACTTAAACATGGCAACAAGCTGGTGCCAATATGCCCCACCTAACTTCTAATACATCTGATACATACTAATACATCTGCAAGCCAATAGTATGTTAGTGTTACAGAATTGTGACTCACTTGTTCTACACATTTTGAATATCTTGCTCGTAGTTTACTTCACTCTATAACCACATTGCTACTCTGTCCTCCACCAAAACATAGTACATTATTTTTATTGGAACTTACTCTCACTAGTTGGTTCAATGTCTGCATGCTTGCTGCCAGTTAGTGACCCTAGCCATGCTTTACGCCACTAAGTCTATCGTTCCAGTCTCACCAATAATGCCCCAAGAACAGTCACCAAGTTATTTAAACCCACTGTTGCAGTTTCCCCTGAACTTTGTAACTCATTCTAACATTTTTTCAAAAGTAAACTTTCTAAATACTACAACTCTTCCTCCTGCTCTTAGCATTCTTCTATTACTGGTCCTAAGTGCTGCTTTTGAGTGTGTCCTTCACTTCTTCAGTCCAGGCTGTATGAACCTGGCGTTGTAGGCTCTGCCTTGGACTTGTTTGTGTCCTACTTAACTGGTAAAAAAGCAGTTCATTACTCCTTCTGGCTATACTTGTACAGCCTCTGCTCTTGCTTAAGGGGTTTCACAAGGTTTAGTCCTTAGACCTCTCTTATTTACGTTCTTCTTGGTAATGTCATACATCATTTCTAACTGGATTTAGTGTTGGAATGTCAAGGTCGCCTCAATATGCCTTTGGACTAAATCTGTTACAAATCCAGTTTTTAGTCAGTTGGTAAATTGCATAGCTGAAATTATAAACTGAATGAAACACGTGTCTTGTGCTAAATAGTGTCTTGTGCTTATTGGATCTAAATCAAACCCTTTCCGCTTTTGTGTCTACTCATTGCCAAAATAAGCCAAGCCTAACTCGGTCGGCTGCCAAAACTCTCATTCATGAATGTACCTCCAGCTGCGTGCACTGGAAGTCTCTCCTTTTATTTAAATGGTCTAGAACTCTGCTGCACTTTCTCTTACTCATACCCAGTCATGTCATCACTTTCTTACTCACTTACAAAGCTCTTAACAACCTTGTTCTTTCTTATGAGGCTGATCATCTTCCTTCCAGACCCATTCACACCCTCAAGTTCTCAAAGCATACCTTTTTTTCATGATATATGTACCGTTTTTAATTATTACGATTAATACTTTAGCAACCACCTGGGATACCATAGCAGTGACCTAGCAACACCTTAACAAATGCTCCAGATACCATAACAAAGGCCTAGCATGCATCTTATCAACCACCTGGGATGCAGTAGCAATGGCTCTGTTAAACCAATTTCAAGGTTGATCATAACAAATACACACACAGTCTAGGAGGCCTGATGGTTTGGGGCAACTGTGCTGCACATGGAAGTGTGACTGTGGTGGAAAATGCTGTTTAAAGCTGTGACATAAAAGACATAAAATATAAAGCGTCATGTCTGTTGATGAAGTTTGATTCAATATTTTCTGCAGTAGACGAGCCAGCAATAAACATTTAACAAGTTTTCCCCAGACATGTATTGTTGTACAAGGTCACGTCTGGCCCTGCAAGACTAGTGGCAGTCCAAATATCTGAGGACAGCCTCTGCCATCAGACTGTCCACAATATTTACACTTGTGATTCTGGATGCATGTCTGTGGGTTGTATTTTCACAGTTTTAAGGAGCTTCCCAGGTTTAAGGCTCAGTGCCTGGCCTTTCTGGGCTGAAACTAATGAGAGTAGAGCCAGGAGCTAATCCCTAAAATAACAGGTACTCTGATTGCAGGGATTTTGAAATTGACAGTTAACTCCAGCGTTTTTACCTTAATTCCACAATGAGACGGTGAAGTTTGTAAAGTTTGTGACTTTGGCTTAAACCTGTGATTGTGAAAAACACGTTATATAAAGGGTTACGTCTAGGGATAAAGTTTGATTCAACATTTCTGCAGTAGACAGTCCACCCAAAGCCAAATAAACATTTAACAAGTTGTTCCCAGACGTATACTGTTGTGCAAGGTCACGTCTGGCCCTGCAAGACTAGCGGCCGTCCACCACAGAAATCTAGGCTGATGCCTGCCTAAAACCAATCGCAAGATAATAAAAATAACATTTGAAGTTTCCAACCACAAAGATCTGGAGACAGCAACTGTCGTCAGACTTCCAGATTTGGAAATTGATGAACAACTCCAAAACTTTGGCCTTAATTCCTGGATGAAACATTAAAGTTTGTACATAGTTTTGCAACAAGTGGCTTACAATAAACTTTGCCAGTGCAGAAACATCCACCCACCTCAATGAATTTGCAGTAGGGCTGTGTGTTGGCAAGGTCCTGCTAATACGATACATAACACGATACAGAGGTTCTCGATGTTTTGAGATATTTTAAGCCAGCTGACATATTGCTGAAATTTTTGAAATCTTATTTTAGAAAAATATTTATATTATAAAACCACTAACTAGTCAGCTACATTTGTTGATGCTCAGTATTACATCTTTACCCTGCTAGTTTACTCTGAAATGGAGGAACCTAAAGCCTGATAATAGATTACAACACTGATGCCTTGTAGTTAGAAGTTAGTTTAAACACAACACATGAACCATCATCTGATGCAAGTTTGATTTTGAGAATTAATACAGCATCACAAAGCATAATATTGCGATACTCAAGAGTATCAGTATTTTCTTACAAACCTAGTTAGCAGAAGAGAGAATTAGGTTCCACCCCTGCATTCAGTTTAGCCACTCTTTCAGTTTATTTATAATTCATACAGTCCTGTTCTTTTCCTGGTTGTTTACTTCGTCTACACCCTCAGTCTACACCCTCAGATGATACCCCGCTTCTCCTGACAGTAACTGCTGCACTTACAGGGGCGGTTGTAAGCTGGAGGTAATGGAACCAGCCTTGTGATGGGAAGGTTTCCAGTTCGATCTTCTAAACTGACAGGACATGACCGCGAACTGCTCCCCAGGTTCTGTGGATAGGGTTGCCCACCGCTCCGGGCAAGTGTGCTTCCTGCCCCCTAGTATGTGTGTTCACTAGTGTGTGTCAGTGTTTCACTGCATGGACGGGTTAAAATCAAAGGCCAAATACGGAAAGAGAACTTAAGTTTGGGAGAAGGACCACGCCCAAACTTCTCTCCATCATTACACTCTCTATATAAACCATTCCTCTGCCCTCACCGTCTCGTACCCCACCACCTCCCCACTCGTCCCTCTCTTCCAAACTCTTTGCTTGGTGAGGGCTTCAAAGCTACCCCTGGATTCTCACTTAGGTCAGTTCTGAGCAACTGTAAACAATGAAAACCAAAGGCATGCTGGGAGCTTGTGATAGTGCTATCTATGTAAAAAAAAAAAAATCCTATGATATCTATCCTGAGATCATACGGCAAATGAAGTTAAGATCTCAGTCCAGAAATAAACAGTCCTGATCATTTTGGTAGGAGTGTTTCCTAACCGAAAGTCTGTTTCTGTATCTAACGCTGATATAATCGTGAGCTGGAGCTCGGATCTAATGGGCTGCCCTGTTTTCTGCCTCCAGACGCAGTCTAGGCTGAAACAGGAAATGTCTGTTTGAAAACAGGGGAATGTGCTATTTCATGTTACCACCTCTGTAAGGCTGCCAAAAGGTGGGCTCCTGTTTTAGTTCTCTGGGGTCATGCATACAAAAAAGGCTTAGAGTTTCCTCCAAACTGTTCTAAACTTTAGAAATGCTGGTAACACTTCAATGTCTATATTCCACTGTCAGATGAATAGCACTGGTGAGGCACGGAACAACTCTGTTTTCAACATCAGCGTGTGACCAGCACATACCACACATCCACCATCTGTTGGGCTCACTGACCGCTTTGTTTCTAACCACCAAGAACACCATAAAGGAAGCAGCCTAGCATGCTAATATTAATCCTAACACAGTGAGAACATTCATTAATGACACATTTTAATAATAATAATGGTAAAAAAAGAAAATAGACTTTATAGAGCATGTTTATATAAGTTTATAAACATTAAAATTATGATAGCACTACATGAACACATTATATATATATATATATATATATATATATATATATATATATATATATATATATATATATATATATATATATATATATATATATATATTAGGGGTGTAAGAAAATATCGAATATTGGGATATTTTGTTTCGTGTATCGATTCTTTAAAATCTAGTATCGATACACAGATTCCTGGCAGACAGTGAATCATTGTGTGTTGTGTTTAAACTTCTGACCACTAGATGGCAGTGTAGTAATCCATTTGCACCACCACTCCAACATTAACAAGCAGCACAAGGGTGCAATGCTATTGTAAGCTTTGACAAACCTGTTCATATAGTGGTGTGTTTTAATAGTAGGACTTGAAAAATCGCAGTAAATCACTTTACATGCAGTATTGCAATATATCGTGATATATTTATTTTTTATTTTTCCATTCTATATTGGTCCAAGTATTTTTATTGGTCCATTCATCATTAAAAAAATTTATACAAGCAGCAGCTGTCCTGTTCAAATAATGTAGAAAAATGAAAATCGATAAAAATGGAGACACGTTTTTCTTTAGACAGCGACGATATACATACATATATATATGCTGTTTACATTGTCGAAATATTTCATGATGAATAGACCAATAGAAATGCTCCAAAATAGCCTCTTACTCCACCCATTTACATTGAAAATGTATAGACAGTTTTTGTCCTCTCTCTTCTGGCTAACTTAAAGGGGAATTCATCTATCAGGTACAATTTATAGTGTTTTATGATAAAAGGATCTGAAACGATCCTGTCAACCTCCAGCAGCACTGCTGTGTCTGATCCACTCACACCAGCACAACGTCAGTGTCTCTGCAGTGCTAAGAATGATCCACCACCCAAATAATACCTGCACAGTGATGGTCCTGAGGAGGTCCTGACAAAGGATTGATGAAGTTATGTACTTTACATTTCACTTCAAACCGCTCTGAATGACACCAAGTTTAGGAAGTAGAATTCTTTGAAAATGCTACATTTTTATTAGCTGGGAGACTCAAGATTAAACATTTAAGCCTGGGATAAAGACTTCTGACTTAAAATACTTTCTTACTTGTTCTCAAGCCATCCAGATCCTTAGTTCTGATGTGTAATTCTGTACATATGGTCTGTTCTTAGTTTCTAGTTTTGCTTTTAATAACAATATCAATGAAGATAATACATGTAAAAGAACGACAGCGAACGAAAACAAGAACATGACCTTGTTGTTTATTACTAATGTCCAGGAAAATCTTACTTACAGTGCCCTCAACAAATACTGGCACCCTTGATATACATGAGCAAAACAAAATGTTCATTGTTTGTCCTTTTGATATTTCTTTCAAATTATTAACAACAATATACCATTATTATTTTTTTGTTATTTGCAATACAGTGAATAAAAATACATTATCATGAAATAAATAGATTATCAAATCTATGCGTGGCATAATTGTTATAACCCTTAAAAAGTTACAAGTGAAATCCAGCTGTGTGTTCTCATGGATATCTTATGTTTTCTTATCATATGTGTTATTAGAAACACTTTAATGGTCAGCCATGATTTCTTGTTTCAATGGGATACAAATATGAAGTGATGCCCAGGATAAATTCCATCAGTCAGTGTTGAGCGCCGTTTGGAGGCGTTGCCAGAAAAAAGCCTCTGCGGTCAAGTATCACGATACAGTTTACCAGACATTACTGAAACTTTCAGTGAGTCTATGTTTTATGGTTAGATGAGACCAAATTGGCTTTTTTGACAACAAACGCTAGACGTGGTTTGGGCGTAGACACAAATATGCAACGGAAAAGAGTATTTCATCCCGCAGAGCAATCAACAGACAATCGATTTGAGAGAAGTATTTATTTCATGAAAGATGCTTTTAAAAAAATCAAATCTGTTCAAATAACAATTTTTGTTAATATTTTGAAAGGACAGATAAAAGGATAGATTAAAAAAGTTTTTACGACTGTTTACCTCATGTTTATATTGCTAAATAAAAATTAAAAAAAGTACAAATTGTATTGTTTCTTATGGAAATATAATATATTTGTATAAATCTGAAGTACAATTGAGGTACAATTATGTAGTAGATGCTCAAGCAAAGCCAAATCTGGTTCCTTAAACACAGGCACCAGAATGCAGCACTGTTTAAGGTGGAACTGAATATTCAGAAAACAAGTTGGTGAATAGGAACTTCAGCTCCCACATGTTTAACAAGACCTTCAACAGCTTTACTTTAAATCAGATCTAATCAGAACAAAGTTAACTGTCACATACAGTCATACACGGTACAACTAGCAGTGAAATGCTTGGACTTGGACTGCCTGCTTCCATGAAACAATAGATTATATAAAGATAGGTTATCTGAAATATTAATATATATATATATATATATATATATATATATATATATATATATATATATATATACATACACACACACAATTCAGAGTGACCAATCAACCTAATGTCTCCACACAGAATGGCCCAGACCAGGAATCGAACCCAGATCATCTTGCTGTGAGGCGACAGTGCTAATCACTAAACACTACACCACTGTGTCACCGAAAAAAATACAGATATATAAAAAATATTTTAAGATAACAACATTAATATTAAAAAAGTTAGTTGTGCATGTTTTAAACCGACAGTTTCCCAAACCTCGTACAATATCGAGCAGCTTTGCTCAGTGTTTAACACTGAATTGACTTCCACTATTATTAGCATAATAATCCAACAGTAGCCTGTAAGTAGCAGCCATGCTGTGTGAGTTTAAGAAGCAGATCATCTTAAACTGAAAGTTTCACAGTGAGTAGCAACTTTCATTTACTTTGTGTTTGATGTCCAGATTGAAAGCAAGTATCTAGTATAGGTAACCTTCAATGCTAACTCAATAGTAAATGACCCAGATTATTTACACAGAGGTTAGTTAAAAAAAAAAACAGATTACTGACGGTAGCCGGAAGTACAGAACAAGTCTTCAAAATGTATACATCACTAATTTCTGACCCAACAGAAATAATACAACAGTTATGAATTCTTACTAAATTATCTTCACCACATGTTAACATTTTTAACTAAATTATTACACCAATGCATTAACCCTTAACTGGCTCTTACATTACAATACTGAGCTAAGGCAGCTAGGGACAACGGTGAGAATTAATAGGCTAAAAGTGAGCAGAAAAAATTACATTTAGAGACCAAGTCAATAAAGTCAAAGAGGTTTGGATACTGTAAACAGCTGACCAGGCTTTCTAAACTAAACAGTCCAAGACAATCCTGCAATCCAGCACTTAAAGTTTAACAACAGTTAAACAACAGTTCTTACCGGTGAATACTTTTGCACATAGTATATATATATATATATATATATATATATATATATATATATATATATATATTGTGTGCCACTTTGAAGAACAAAGTTTAGTTCCAGATTTCTCCTGGACGTCCCAGACATTGCATGAATTTATTTAATTTATTTAGTGTGATGTTTAAATGTTGTGCTCCCAAGTGTTTAAGAAAATACTTGTTAATGCTTGCTATAATGCGACACTTGGTATATAGTTGAGCAGGTAATACAGTCTGAAGCAGCATACACAACTGGAACTGCTGTTAAAATGTTTGGAATTAATGTTCTCTAAGGAAATAAATCAATTAGGTCACTAACACATACAGCGAATTAGTAATAATTAGTAAGTTAAATTAGGGAGCTGTACGTGAAAACAGAAGTAGTGTTAGATATGTCCAAGGCTGTTGTACACTGTAAACCAGCTGAAAAGCTACCTCGACAATTTGCTGTTGGTGGCAGGTTTGAGTGGTAAAGCACTAAGGGATCCTGGAGGCCCACGGCCCTGCCCTTTTAGTGTTTTCGCAGTCCCCTTATATATCCCTCATATTTCAAACACCTCCAGCAGACCACCGTAGCACTGAAGTTAGCTCAAATTTTGCTTAAGTATGTAAAAATACCTTTTGGCCCAGAATTAATATAGTTTGTAATATTTAGAAAAGTTACTACCAAATGTTCCAAATGTTTTAACAGAAGTTCATACATTCATACATATACAGTCACATGCAAGCATTTGGGGGCCCCTACACCACATACTGTTAGAATTTTTTGGAGTTTTTACTTTTTTACAGTATTTCAATGCAGCATATGCTGTTTACATTGTGAGGTAATTTCATGGCAAAGTTGTGTAGTCGATGTATCAACATATTCAATCATTGGTAAGTCCATTTAATTAACCAGAGGGAAGAGTTTGCGTAAGGTGTGTGGCAAATGTGTGTTTCAGTTATTTTGAATGGTAGTGTTTTAGCTTAACACTGTTATACATATATCTTCATATTAGCTTACCGTCCAGCATCGTTTCCAGTGTTTGTGTGTATGTGAGTGATTTGGGCTGAGAGGAGAGGAAGGAGAGGATCTAATGCTTTGGAGTTCATCTGTGTAGAGCACTGTATCTCTACAGAAAGTTGTTACCTTTGATGTGAGGAATTTCAAATGGATGCTTCAAAGAAATGAAAGTGCTTTTGGGGCCTCAACTCTTCTGCACCAAATACTGACATACCAGACTGTGCTTTTTTCAACTTCTAGCGTTTCCTTTGAACAAGCTGTGTGAGCAGTTCTCGTTATTTCCTGTTGTGCCAATACAACCAAGCCAGACTGAGGACAGCGATGAGGAGCAGGACACATAGGATTGTGAGTATAATGATCCCTCCGTTCGAGGAACCACCTAGAAGAAGAAAAAAAGACAGAAAATAAATTTATATGTACTAAAATTCCATCAAGCTCACCTTTTTAAGTGTTTTAATAAGAAATTAATAAGATTCTTATGTCTTTCTTTTTATTTTTTATTACTAACTTTTATTTATCTTTACAGAATCTCTTATTGCTGTACATCTCAAACATAAAGCAGTAATCAGCTGATCACTCTCCACTTTAAAGGTGCAATAAAGAGAATTTTCACATATTCAGCATGATGCATGCTTCTAAAGAGGCGGCCGAGGTGACCAGTGCCTACCCCTACAATCTGGCGGTTCACCTCAGATGCCACCCCAGTGCATCCCAGTCTTTGGTCTTGGGTTAGGACAGGTGAGGGCACCTTTAAGGTTGTTTTGTTAGGAGAGTTGTTTCACTGTTGTCAGAACAACTAATATTTACTCCCACCCAGACACAGATCACACGTTCACACCTTGTGAATCTGTCTCATCTGTCCAGCTTTGCCTTTAAACAGTGATTAATTGTAATCTTTCTTATCACGGGTAGTATCGCCAACTGCCAATCAGCAATAACAAAATATTAGAAGATGTTTTAACAGAAAGTCATCCATTTTTCTGTCTTTTAAATGAGGTGGTAAGATAATCTCGTCCTTAATATGGACCAATGACATGAAGTAACAAGATAAAAAGGGGTGAATTTGATTCCAGGTAAACTTTCCCTTACAAAAAAGAAGTTTATTCAAGTGTACCATTAGTATATTTCTTTTAAACTAAAAGAAGTGAGTATGCTTTCAGTTTACTTTTTATGTACTTCTCACTGATATACTAAACACAGTTATTCTTAAGTATGCTGGGGTTATACTGACAAGTATAGAACAGTCTAAGTATATTTGGCCTTTACTACTTTACTTAAAAGTATTCTTGCTCTGCACAAAACACATCCAGTACATTTATTTAAAATTTGATTGTTAAAAATACAAATATGTAAGTAAACGTTGTTAAGTTCTATTTTAAGTAGAAAAAACCCTTAAAACTAGTCATATACTTTAAACTACAACAATAATATAAGCAGTAAATTATAAGTATTATGTTAAGTTCAATTAAAGAAAACTTACAAGCTGGTAAACTAACAGCAAACTCCTAAGTTTACTTTTAGTGTAGTTGCAGTACAAGAGATGTAAACTAGTTGTATACTTGGTTTACTACTCTTACACTTAAAGTGTACTTAAAAGTATACTTTTAAAAACTAGAAAGTGGGCAAATTTAGTCCCAAGAAGTATTAAAATAGTACATATACGAGTGTACTACTAGTACAATGACATTAGTATCGTAACTACATAAAGTATACTTAATAAAATGAACTTTAAGTATACTTATTTTCTGTTAGGGTTAGCATTAACAGAATTAAGAGTTTAAGTAATACAATACTCAGGGCATTGCACTGATAGTCCCCAGTTAAGAAGAGGTGCTGTAAAATCACTCCAATGCACTGGAAGGCCTTGAATGGAGTGTTGCTTTCATGAATAAATGACCAAATTAAATTTGTTGGCACACACCGATGTTCAATAAATACCTATTTTAATTTATTATTAATCATGACCGCATCGTTCTTCCATGAAGCAGTGTAGTTAATTAGCAGAATGCTGTGGCTGCCTGGCAAAATAAGAGTCTAAGATTATTCCATTAAGACCACATAACTTGGCACGTTAATAAAGGACTTATGAAATGTGTGTGGCTCTTTTTGTACATTAGGTATTTAAAAATTGCTCAGCCAATCAGAATTTAGGACCAGAAATAGTAATTTGCTAATAATAATTCATTTTACTTCACTGTAGCAGTACAGAAGCTCTAACGTTCCACCCCCCCAAGACCTTGAGAGGAGATCACTTGGGAATGTCTGGGTGTTGTTATTCTGGAGTTGAGACTATTCGCAAGGCTAGATAAAAGTATACAAGGTCAGATAAACCTGAACCGCGTCCTTCAGTACACAATAATATCCTACTGTATGGTAATCTGTTCACTGGCTTCATGGAATGAAAGGAAGGAAGGAAAAAAAAGAGAAAGAAAGAATGAGAGAGAGAGAGAGAGAGAGAGAGAGAGAGAGAGAGAGAAAGAAAGGCTAACAATACATAAAATAAATAAAACCTACACTCTCAAAAATAAATTACCAATAAAGAAAGAAAGAAAGGAGGAAAAAAAGAAAGAGAACAGAAAGAGGAAAAAGAAAGACTAACAATGATTAAAATAAATAAAACCTTTTAAAAAATACATTACAAAATTACAAATACATTTAAAAATACATTAACAACAAAGAAAGAAAAGAGAGAAGGAAAAAATGAAAGAAAGAAAGAAAGAAAGAAAGAAAGAAGGTAAGAAGACAGAGAAAAAAGAAAGAAAGAGAAAACAGAAAGAGAAAAGGAAGAAAGACTAATGTTTAAAATAAATTAAACCTACACTTAATACATTTGCAGGAAACAATTAAAAAATGAAAGAAAGAAGGAAAAGAGAGAGAGAGAGAAAGAGAGAGAAAGAAAAGAGAGAAGGAGAAAAATGAAAGAAAGAAAGAAAGAAAGAAAGAAAGAAAGAAAGAAAGAAAAAACAGAAAGAGAAAAGGAAGAAAGGCTAACATTGTTTAAAATAAATAAAACCTACATTTAAAAATATATTAACAAGAAAGAAAGAAAAGAGAGAAGAAGAAAAATGAAAGAAAGAAGGTAAGAAGTTGGAGAAAAAAGAAAGAAAGAGAAACCAGAAAGAGAAAAGGAAGAAAGACTAATATTGTTTAAAATAAATAAAACCTACACTTAATACATTTGCAGGAAATAATAAAAAGAAAGAAAGAAGTAAGAGAGAGAGAGAGAAAGAAAGAAAGAAAGAAAGTGGCTAACAATGCTTAAAATAAAAAACCTACACTCTTAAAAATACATTACCAATAAATAAAGACAGATATAGAAGAAAAAAGAGAGAGAGAGAACAGAAAGAGAAAAAGAAAGACTAACAATGATTAAAAGAAAGAGAGAGAAAGAGAGAGAGAAAGAGGCTAACATTGTTTAAAATAAATAAAACCTACACTCTTAAAAATGAACTAATGTTTCTAAACAGTCCTGGTTTGGTATAAAGTCCAGTGGAATTAAAACATTACAGTCAGTTTTTCTTGAATGAGCTCTGTTCTGACTGGCTGTCCTGAATCGGGCCTCATTCTAAAAAAAAGCACAGAAACAATGAACTCCTAACTGCTTTTGCAGGTTTGAGCTGCGTGGTCAGGGAGAAATATGACTTCGGAGAAATTCAGCTTTGGCCTTTTAAACTTTAAAAAACTCTTCATACTGAAACACCTCATTCAGTTTCTTCACAAAACAACCTACTGAAAGCTCCTTAGAGTGTCTACAGCAGTTCTTCTACAGCATCACTTCAACTTTATTACAAACATGAAGCCATTTATTTTGATTTAATTTCCTTTCCTCCCTCTTACGTGCAACATCCACATGCCTTCCACATATTTCACATATTTGCTATTCCTGCACAAAAGGACAGGGTCGACTAGGGTCAGCTAGATCCTATAATCCGATTGGCTGGGCTGCATTCAAAGCCTTCACATACCTTTCACCACCTCACAACAACTGGAGTGTGTTAGTAACCACGTTACATAAACTCACTGCACTGTTAAGAAACAGGGTTTGATTTAGAATGCTACTTTTAATGAAGTAAAAGCCCAGTTAATAAGACTGATTGACTTATTTTCTGAACTCGAACTAGGCTGGTGAGCTAGCTAACAGACTGAAAGAACAGCTCCATCCTTAATAACATGCTTGAACTGCTGTCCTTACAATATGCTTTACTGTAAAACGTCTGTGTTTCAGTCAAAAGTACCATCAAACTGAGACGGAGTCTCAAATGACTCTATAAATAGTGAGTGGTAAGTAGTGAATAGGAAGCTGAATGCCAGAGTGTGCCAGAAAGTAAGTCCATTAAAGGTGGAACAGGAAAATATGAACAAGGAGCTGGCAAATAAGAAGCTGAATGCCAGTAGAAACTGTAAATGAAAGCTTTAGCGAAAGTTCTGCCAGGAAGACAGAATTTTGGCTTGAGGGCTGATCGGAGTGATATGAAACAGAGGAAGAGGACCTGAAACGATGCGCTTAGCTCATTCGTCTGCAGAAATATTTGTCTTACAGTAACATACAAAGGCAAAGGCGTTTTCCCATGAAACTGAGGTCTTCCTCCGTTCACTACCTCCACCCACAGACAGACACTCTGTGTGTTTGTGTTATGGCATTGCTATGGTATTGGCAGATGATTAACTGTAAAAAGAATGAAAGGAGCAGTGTGTGAGATCTAGATAGAGAATGGAATGCAGTATATAAAACTGTATGTGTTTTTATTGGTGTATTAGGACCCGTAACTATAAATGTTATGTATCGGTATCGGACGATTTTTAATCAAAATATGTGATCGGTGATATTTCTCCAATTTAGTCGATCCCTAGAGCCGATCAATGGCGTTAAACAAATGAGCCTAATTTCTGTATTTCCAGCGAGCGCTTCGTTGAAACCCCCCTCTGGCCAGGTCCTTGCAATTCCTATAAATTGAATGATTGTAGTATCGGTGATATTTGTTTGATTTGCTTTGTTTATTTACTGCTAACGTTTCACATGAACGTTAAAATGGTAATAAATCAGTTTAGACCATGTTTCATGACTTGCTTGTGCTAATGACTTGCTTACTAGCCCTGCCGTGGCATATAGCCCCCCCATCGATCAGTATCGGCTATTGGCCGATCACATTGAAAGGTGATCAGCGATCGCAATCGGCTTTAAAAACGCTAATCGGTCCATCTTTACTATAAATCACTATGAATTTGTTTTCATTAGCTTAGAATGACCCATTCATATCTACATAGGATTGGGTCATCTTCCAACAGAGGCTGCCAGGTTGTGCCCTGTGTAGCAGCAGTTTGAGTTTGGTGGCTCTATAGCCCCTGTTGGAGGACATAGAAAAGGCAAAGTATCAGTGGCTAAAGCTGGTGCTGCTGACCAGCCATTTGTGGAAAGTTTGGAAACCCTGATTTTGAGAATTGAGGGGGCAGCATTTATTATCTTGCACAAGAAAAAGTAAGAGAGGGCAAATCCTCATCGTCAAAAAACGAAAACCTGCTGGCCACTGTATGTCCTAGTGCACACTTGTGAAGTTGGCAACCACTGGATGCTGCTAAATCATACACACTGCACCTTTAGGTCAGATAGCTGGACATTCACATCTTTGTAATGTCTGTTTAGCATCATTAATGCTTAAATACAAAAAATTGAGATTAAGATGAAAACAGAATCGATCAGAGTGGTCCGAAATGAGTCGGTTCATTGGGAAGAAAACCTCTGACCATGTCTACATCAGATATATAGCCATTTTATTGGCGCCTATTTTGCTTTACAACTCCCTGCATGTACCCCCCCACTACAAATATATTAAATTACAATTTAAGACAAAACTTGATAACAAAACTATCGTAAAAGAATGCTTCAGGCAGCGTATATCTAACCATTTCATATAATAGCGATATATGAGGAAGCTTTTGGACGTGGACGTCTGGTTCCTATCACCACCACTGTGAACAATTCTTCTTAGGCTTGTTTTCCTAGAATGAAGCACTTCAGACCAAACCACTTTGAATTATTGGTTTATATCTCAATCATTTAATCATGTAGATTCGAACGCTAATTGTGGTCACACAGAAATACTAGCACAGTGAGGTAAGTTAGCCAGCTAGAAAGCTTTACTTTCCAGTATCCTCACTATATGTTAGTTATATTACAAGCAAATCTGTTTTTTTTTAAACTGCCAAGTTATGATATCAGTTGACAGCATATCATCAGTGGTACTGGCTAAATAAGCAGTGTCTTGGGTGAATGAATCAAGACTTTAATTGAATTGTTATTTGTTGTTGTTGTTGTTTGCAACATTCAACCTTGTTATTTTGACTTTTTTACTCTTCAACTTCTTTCCTAGGTCAGTAATAACCTGCTCTATAGCACAGCTCAGCTAAGTTCCCACAATCTGCAGCCGAGCAGGTCAATGCTGCGCCTATAGGCTGTGTTTACAAATAGGTGATAACTTGAGGGGAACTTCAGGGCCATTTTTCATTGACGAGTTACACAATTTGACACTGACCTTAGTCAGTTTTGGGCAGAGGGGCGGAGGGGTGGAGGCTACACAGGCTTTTTTTAGAAGTTTTAGGCTTGAAGCCTGTCGACAAGCTAGAAGACTGTTGGAGGTAAACAAATGACACTGAGTATAAATGGCTGCCACAAGAGAGCTAAAGTAAATGTTACTGCATCATTTATGTCTTGCAAATGTAATTAGTCTGGAAAGTAGAACTCTGGTTCATGGGATGGAGCAATAATATGGTCGTTCTGGAGTGAGAGAGAGAACACTGACACCAAGCTCAGAGCAAAATCACACTTTACCCCATATGGTTCACATTCCCTGGCATGAACACCACAGTAAGTGAAAATATCTGAACAGGAAAATAACTTAAATCTAATATTTTCCAGCAAAGTCATTTCAGATATACACCATTTCTTGACATTACATCATATAATATGTGCCATAACCTCTGCACATTCATATATTCCAATATGTTAAATTTAGAAAATAAACAGTAACTGTGCATTAAACCGTGCAGAGGTGTGTGCTCTCCAGAGGATACGCTCATTTATTCCCATGCTGAGAATTAAAAAAAAAAAACATGCCATGGGACCAGGGCAGTGCCTAAACCACATATGACTAGCTGTTACTGAGAAATTGTAAGACAGCTTCCATTTGTTTTAACTTCCAACACCACCATAACATAAATAAAACTTTGCCTGTGTTAATGTACACAAGTTGTGTCCCAGTCCGCACACCGCAGCACTAAATTATATGCTCAAAATAGAAATGACACCATTGCACTACTCATTTAGTACAGTCACTGTAATTTCACTCCTTGCCCCACATTAATCCTCACAGAGAGAGAGAGAGAGAGACTTGATCCACCTACAGGGCTCATATCCTTCCTATTTTTGTACTGTATCTTTTACCTTCAGCTGCACCTACAACATTTGTGTGGTTTTATGTACAACCCTAATTGGAAAAAGTTGGGATGCTGTCCATTCCGTCTGATTTCTGAACTCACACTGAAGGGCAGCCAATCAGAAAAGAGTTTGTTTATATATATCAGGCTTTAGAACCTGTTCATGTTCAACCCCAGTGCCAAAAAAGTTGGGACGCTGTGTAAAATGTACATAAATGTGAATAAAAACAGAATGCAATGATTTGCAAACCTCATAGACTCAGACTTTATTCGCAATAGAACATAAAACACACATCAGATGTTGAAAGTAAAACATCTGACCATCTCATGAAAATTGTTAACTTGAACTTGATGGCAGCAAATAATTTGCAAATCATTGCATTCTGTTTTTATTCTCATTGATTTACATTTTACGCAGCATCCTCACTTTTTTGGAACTGTGGTTGTACAGGAACAGGTTCTAAAGCCTCATATATGTAAACAAACTCTGTTCTGATTGGCTGACCTTCAGTGTGAGTTCAGAAATCAGAATGAATGGACAGGGCTAAACTGCTCTAGACTCAGTAGGTGGATGTGGGCACAAAACCTTGTATTCATTATTAGAGAAGAAGAAGAAACATTCATAACATTTTAGAGCATTCCTTTTTAGATAGGTTTTGTTTTCAGACAGCAAAGATTTGTGGACTGTTCAGTGTTTTACACACCACATCGAACTGTTATTTCAAAGAAGAAAGAAATGTGAATGTTTCCATGACATGAGCCCTTCAATGAAAACGGAATGTGTTTGTAGTGAGACTCAACTGGCTGTTTTAAAAGTATCAACAGTAAATTGAAGGAAATCATCCAGGTCTCCAGGCATGTTCCTGCTGTAATGTGATGTCATAATTCTGTTTTTATTACTCCACAGCTGGGCAGAGAAAGCAGACCGAGCTTACTTAGTTTTTTCTCCAGCAACCTCTGACTAACTTAAAAACAAACCATTCAGATCTTGTAAGGTCTAAATTACATAATGTAAAAATGATCTCACCAGCGTAGATGAAGCTGACGGGTCTCTGCAGGTCTTGATGGAGAAGTTCATTCTTTAGGACGAAGGTAATATTCAGCGTGGGGGTTTGGGCCACGTAGCTGCTCTTAAGATGGTAGAGTCCTACTTCTTCATCCACCCCCTCTAAGAGCTCAGTGTGATGGGTGAGGTTCTGGCCCTGCTCTCCCAGCCACCTGATCTCCGGCTTGGGGAAACCCTCAGCCACGTACTGCACGGACACATTAGTGGCACCGAAGCTGATGCTCAACCTGGGCTCTGTGTAGAACGCTTCGAAGAGAAATACGACAATGTTGAACATGAGATCTCAAATCCTTCTCCAGTCTTCTCCAACCCAACACGCCTCAACACCAACTAAATAAATATGGATCAGGTTTATTGTTGTTGGGAGTGCATTAAACTGTGCAGGCCAGAGGACACCCAGGACTAGGTGTGATCTGAGAACTACTGGACTACAGTAATAAGTGCCATAATTATACATGAAAACTGGTACAATCATAAATTATATTTCAACATAAGACAATAACACAATATTTGTACAGTTGAAACATAAAGTGAAGTAGAACTGGCAAACAGCTCTACACAGCCAATGAAATGAGTGGAATCACCATTTTTTACCAATAAAATCCAGTTTTCTGCAGATGTATCACGAATAAAACAGAAAGAATTACAAATTGTTTGTAGCAAATTAATTAAAATTGTCTTATTCTGAATAGGTCTGTCATTATTACTTAAAATCTGCTTTTTAAAAGGCAGTTTCAATTAGTTTTAATGAAAATATGGGTAGCCAGGTGCCTCTTTTAACAGGCTCATGATTCTCCTCAAGGGGGAGCTATGACCTCTCTAGCTAAATTCTGGGCAACTTAATAATACAACATCTCAATAACACTTGTACACCTGCAATTGCACAGTTATCAAGTAAAAGGTTTTGTTAAACTAGGTCTTGGCTGACAAGCGCAGCAGATAGCGAACAGCTTAACAGTTACACCAGAGTTGAGCTAAAGCTGAAATATTTACAGAGTAACAGGGCTGGACTGAAATAATCAACTACTCAGATATTCATCTGTTGGGCAGGTATTCAGTTTTTAATTTTGGGATTCTGATATGTTGGTTTTATTGTAGGTTACCGATAAAACTGTAAAATACTTTTCTCAGGTTCTCAGGAATAACAGGTTGAATAACATAATGCAGCTTGATTTTTAGATAAAAACTGCACCAAACAAGGTGAGAACAAACACAGCTTCTCCAGCACTAACAGCTTAAAACACAGCCCTCTGCTCTGCTCTACTGAAAACCCACCACTCCACCCGTATGTAAGCTTTTCAACATAAAAGTCCTTGTATGAATCAGCCAAAAACAGCCGAACATAACAATCTGAACTACTTAAGACTTAGTGTGGTGACACCACAATACATTTTGTCAGTACTTCATGAAGCGCTGGTTAACGCTATTATTTTCTAGCTGGCCACTAAGGGAGGGTAGCTGGCCTGGTAGGCCAGGTACCACAGCATTCTATGAGAAAAGCAGTTAGTAGCCCCAGTTGGTGGAGGACAGATGCTGTGTAAGGCAAAACACATCTACTGTAACTTATTACAAAATCCAGGGACTCAGACCTTCTGAAGAACTTTCTATGAATGTCTCAGTCAGTCCATCAGTCCATCTATATTTTAATATTTTCTGTGAATTACTGCTGAAACTCCAGACCCTAAAAAATGGGTCTCGGCCAGCCATACAAAGTGATTCACCGTGTGATTACTAATATAACTTAATGTAACCCTTACTATGAACCTGTGAATCCAGTATACTGCAATGGTTTATAAAGGCTAGTATAATCCTTCAGAATGGCTTATAAGGACTTTAAAAAGCAAAAGAATATGGTTATAATGTTGTGTTATTATAATTAACACATGCTATAACTATACTATAACACTATACTGTATATAACAGGGTTCTGGTATATTTTATGTGTAGCAGACCCGATTTAACTTTATGTATTATGTATACAAATTGATTTTTTGCTAACTGGTACTGCGTTATGGAACCTACATGCTCATAAATTGTTATGCATGTAATCATATCTACTTAAGAGCAATTACACACGCTTATGCTTGGTATTATATGCTATTATGTATGCCATATAATGTCTTATAAATGCATTTATAAAGCACTAAGAGTATATGTTTCATAGGAAGTGATATGAAAACCATTTTCAATAAACTTGGAAGCTTGGGTAAAATATCTAAAATGATATATTTTTGTATGAATTTAGAATATTTCACTCTACCCTGTTTTTATATGACATAACTATTAATGCTATAAGTGATTCCAGACTTTCATGATGAAAAGAGTCTTGAATACCTCCATAGCTCAACCGCATCTCTGCTCTGCCAGTGTCACTGGACAAGCTGACCATGCACTGGTATCTGCCCGTGTCATTTAGTCTCACATTGTTTATCCTCAGCGATGCGTTTCCCGTCTTCAGCTCCGCGGGGAACAGCGCCGTTCGGTTCCGGTAGTCTGCACTCTGGAGTTCCAGCTGATCCCGCTGGAAATAGTAGCTATGGACCACACGCAAGTCCTCCTGCCGTTGCCATGTAATGACCAAATTGGAAAGATCAGAACCAGGATCAAGAGTGAACCTGCAGCCCAGGACAGCAGGTTGACCACGGACAGCGACCAAGTGGTCTGCCGGAACAGTCACCTTAAAGGAGCCTAAAAGAACACATACAGTACTATCAGTCATTCTATTGTATCTCAGCCTGTTACTGTAGATTTGTTCATTGGAATACTTCAGGCTCAGCTGGGTTGCTGTGGGCGCCAGCTAGCATCTCTAAAAACTACAAAGGGCCTTTATCTCTCCCTTTTCGCTCAAGACAGAAAACAGAACCAAATGCAGAGAATTTAGATGCAGGACTCGCCCCTTCTTTCAAACCCACACCACAACATGCAGCATAATACACAGCCTCCTCTCTGAAATGGTAACAAAGGGATAAAGATTTTCTCCCATAATCAAATTTGAATCTTGTTAAATATATAATATTGTTTGCTAGGAATGATAGGAATGTATTAATTGAATATATTGTATAACAATAGAACAACAGTACTTTAGATTTAGCTTTCGTGAGGCCTTTTCTTGAGAAAAACACTGCGGCGTAGATAACCTACCGTCTTCATGTGAGTGGGCAAAAGAAGACCATCTGGGAGGCTTCAAGGCCTTCAGCCTGACTGATAATCACCCTTGGTATCAGTTTACTACTTCTTTACAAACTGGCTGTTCTTGAGCGGAAAGACATGAGCTGAAAACAGTTAGGCTAGTAGCATTAGCTGAGGTGACACGCCATTAGCATTCGTCTGATTATCTAAAGACTGGCTGCCTTTCTCCGTGTACGTTTCAAGCCACAGGTGATCCACTGTGGTTAGCTGTGGTCTCGATACTGCAATAACAGCTTAATGGTGCACGGAGGGAATTTATTTCATGTGGGTTCATCAAGAGGCAACACCTGATTATCCAGGTTTTAATGGTTTGAACACAATATTCTATCACACGCAGCATTTGTTGTGCTTTGTTTCTAGCTTACCTGATTCAGCTCATAAAACAATGAACACACTCCTCAGGGGGCAGAATTATTTAGGCAAGCAGGCACAACTCCCCTTACCTAGTGAACTGTGGGCAGTAGGTTTATCTATTAATAGTAACTATCAACAAATGATTGTCATGGAATGCTCCTAGCGATACCGTTGGAAACACAGGTTGAAAGCTTGAAGTTAAAGAAGCACTGGATACACTATCTGGACACAGAAGCCATCACTGCCTTCCACCAGATGCCTGAGGAGGCTGGTTGCCAAAAACCCTTGAGTGGCTGCAAAACAGTTTGCACAGTAAGGCATATAATTAATGCTGAAGGTCTCCATGCCTAAACTCTGACATGTCCACCTCTACTGACCTAAAAGCTCAAGAAACATCAGCTCCAATCCACTTAAACCCACATAAATAAGACACAGAGGCTCTGGGACTCTGTTTTGTGGAACTAAAGGAATGCACAGATAAGGTAAGACATGGATAGAAAAAAAGAAGAGACAGACAGAAATGGAGAGAAAAGGGAAAAGGAGGAAAAAAATAGATGGATAGACAAGAGAAAGAGAAACAGCAAAGGGACAGAGAGAAAGAGAAAGAACAAAAAAAGCAAAAAACAAAAAAGAAATAAAGAGAAAGGGAGATAGAAAGATAGATGATCGGAAAAAAAATAAAAGGGAGATGGAAAGAGTAAGGAGAAAGGAAGAAAAAAATTTAAGAGAGAGAAACAGAAGACAGAAGGCAAATAAAAAATAAGGGAAAATAAAGTCAACATGGGGAGAAGAGTAAAGAAGGCAAGAGACCATAAAAGAAGAGAAAAAAGAGAAAGAGGAGAGAAAACAAGAAGGATCAACAGAAAGACATAAAGAGAAGAAAGACAGGGGGTGTTATCTCTGCCCTGCAGTTCCATTCTGACTAGCCACTCCAGCTCTGACTGGCTGCTACCTCACTCGCCCCAGCAGTGCTGATACTTCAGTGGCAATGCACTCTCTGGTTTAACGTTTCTTCTTCTGGAAGTCTGGTCATGTGATCTTTTACACATTGCACTCTGAGAAAAGAGTAACACCTCCATCATTTAGGGAAACTGGGCTTAGAGGTCCACTTTTCCACATATTCACTGGAAAGTTGAAGCAGTGAGCTCATGATGTACAGCCAAAAGATAAAGACCAACTTATCTAGTAGAACAATCAGTGCACATCAGTGCTCTACTTGTGTATCAGAGTGAGTGCTCACTGCTTCTGAACTATATTTAAAACAAGAAAGAGGCCAAGTGTTTTATTCACATTATATAACATAGCATGTCGCTTGCTTTACTGAGCCAAGTTTCTATTAAAAATCTAATTTTAACTACTACGGTCTGATTTAGTCTGTGCTCAATCCAATAAATATCTTCAAACACATTCAAACATTAGTTATTGAGAATCATGATACTAAACTTCGATAACAAAGTCCATTTTTTTAGGAAACCCCAGTAGGTACTGAAGTACGTCGCAGCATTTGTTCTTCTACTTTTAGAACACACTGGAGTAAAAGTGGAAGTGGCTAAACCCACTATTTCTAAAAAAAATGAAAGGCTAGTTTCACTCTCAGTGCAAAGCAACCTGTAAACTACACACTCAACAAAGCAGCACTTAGTTCCCCTCAGTTATGTGTCAGCCATTCTATTGGCCTTTTGATCAGGCTTACAGGGTGATTACCTGCCCCCGCCAGGGATGATTTTCTGCCCACTTACCACATGCAAAACAAATGTCAGACATTTCCAACAAAGTTACTGACAAATAAGACCAGAGCAGATTCAATCAAAAACTGAGTTTAACATAACTTCATTAAAAAGATTATACAGTCACTGTGAAAGTGCTCTTTCACGTTTCACTTTTCACATTCCTGTGAACTACATTGCTAACTGTTGGCCTTTTATAAAACTACTCAAGGAGAAGAGGTACATTCATGGGCACAACACTACATTTTCCATAGTACATAAAAAGGCCATTGTGGAGCCCTTGTTCTTCTCAGCACCATAACTTAACTGAGGACGTTTCTTTTAAGAGTTTCTTGGGCAGCAAAGAAATCAAACTAATGGATCCTCAACAATATCAAGCCTTACCTCCTTCCCACAGCCTAGATAACCAAACTGAAACTCTTACTTTGGACACATTCTGACAAGAACCAGTTCGTTGGAACAGATTATTAACGTCCCTGTCCAAAGAAAAACATGTATTTGTTGGTTTTTATATGTCTCCATCATTTGAACACAACAGCTGATCTTGATATACTGCTAAAAGATTTATAATGAATGGACCAATAGAAATGCTCCAAAATTACTTAGTAATAAACCCTCTTTACATTATCTCTCCTGTAAACATACTATTTTGGATATCCATGTTTTTCTTTGGATATGCTTGGAAGAGCGGAAGGTAGAAGAGCACGACCAGCTACAAGACAGATGGATACAATCAGAGGAATCACAGAAGCCTGAAGAGAACACTATCCATAAGGTTGCCAATACTTTATATTGTTGTTATTATTACTAAATACCTCACAATGTTCTTGTTGCCATACATAACTCTCATGAAACAATGTCTCGGGCATACTACAAACCATAATCCATCACCCTTTTATATGTAGACCTTCTTTGTGGGGCTTATTCAACTCTAACTCTAATTGCCTTTCAGACACTATGACTTTTAGCACATCTGTTCTGAGGCATTTGCTGTAGGAAAACTCAGACATCGCCGAAGCTGTTAAAACAAACACTGGAAGCCTAGGCATGGAAACAGCTCTAGTAGGCCACACCTCAGTGGATAAAGTTTATTTTGATGGTAGTGCTTAGCTACACTCAGCGAAACCTGTAGGTATGTACTACTTCGTATATGACGTATATTGCTCAAATTTCCCTATTCCACCTTAAATGATGTCTCCATCTGAGGTAATTTAAGGTTGAATTGTTATTATAATTAAACCAGAATAAAAAGACTGAGACAGTCAACAGAGCTGGAGGCCAAACGAAACTGAAAGTGTAACTTTCTGTATTCTATCCATGCACCAAAGGCCAGACCTCCGTGTTTTTTCAGAGGTGTATATGATACCTTTGGAAAATAACTGCCTAAATTTTACTTTGGTGCTGCAAGACGTTGACTTTCTCATCTAATCACCGGCCCAATTAGCATTTCAACGTTGAATCAACGCTGAATCAACATTGAATTAGCGTTAATGTTATGGTTGAATCAACGTTGGATTTGAATCAACGTTGATATGGCAATGTTGTTTCAATATCGGTCTTTCAACCTTGAATAAACCATAGCTCACATTTGGGATGCTCATAATTGTATGGGATTTACAGTAAATGTTGTTTCAACATTAAAAAGACAGACATTATTTCAACCATATTTCAACCATATTTCAACGTTGAAGGTCGGTTGTGTGCCAGCTGCGGGGAGGGGGCACAGATTTAGCTTTGATCAAACTCCACTTTGACTCCACATTTCAGCTTATCTCAAGCACACAGCTTGGGTTTAGTTGGCTGGTAAACTGGTAAAAAGGCGTTCACCGCAATACACATAGTAATGTAGTCAGAGTCTATGTTACTAAGTGTCAGTTTGGATATTCTTTACGCCTACCACTAAACTATAGTCACTTTCAGTTGATTGGTGTGGATCTGTTCAGCTCTGTGTGAAAACTTCTCCGAAGCAGGCTTTTCTAACTGCACAACAGAGCTGTACTGTCTGCCTCACTATCTGTTTACAGATATTGTAGAAACAAGAGATCACAATGTCCTCAACAGAAATAAATACAGCCATTATTTAGCTATTTAGCTGGAAGACCTGAACTCTCTAATAAACATAGGGTTTAGTATGGAGAAGACTAAGGCAATGATGACCAGCTTTACCAATGATGGAGCAGATGTGGAAAGGGTGGGGCAGCTTTTACTTACTCAGATCAATTACTAACAACAAAATAACCAGTATACAAGAAATACAGCACAGCCTGGCACTCGGCAGAACAAGAAGTTAGAATTTTTAGAAGTTAGAAGACTATTTTCCATTTGTGTTTGCACACAATAAAAACTGGCCTCCACATTGAACCCACCCATGCATTGATACACCCACATTCATTACGGGGCAGTGAGTACACTTGCCCGGAGTGGTGGGCAGCCCTATGCACAGCACCCAATTAGCAGTTGGGGTTTAATTGTCTTGCTCAAGGGTACTTGTCCAGTTGGTTCAGGGGCTCAAACAGGGGGTCACACTGCTGCTTCCCTACCTACAGTCCATGACTGCCCCGCTTCAACTGACCTTTAAATGGAGCAATTTGTCTCCTCAAACAAAGACCAGCACTGTCTGGCCAAAGGTCATCCCTGTGGCTCTTTATTGATGTGAAAGCTGCACAATAAAGAAGCGAGGCAGGAAAAACAGAGACGGCTTTGAATATTAGTGCTGGTAAACACTTTTGAGAGTTTCTTGAGAGTTTTAAAGAAATCAAACTAATGGATCCCCGACCAAATTAAGAGAGATTGTTATCGTCCCTGTTCAAAGAAAAACATGTATTTGTTGATTTTTATATGTCTCCATCATTTGAACACAACAGCTGATCTTCACATACTGTGAAAGATTTATAATGAATGGACCAATAGAAATGCTCCAAAATCACTTAGTAATAAAACCACTTTACACTATCTTACATTGAGCATTAAGAACGTTTCGTCTCTCCTGTAAACATACTATTCTGGATATCCATGTTTTTCTTTGGATATGCTTGGAAGAGCGGAAGGTAAAAGAGGACGACCAGCTACAAGACAGACGGATACAATCAGAGGAATCATTGAAGCCCCCTTTCAGAAGCCTGAAGAGAACACTATCCATAAGGTTGCCAATACTTTATATTGTTATTATTACTGAATACCTCACAATGTTCTTGTTGCTATACATGTCCAGCTGTCTTTTCTATGCTGTGGTGTGCTGGGGAGGCAGCATGAAAAAGAGAGACTGGACAAGCTGGTCAGACGTGCGGGGTCCGTGGTTGGTGTGGAGTTAGAGTCTGTGGCTACGGTAGCAGAGAGGATGATGATGATGATGGTCACCCACTGCACACCATCATCATGGAACAAAGAAGCAAATTCAGTGGCAGGTTCCTGTCACAGAGCTGCTCTACAGACAGACTCAGGAGATCCTTTGTCCCGTGAGCCATCAGACTCTTCAATTCCTCCCAGTGGAGCCGGAAGAGGAAGGAGGACAGATGAGGAACAAGTCCCTTAATTCACATTACAGTTTATTTTTATTTGTACTGTAATCACATTACTGTACATCTACACTCCCAGACACTATGGACACTTTACTGGACATCTTATGTCAGAACTCATAGACACTATTGACACTTTGCTGTACATCCTATACATTTGCACTCATAGACACTATTTGACACTTGGCTGTACATGCTGTACATTTGCACTCATAGACACTATTTGACACTTGGCTGTACATGCTGTACATTTGCACTCATAGACACTATTTGACACTTGGCTGTACATGCTGTACATTTGCACTCATAGACACTATTTGACACTTGGCTGTACATGCTGTACATTTGCACTCATAGACACTATTTGACACTTGGCTGTACATCCTGTACATCTGCACTCCTGGACACTATTTAACACTATTTAACATTAATATTTACTTAATACAATCTTTGCACATCTATTTATTTTGTAATAAATATCCCAGTACTGTCATATATCTACTGATACCCGTTTTTCTCTTACACATTACCTAATTTATTACTGCACTACCTTTTTACCCTTAGTCAAGTTGTATAGTTTTGTTTTCATATGCTCTTGTATATATTCTTTTTGACTATTGGAATTCTTTATTCTTCTTTATACTTCTTTGTACTGGGTGTTGTACTTTGTTTTTTTCTGTGAAACTGCTACTGGCTGCTAAATTTCCTTCGGGACCAATAAAGTATCTATCTATCTATCTATCTATCTATCTATCTATCTATCTATCTATCTATCTATCATCTACATAATCTATCTACATAACTCTCATAAAACAATGTCTCGGGCATACTACAAACCATAATCTATCACACTTTTATATGTAGACCTTCTGTCTGGGGGCTGTTAAACTCATCAGACGTTTGGTTCCCTTCACCACCACCATGAATCAATGTTAATGTTATGGTTAATTTTGAAAAGTCCATCAATGTTGATCTTTTAACCTTGAATAATCCATAGCTCACATTTGGGATGCTTAAAATTGTATGTGAAAGGAAAATTTTGTATTAAAATGTTTAAAAATTAACAACTTTATTTTTTTATTCTCTCTGTATGTGTAGAAATGTAATAAAGTGCTTCAAAAGGCAGAATGTTGAAGACATAATGTTGATTCAATGTAAAAAAATCAACATTTGTACAACCATTTAACAATAAATGTTGTTTTAATGTTGTTTCAACATTATTTGGACCATATTTCAAGGTTGAAGATCTTTTGTGTGCCAGATGGGGCGCACAACCGAGCGGAGCATTTCACACCACAGTACTCTGAATTGTATAGAAATCTTAAAAACCGGTGGAATTGCCCTTCAGTCTTGCACATGCAAATTAAGTGCAAATGTAAATGTTCTAAGGAACAAACAGCTCCTGTTACTGTCCCTGTGCTCTTTAGTGTAAAACTGGGACACAGTGTCCTGAACGAGAAGCGCTCTTATGAGACTCCAGCCAGAAGACCCTGGAGGGAGAGAGAGGAGACCACCTCTACTGATCTGTAAACCCAGAGCAACCCGGGAAACTAAAGATTAAAGTCTACGTACCCACACATGAGATGCTGCTGAGGAAGGCAACATATACCAACAGGTTCCTGCAGGTGTTCACCGCGTTTAGAAAGCTGGTCATCCCGGTCACCGCGTTGTGGAGGAGCTGGTCGACTCAGGCACGCGCTGTGCGCAGGTATTTTTTTCACGTGTATCTCCAAGAAGATCAGTATTAGCAGTGACGCAGCGTGTTGTTGTGAAGTGCTTAGAGGCTTCGAAGCAGTTGCATCCTGTGTGTATCCGCAGATTGTGCTGGAACGCCCTTCCCTTCGTAAGTTTACATTTTCCCGCGGGTTGTTGTTGAGCTGGGCAAGTGGGCGTGAGATATGCGGATCTACACCCCTTGTACCCTCTATGCCCACCCCAACGTGGCCCCACCCAAGTACTGCAGCTTCTAAATATGATGCCAAACAAGTGCTCTTTTTAACTTCTTGTGGCACAGTTCCCACAATCTTTTCAGAAGGAGGCTGCTATTGTTGCAAAGGGAGGGTCACTCCATATCAGCTCCCATTGTATTGGTATATGTTGTCTAGCAAGCTCATTTACAGTGCCTCTGGAAAGTATTCAAAAGTATTGTTACAGCCTTAATGGACACACACTCAGAATTCTACACACAATTCCCCATAATGACAAAGTGAAAAAGTATTCACAGTCTTTGCCATGACACTCAAAATTGAGCTCAGATGAGCCCTGTTTCCACTGATCATCCTTCAGTTGTTTCAACAACTTGACTGGAGTCCACCTGCGGTAAATCCAGTTGATTGGACATGATGGACATGATTGTCTATATAAGGTCCCATGGTTGCCTGTAGATGTCAGAGCACAAACCAAGCTATGAAGTCCAAAGAATTGTCTGTAGACTTCTGAGACAGGATTGTATCAAGGCACAGATCTGGGGAAGAGTACAGAAAAATTCCTGCAGCACTGACGGTCCCATCATCCGTAAATGGAAGAACCACCAGGACTATTCCTAGAGCTGAATGACTCTCATACCATGAGAAACAAAATTCTCTGTTCTAATGAAACCAAGATTAAACTCATGTCATGTCATGTCTGGAGGAAAATACCATCCCTACAGTGAAGCATGGTGGTGGCAGCATCATGCTGTGGGTTTTTTTTCGGCAGCAGGAACTGGAAGACTAGTCGGTGTCGAGGGAAAGAGAAATGCAGCAATGTACAGAGACATCCTTGAAGAAAACCTGCTCCAGAGTGAGCTGGACCTCCGACTGGAGCGAATGTTCATCTTCCAACAGGACAACGACCCTAAGCACACAGCCAAGATAACGAGTGGGAGTGGCTTCAGGACAACTCTCTGAGTGTTCAGAGACCAGACTTCAACCCAATTGAACATCTCTGGGGAGATCTAAAAATGGCTGTGCAACAACACTCCCCATCCAACCTGATGGAGCCCGATAGGTTCTGCAAGGAAGAATGGAAGAAACTGCCCAAAATAGATGTGACAAGCTAACATCATACTCAAAAAGACTTGAGGCTGGAAGGTGGAAGGCTGTGAAGGTGTTTCAACAGAGTATTATTAAAGGCTTTTTTAGTTTTTTTTTATTTTTTAATATTTTTATTTGTAATAAATTTTCTATTTGCTGTTCCAAATCATATCCAGTCAACTGGATTTACCACAGGTGGACTTCAGTCAAGTTGTCAAAACAACTGAAGGATGATCAGTGGAAACCAGAGCACCTGAGCTTAAAAGTGTCTTGGCAAAGACTGTGAATACATGCTTACTGCTTATTCTTATTGATTTTGAAACTTAATTTTATATATTTGCCATTTTTTTTAATTATGCATATTTGACTGAGTGTATGACAGACTTAGAACACATATTTATTATCAATAATGGACTTGACAAGATTATGTATGTATATAGGTGCAAACACTAGACTGCTGGTGTTCACCTGCTTTATTGATACCTCTCTGTGGTGTAGAGAACAATGAGATGCACCCTTGATGCAACTTGGTTTCAAAAATTAATAAACCAGTTCATGATCGTTATTGTTTTAGCTGCATATAAGTAAAAGGTTTGTTGCCCTCCACAGCTGATGATAACTTTATATCCCCTTTGACCATATAGTATGCCACTAGATCTCTGTTGAGTATGAATCTCTATCTAGTACAAACCGGTTTAAGTCCAAACTACTCTTAAACTCAAACACTGGCATAAACACAGGGCCAGTACTGATACCTAGAAAAAAAGACAATGCAATATCTAGCAAGACTGGAACACCTACAGAGAAGAGAATAAATACAAGACTACATACAGTACAAGTGCAATACTTAGCCAGTGCTCCTAGAAGATAAAGTGCAATTACAGTTTATACCAATACTTTAGTAGATTAGTGTTTATAAGTGCTTTACAAAGAGATAGTTTTCTGTTAAATGTCACACATTTAACAGATAACATGATTATCAATCTGTAACATCGATCAAAGTTATGGAAGGGTACTTAAAGTCTGTTTAAAAATATGAAGACACATATTACATGTTAGGAAATAATAGCTGTAAACATGCGAAAAGATTATGTAGTACTGAATTGTTCATAAATTTCGTGTTCAGCTTTTTTTGGGCACTGGAGCCATACTTAGCATGACCCCTCCCCAAACATTACACCCCTCACATTTCTGCAAATATTTTATTATATCTTGTCATGGGAGAACACTATAGCAATGAAACTTGGATATAACTTAGAGTAGTCAGTATAGAGTTTGTATAGCAGTATACATTTACTGTCTTATGAATATAACTCAACAGACAGCGATTGATATCTAAATAGCTGGCAACATAAGTGAGTACACCTCACAGTGAACATGTCCAAATTGTGTCCAGCTGTGTCCAGTGGTGTCACTGGTGTAACGTGACTTGTTAAAGTTAGAAGGTTCCAAGTGTGAATGGGGAGGAGGACTGTTAAATTTGGTACTTTGGATGCAGTTCTCTCATGCTGGCCACTGGATATTCAATATGGTACCCCATGGCAATGAACTCTGAGGATGTGAGAAATAGAATTGCTGCTCTCCACAAAGCTGACCTAGGCCATAAGAAGATTGCTAACACCCTGAAACTAAGCTACAGTTGAGTCCATGTCCATTCAGCATTGCATCCAGAGGTTGGCTTTAAAAAAGAGACGCATGAGTGCTGCCAGCATTGCTGCAGGGGTTAAAGAGGTAGGGGGGTCAGCCTGTCATCAACTTGGTCTTCATGGCCATCTTCCCAGAAGGACCCTCTTCTAAAGCTGACACAAACAGTTTGCTGAAGACAAGATAAACTTGTTTGGCCAAGATAACAGTGTCTTGTCTACAGTCACGTATGGTTGTCTTGCCTGGGGCTGCATGAGTGCTGCTGGCACTGGGGAGCTACGGTTTATTAAGGGAAACATGAACGCGGAGCATGATCCATTCCCTTCGGAAACTTGGCCGCATTACAGTTTTCCACAAGCCCAAACACTCCCCCCCCCAAGATGACAGCCACCTGTGGGCCATCCTCAAGCGAAAAGTGGAGGAGTGCAATGTATCCAACATCCACTGGCTCTGTGATTTCATTATGGAGGAGTGAAAGAGGATTCCAATAGCAACCTGTGAAGCTCTAGTGAACTCCATTTCACTGTGAGGTGTACTCACTTGTGTTGCCAGCTATTTGGACATTAATGGCTGTGTGTTGAGTTATTTTCAGAAGACAGTTAATGTATACTCTATGTAATATCCAAGTTATAGTGTTGTCCCATGAAAAGATATAAGAAAATGTAAGGGGTGTACTTTTGTGAGATACTGTATATCATTACAAATACAAGATCATTTACAGAACAGCTCAGTCACCTTATTTAAATTGATGATTTTTTTTATTAGACTTGATTAGGTAGATTTTAGGCAAACCCTGCTAGCCTTGCCTGGCTAATTAGAAAACTAATGTCATGACTGCTGTACTGCACAGCACAAGTCCATATTAGTTAATACACAGGCTAATATAAACAAGTCCAGTTTCAATAGTTTTTTCAGCTCATACCTGGCCAGAATAAACAGGGGTCCAATTTGAAAGTTTATGTAACTTGCTCTTGCCCTTTTTGGCTCACCACTAATTTGTGTGTCACATCCAGAGGGTTCAAGGTGCACACGTGTGCAGCACCTGTACTATGGCAAAAAAATACACACACAGTGATCTTAGCTGTGTGTTTTACGGGGTGAGCAGTTGTTGATTAAAAGTGATAGTATCACTGCATACCTCCCCACAATGCTGATATTTGCTTCCTAATCGGCAGTTCTTATTAATTTTTCCCGCTTCCATCTTAAAAGGTGCCTCAGTCTCATTCTAGCACCACTGAGGAATTCTTAAGCTGTTTCCAAAACAGATGATTTTACAAAATGAGGCAATTTTTTTATTCTATTAAGTCTTTTAGATAAGAATCTAAAAAGCATGCTTGCTTTAATACTTCACATGTGCTTTTGCTTGACCTGAATTCTGTCTGTAATGCATCAAACATGTGCGGCTCGCTATTTTTTTAATCATTCGAATTTGACTGGTCGTTTCATTAACACATCTGATGCTTAACAAACACATATTTATTATTAATAATGGACTTTCATGGAAAGACTAACTCTGTATGTATGTAGGTACAAACATTAGACTGCTAGTGTTCACCTGCTTAATTGATACCTCTCAAGTTCCTTTAAAGGTTGCCAGTGCAGTGATTTTTATTCTTTTACCTGAATGTGTGTTAAGGTTCTGTCATTCTTGACTGCTCGTGATAATTTCATGATAATTTCAAGCTTACAGAAAGAAAACTCTGGAAGTTAATAACAGTCTTTAACCGTGTTCCAAAACCCATAATATCCAAAAATTCACAAACATCTACTTTTTGGGGAATTGTGGCAGCTCAGTATACAAGATATTCAAACAAGATGAGCATACAGAACAGGAGCTTCTTGTTATTGTAGGGGTTGCACAACGATGAAAGTTAAAACAAGGCTGACTAATTGCGGATAACAATCAATATCACTGAAAGAAATACTTTGCAACAAGCTATATTAAAATCTGACTTCAAAAATGCCTAACATCACAGATCTGTACAGCATGACGCACCATTTCCATTGAGCCTGGGATCGCATTGCTAGCTTTTAGGGACCCAGAGGGAACCTGGAGTCTCACACAATGGTATACGACATTGGCACACTCTAGGCAGCCTTGCTTCTTTGTAGAATTATAGATCTTTATGCCCTCCAACAAAACCATATAGTCTTCAGGAAATATTAGTCTTAAGGATAATAATGTTTAGTATCTGATATTTGATATTTGTGCTGTAGAATAAATGAGAAATGTACTTACACTTAAAATGTACTTAAACTTAAATCGCCATCACCGGACATTGACGTTGACAAGTTGGCTAGTCAGTGCGTGCTGAGCATTCCTCAGTAAAATTGTAGTGAAAATAAAAAAATTGGTTTAGCTAAATAAGCAGCAAAGCACAAAATGTCTCAAAAAAAGTCTAAATGTCTTTAAGTGTAAATAAGATCTGGTTCTTTGCTCCCAACAGAACGGACAGATGGTGACACTGAGCTACTGTGCATATTGGAAAGTGGAAGCAGCGTAAAGAGCTTCATCACTTCATTCAGAAGCTGAAGCTCATAGCCCAGTTTCTAGCTCAGTTTGCTTTCAGGCACCTCAACAAAAGTCTTAAGAAAAGCTAAAAGAAGGCTTTCTTCTTCTGCTTAAAACACAACATAGAAAGAAAAGGGAAGGTTGTTTGATTTGCTGGCAAACTAAGTGACAGATGCAGCTGATCTTCAGTGGTTTCTATTACCAACAATTTAACAAGCCATTTTAAATCTAACCATGTGGAATGATTCAGTGTATAATTAAGGCCTCCCATGTGGACCCTTATGTGATCTGCAGTGATGTTAACAAGGAAAGTGGCTCTCCTAAAGTTGGCTCCCTTAAAATGGTTCACAGATTGTTTTTTCCAGACTTTGGCTCATTAATATCACTTCCTTCCATGTCAGCATTGTGTACATGAAAGGGAAACCTGCTCGCAACAACTACTTTTCCTTTAATCCATTACTAGGTAGTCACGGTAAGCCTTAAATATCCATTAAAAATCAAGTTTGATTTAATTATTATTATTTACGTGAATCCCTAGCAAATATAACAAGTGCAATAACACATAACCTAAAACTAACATGCCAAACAAGTCCTGTCCAGAGCAAAGGGTCCCACACCCGCACCCACATGCACTTATTCCCAGAACTGCAGCACCAGCAGTTGTCACACATGCTTCCCAGACACTGACTGCTCCCACACATGATGCAGCATTTCATTGTGCATCAAGAGGCCTTTGTGTTGGGCCCATCACTTCTGCCCCAACCTAGTTTCTGTCCTGCTGGGTGCCATCTGTATACCCAACAGAGTGCTCCGTCTTCTTCTTCATCAAGTCTGGTGCTACTGGTGCCGACGACAGAGGCAGCGACACACCTCTCTGCAATCTTTCGCTATTTCTGTCATTCTCTGCCTTGTTGATGCTGATGAGGGTGCTGCTTGTGTGCCTTGCTCACGATCTTCAGCAGTTCATTCCAAGCCATCCTCATCTTCTCAGCCAGTCAGTAGCCATCGGTCACTGTTCAGAGACAAACTGCCATGTTTTTCAGCTTGAGTTCACTTCTGGCCAGGTCACTGTGACTGTCCACTCCATTCTCAGGTAATGAAACTTGTTTCAGTGTCAATGAACACTGGTATGTATGTATGTTCACCAAACTATGGCCAGTGTTGGTTTTGCACTCGCCTGCTGTGTTCTGCTCAGTCCCAGTGGAAAAGCCCTATCCAATCCTATGTCCCTCAAATCAGTTCTGTCATCTCCTCTACTCACACTTTGGTGACACCTCAACAGCTAGGAATGCACCAGTGCACTGTCATCCGATCTCTCTCTCGTATCTAGAAATAGCAGACAAGCTAATGCATCATCGGTGAAATAAAGCGTCAGCATCAGCGTAAAAGCATCCAGGACATATTGTTCATCTGACCACTCACATGACTTGGCTGCCAGCTCAAATTGGGCATGGAAAGACTCTCAGTCTGCTTTGCTGGAGTATTTGAAAACCTAATGCTTACTGCTAGATGTCAATCATGGACATTTACAACTGCTCCAGAATTTCTGGATGTTGGAGTAAAAGGGTGGCTGGCATCTGAGCATGCAGACAACTATATACAATCCTCTACTTTATTTACTTTTATGGCATTTAGCAGAAGTTCACTCAGAGTTTGTATCTCTAGCTGGTAGAAGCAAGTCCAACAAGTGACCCTTGAGCTCAAACACTGTTAACAAGGGCCAGTGCTGACCCTGGAGAGAAGATTAGAAGATTAGATTAGTGCTGATAAGTCATCCACAAAGAGATGGTTGTCTTCACTCTGTGTCTGAAGACCGTGAGAGAGTCTGCTGTTTGGACAGCCAATGGAAGTTCATTCCACCATCTGGGTACCAGGACAGAGAAGAGTCTTGTTGCTTGTCTTCCATGCATCTTGAGGGATGGCGGGTCCAGCTGAGCTGTACTTATAACTCAAAGGGCTCGAGGTGTAGACTGACTTTTGACCATTGTCTTAAGTTAAGGAGGAGCTGCTCCATTCTTGGCTTTGTAGGCATCAGAGTTTAAAATTTAATGCGAGCAGCTACAGAAAGCCAGTGAAGGGAGCACAGCAGTGGCGTGACATGAGTCACTTTACTACTTCACTACTACTGCTCTGCACTATCACGTACAGCGTGACTTACCCTCAGAAGTTGTTCCATCTGAACACCACTTGCAGCTCTCACTGCTTTTACACAAGTCGTTGTGCTTTGTTTGCTGTTGTAGCTGTTATAGATACAATATCTTGCTTGTAAATTTGATTATTTTATTAAAACCATTAGCCACAAAACTCCAGACAATAGGCGTCCGTTGCCAAAACACAGTAAACCGGTCACGACAACAGTGGAGCATCTGACTGCTATAGCCTTGACTACGAGGTTAAAGTAGCAATGCTTTAAAAGCAGTGATACATAAGCCTGATAGCTGGAAATAGGAATGTTGCCCACTTATGTACTTTCATTTTAACAGAATCTTTACGTGGGCATTTTTGTTTTCCAGTAAATGTACTCAGACTTAATTGGCACCTTCTTTTTTCATGGGTTAACCACAGGAAAGGAGAAGAACTTAGCACTGAGAGCAAAGGAATGTCTGGCCTTTCTATATTCAAGTATTTAGGTTAATCTGGTCTTGGTTATATATACACATGTTATATATATATATTACACAAAGAAAGCCCAACTCCTACACGTGGAGGCACACTAATCTAGAAGGCAGGCCTTCTAACGAAGGCTGATTACCAAATCCTGCATCCTATATTGTGTATTACACCTAATCCACTGCTGCTCTTCCTTAACTGGCTTCCTGTAGCTGCTCACATTCAGTTTAAAGTTCTGCTGCCTACAAAACCAAGAATGGACCAGCTCCTCCTGACCTTATGGCAATGGTCAACAGCCGATCTGCACCTCGAGCTCTTCGCGCTTCAAGTACAGCTCGGCTTGACCCGCCATCCCTCAAGATTCATGGAAGTCATGCGACAAGATGCTTCTCTGTCTTGGCACCCAGATGGTGGAACAAGCTTCCACTGGCTGTCCGCACAGCGAACTCTCTTGTGGTTTTCAAACACAGACTGAAGAACACCATCTCTTTGTGAAGGACTTATAAACACTGATCTACTGAATTATTGCTAGAAACCATAACTGCACTTGATCTTCTAGGAACACTGGATAAGTATTGCACTTATACTGTATGTAGTCTAGTATTTATTCTCTTCTCTGTAGGTGTTCCAGTCTTTCTAGGTATTGCTCTGTGTCTAATCTTATATTCTGTTGGCTTCTTTCTAGGTATCAGGACTGGTACTTGTTTATGGCAGTGTTTGAGCTCAAGAGTAGTTTGGACTTAAACCTGTTTGTACTAGATAGAGATACATACTCTAACCGGTACTAGATAGAGATACATACTCTAACCGAACACTAAGCGCTTTTATAAGTCGGTCTGGGTAAGAGCGTCTGCTGAATGCCATAAATGTAAATGTAAATAAACTACACATACAGAATCCAGAACCCATTGGGATTCAGTTAGTTGATGTTAAAGCTATAAAACAGATTTAGCAGCTGCTCCTGAGAGATTATTCTAAAGTTTCTATAAATTTTACTTGTAAGCTTGTCTGACTTATCCCACTCTTTATAGAGCTGCATCCAATTTTCTGATGTCTTTTGGGAATAATGTCAGCACTGTTAGGACCCAGATTTGTGGGTCCAGACATCACAAGTGGGCATCAGTTAGCCTCGCTGGTTAAGTAATTGACATCACCTTACCCTCCAAACAGTGTCTCTGTTAAGTCAATGTTCACAATTCTTTGGCATTTTTCTTGAATCCCACCACTTTTTTTACTTTGGATTTGAAATCATTGTTGTCTGTCACAAATCTGATTGGAAATGTTTTTTTGAACCATCATTTAATTTGGTTCATGTTGTTATTCGCTGTTCAAACAATCAAAAATCAATCTGGTTACAATCTGGATATTCAGAACAACCCCTTAAACTCTACTGTAAAAAAAAAAAAAAAAAAAAAAAAATATATATATATATATATATATATATATATATATATATAAATCTTTTAAAAAATAAAGGTAAAATAAAACATATTTTGGATTTGCTGTACATCTGGAGGTGAAAGTCAACAGCAAGGGAGGAGAACTCATGGATGGAAACTTTGGCCTGTGGTCCTTTTCCCAAATTTGAGTTATTTCAGAACTTCCTTTAAACAGAAACGCTGGTGTGTAGAACACTGCCGTGTCGTTCTTCCAGAGCCTTTACAATAAATTACAAACCCCTTTCTGGAAAAACTGGAACATTTTGTAAAATACAATAAAAACAAGCATCTGTGATTTGTTCATTCTCTTGTACATTTATTTAAATGACATGAATACAAAGAAATGATTTCCAAAGTTTTCATTGTCTAACGCTATTGTATTTTGTGAATATATAAACAAATTTGTATTTGATGCCGTAATACACTTGAAAAGGCTGGGTCAGAGAGCTCAGCTTAAACTTAAACATGGCTGTGGCGAATTTTTAGGGCAGAAGGAATTTAGCTTATGGTTATTAGATGGCAATCTCTGGAGAAACACTTAACTTGCAACTAAAATAACACTGGGTAGATGAACAATTAGGGAACTGAAGAGACCAATATCTAGCCTGGATACACACATTACACACTTTGCCAAAATCAGTAATAAATGGTCACCACAACTTTAAACATTAAACATTAAACAGTGATAGAGCACTGTAGGCTAGGGTGTCCAAAGCCCAACACAGTGTAATTCTTCTCTTAATTTACTGGGAATACACAGTACTTACAATCTGCCAGGCATTCCTAAGGATGTGGCCCGTCCCCTAGGCTTTTTAAATGTCCTCCAAGTCTCCCTTGGGCTAGGTGCCAACACAAAACAGGGAGAACAGTTGGCTCTTTCTGGGGTTGTGGTTGTGGTTTATACAAATGTCAAAATGCACAGGGTTTTGTGAACTGTTTGACTGAAGAGTAGGCGCAGTAATTAAGTTTAGCAGGGCCAATTCCTGCATTAGAGGCCTCCACTATGGATAGAAGGGCCTGGGATGTTTTAATAGAGTCAAATGTTTTAAGGCACCATGTCGGGTGTCGACAGATGTCTGCTGTGGCAGAACTGCAATTGCAGAAGAAACATTTGTAAAAGTAAACAAAAACCCAGAAACCACTGAATTTCTATAACAGGCCAGGGCGAGTCCAGCCTCGCACAGACCTCCAAGTCATTAATACTCAGTCCATGTTTACCATTATTCTAACCTAGAAAGGCAATGCTTTCACTTTTTTAAAATTTATTTTCCAGAAGTCATTTGACAATGAGAGGAGAACATCAGAATATTGTTTTTGTAAACAATTACACAATGTCCCATCTCCCAAGGTGACATGGAAAAGTGTTCTGTGCTCTGGCAAATCAAAGTTTTGAAATTCTGTTTGTCATTCGAGGATGTTTCGGCTTTCAGGAGAGACCATCCAGTAAGTTATCAGTGCACAGGTCAAACGGCAGCATCTGTGATGGTTGGGTATGATTAATCTGGGAACAATTAATGCTGAACAATATATATATATGCTGCCACCCAGATGACGTCTTTTTCAGGAAAGGTCTTGTTTATTTTAGCGATACAATTGCAAACCTTGTCCTGCATAAAGTATGGTTCTGTGGAAGAATCTAGAACAGTCCGGGTGGCCCCTCTGCAATCCAGACTCAGACCCATTGCAAACATTTGGCGCATTATAAAATGAAAAATACAACGAAGGAGACTCCAAACTGTTGAGCAGCTGAAATCTGATATCAAGCAAGAAGGGAAAACATTTTTATAACTACAGCAAACATCTCCTTCATTCCCAAACGCTTACAGAGCGCTGTTAAAAGTAGATGTGATGAACACAGCGGTAAACAAAAATTAACTTTTTTTGAAACGTGTTGGCATTAAATTAGAAAACAATATTTATGCTTTCATTTGATATGTTGCCCTGTCCAGGACGTTTCCTGCTCAGTGAGCGCTGGGATAGGCCTCAGCACCCTCCCATGACATGGGAAGATAAGTGGCTTAGATGAATGACTGAATTAATAAATGAATGAATGAATGAACATTTGATATGTGGCTTTTGTACAATTTTTCCATTAAATATTAAATGATACATTAAATGACTTGCACATTATTGCATTGTGTTTCTTTACATTTTGGAAACAGTTATGTATCTCAAAGTCTTTTGTACACTGTTTGTACACTTGTCTCACAACGTCCCCTCACTGTCTGTGAGACCTCCCCCTGACTATGACTGGTCCATAAGGTGTGACATGGTTGTCTGTATTACTAGACATAGCCTAGTACGATGATCTGTATTTGATGACGTGTATTTCAAACAATTGTTTCTGCATTCTGCCAGCAGTACAGAGCAATAGACAGGTCTAGTCTTTCATTGAATTGAATGTTCCCTACTAGTCCTTAAATCCTCATACAGATTAGGGCCAAAAGTATGTGTACACCCGAACATCACATCTATATATGCTTGTTCCGTATCTCATTCTAAAACCAGCCCTTAATTTGAAGCTGGTCCTTCCTTTGCTACCGCGATGACTGTTTTGGGAAGTGTACAGATGGGGTATTTGTTTTCGTTGTACCAGCACACTTCTGTGTCAACACGTAAAGTGTTAACTCACACGAGGGAGTGCTGTGGAATTTGAGCAGTGGTTAAGAGGGACTTGCAAGTCATTAAATTATAAAATTAAAGTAAAATGCTTTCTGTCAAACAGCTTTTTTGTTGGTAATAACAGATGCAGGCCAACTGACGTAGAATCTGCAAGGCATACACACATCTGACAAGCAAATATGGTGATAATTAGATTTCATCCCAAATTCCAGAGCCACTAATCTCCTGAGGGCTGGAGCGATTGCCTGAGAAGGATATTCTGCACCCCACGCCTCACTGTAAGGCTTTACTCAGTTTGCCTTGCGGCGGTTTAGGATTCAGGGACACTGAAACTGTATAATCAGCATTGCTTTGAAATGACATTCAGGCAATTCATGTATGCAGGCAAACTCATGTTATCATGCCAGCATGACAAGAAATGACAAGATCACATTTTTTAATGTTAATATCCAGTTTTTAACGTTACTTAAACACAAGCACCATATACATTTTATAAAACACATATAATAATATAATCACTGAGCAAAGAAAAACATGCATCTTCATTTTTTGTCAATTTTCATTTTTCTATATCATTTGAACACGACAGCTGCTTCTTATATCCAGTGAAAATTTTACGGACCAATAGAAATGCTTCAAAAGTACTTGGAAAAATTTCTGGTTACCTTACCTTTCATTGAAAGTTAAGAATGTGTTTGGTCTCTCCTGTAAAGTTACTATTTGGAGACTGACTAAATACTTGCTAAAGGAACAGCTGGGAACCAGTCATTTATACAGAAATACTTAAACATCTATATATAAACTGTTTCCTAGTGATGTTCTTCTCCAGTTTTATTGATAAAATGTATATCATCACTGTCCAAAGAAAAACATGCATCTTCGTTTTTTGTTGATTTTCATTTTTTCTATTTCATTTGAACACGACAGCTATTTCATGACGAGTGGACCAATAGAAATGCTTTAAAATTACTTGAAAAAATTCCTGGTTACATTAACTTACATTGAAAGTAAGAATGTTTTTGGACTCTCCTATAAAGTTACTATTATAGAGATACATGGACAGGGACCATAGAGTGCTTTGGGTGATCTAGGTAACCCTTACAAAAAAGAAGTTTATTCAAGTGTACCATTATTTTACTTCTTTTAAACTAAAAGGAAGTGAGTATGCTTTCAGTTTACTTTTTATGTACTTCTCAGTGATATACTAAATACAGTTATACTTAAGTATGCTTGGGTTATACTGACAAGTATAGAACAGTCTAAGTATATTTGGCCTTTACTTGTACTTAATCTTTTGATTGAGATAGTAGAAGTAAGTATTCTTGCTCTGCACAAAAACACATCCAGTACAACATTTATTTAAAATTTGATTTATAAAGATTTATAAAGATACAAATATGTTTGAGTGCGTCTTGTTTATTAAACGTGTGTCCACTGGTGAGTAAGTAAACGTTGTTAAGTTCTATTTTAAGTAGAAAAAAAACCCTTAAACCTAGTCATATACTTTAAAGTACAACAATAATATAAGCAGTAAGTTATAAGTATTATGTTAAGTTCACTTAAAGAAAACTTACAAGCTAGTAAACTAGCAGTAAACCCTTAAATTTATTTGTAGTTGCAGTACAAAAGATGTAAACTAGTTGCATACTTAGTTTACACTTAAAGTGTACTTAAAAGTATACTTTTAAAAACTAGAAAGTGGGCCAATTTAGTCCCAAGAAGTATTAAAATAGTACATATACGAGTGTACTACTAGTACAATGACATTAGTATAGTAACTGCATAAAGTATACTTAATAAAATAAACTTTAAGTATACTTATTTTCTTTAAGGGAATGCGCAGATTTGTTTAATGTATATAGCAAACAACTCGTAATCTAGTATTTTGGACGTTCTAATGATGTTAAACAGCAAATATGTGGAGATGGGCATCATTTTGCATATAAGAAAGTCTTACACAACCAAATTTGTCCAATGAACTAGTGTCATTATACAATATACAAGAAATATAGAGCTGAAAATGAGAGGATGTTCCTTATACAAGAACTGAGACAGAGCTAGAGTCACTGTGAAACTGCCATAAGATAAACTGTATGGTTCTAATCCTGCATCAGACAACTGTTTTAAAAACTCCATTTGGCATGTACTTTATACCTGCAGACATCTGTGTCAACATTATTTTCCAGAAATTGCTTGTGATGATTACTGTGGATTTTGAGCTGCAAAAAGGTGGGCAAACCTAGTATAGTGGTTACACACAGTGAATTATTTTCAGTTCCATTTTTTAAAGAGAATAAATGTTGATATTGGACTGCGTTAGGGTCATTTATACAAGGATTTTATATTGCAGACCCTGAATGTGGGTGGAATGGTGGGATTTATGGAGTAGAGCACAGGGTTGTTATGGACCTAACCCAGAGTTATATAATGTTTCTCCCAAGAACCTCAAAGGTTACCGCAGTTCATTGTTATGTTCAGGTCCAGCCCTAACGCTAATACTGAGGAGAAGGGACTGTGCATTTCTTACTATAGGGATGGTCATCACACTTTTCTGTTGAGAGGCTGCCCCATATTGTTTGAGAGATTAATTAATTTGAGAGATTACGTCACTTTACAAATTGCTCCTTTGAACAGTTACATTGTAGTGCCAACCAACTGCCCAGTCCCCCTTAAAAATTCCAGCAGTTACATTCTGTAACCTATATATGCCAGAATGTAACTTCTACACCATTTAAGGTGGAACAGAAACTTAACCTAAGAAGCTAACTTCAGCCATCTCAAGGAGTGTTCTCTAGCTTTGTGCTGGTAGAGGTTAGCACTGTTGTTGTAATGAGCTGTTCCATATGTTTTTTATAGCCCAAATTCAAGGTCCAACTTTTTTCAGGCAGGGGGGCCCACTGTTATTGGGTATTTCTTGCATTACAGGTATAGAGAGATGCTTTAATTATGACCACGTTGACTCCTGTTGCTCTCAGAGCAGTTCCATAGCACTGATTCAGCAAAGTGCTGGAAACGTTCTTGCAGACTTGGCATGCTGTGAATTTCCATGTATCAAAGGTGCTCTGTGGGATTCACATCTGGGACCAGTTGGAGCATGTTTTAAGTAGCAGTTGGACAAGAAGTTAATTTGGCCATAAAGGGGTGCATATGGTCAGCAACAGAAATCTGGCTGTGGCATATAAACACTGTTTGACTGATGTTAAGAAGCCCAATGTGTACCATAAAAACTGGATGTGTCTCCACTAAGGATGGTATTAATCAAAATATGGCCAAGAGCCAATATGGCCAAGCCAATGACCAACTCTATCGAGCTACTAAAGAACTAAATCTGCCATGATTACATGCCCATTGTTTGTCTCTATATGCGTAGTATGCCTAGGGTCATAATATTACTAATTATTATGAATGCTATTTTCTATTTATGTTATTGCTGATATTACTGATAATTATATTCATCTTCATCTCAGATTTACACGCAGTCCAACCAGATTTACCAAAAAAAGAAACTGGTGAACTGCGTAACCTTGTGTCTACATTCATTATCCAATCAGACTTGGCGGCATGTAACTTCGAGGGCGTATATATACAAAAATATTTGATGAATACACTTCTCCTGTTTACTGCTGAATGTGGTTTCTTGTCAAGAGTGGGGTGTGGTGGTCACTGGCCAAACATGTAAGCCATTATTGTGTTTACTCTCCCATTCATTTGCTTCCACATAAGCCCATGTAATAATTTTAACTCCTAAACAAACACATAACTAACAATTATAGTCCATTTTGCTGGGGGTTGTGCCGCCCATGGGCCTCCTTGTTTGCACAGTCAGTGGTAGAAAACACCACAGTATTCTTTTTATACTCTGATTTAAATTATATATGTATACATGTTTTAGAGGGTATGTATGTGACAGTTGGCGGGAGTCACTGCAGTTACACCCACTGAGTGAGATTAATTGCCAGCTTTATTATGAATACAGTAACAACACAATAAGCATCTAAAACTGGAAAGAGCTGTTGTGCAACTGACTGTACAAATAGGTTCAGCAAGAATTCAGATCTCTCTCTCTCTCTCTCTTGGACAGCCGAAAGCTTAAGAAATGATTCAGCTGTTATTATTATAATGCCTGAGGCACTAGAATGTAACTACTGCACCATTTAAGGTGGAACAGGAAAATTTAAGCAGAAAATTTAAAGCTTGTGAACGGGAAGCTGAATTCAGCCTCATATAGATCTCTGCATTATAGTTAGACAAGGTTATTTAGCCAAAACAGACCCTGCTTTCCATATAGGGTAACTGTATGAAGAAAGTTTAGACAACTGTCCAGACAACTCTGCAGATTTGGCAGTTGTACTTTAAATGGCAAGTGATTAAAGATCACAGCGAACAAAACAATTTATATTTCACTGTTAAGCCTGGCCGCCTTTAATTTAAACAGTTATTGCTTGTTTAGTTATTGCAGGTTTCACAGTTTTTCCTAATAAAGGCAGCGCTTTTGTAGAATGTTTTGCCACTTAGTCTGCAGTGACACCAATGCATGCTGTTTATTTAAACCAGTCTGTTATTAGTGGTGTAGTGGTCATTATTCTTCTTTCATCATGTCCACCCATATGGTAAGCACCATGCTAACTATTTGTGACTGCCAGCCCCCCCTCAGACCACCCAGATTACTGTAGGCAAACTGATTACGAACACAGAGACTTTTCTTAAAAAATGTAAACTAAAATAAGTCAAGTTTATTTGTATAGCACTTTTTACAACGATGTTGTCACAAAGCAGCTTTACAGGAATTTAAAAGCATGAAAAACATAAAATGACACACTTTATCCCCTGTGAGCAAGCCAGTGGCAACAACAACTCCCTCAAAACTGGAGGAAGAAACCTTGGGAGGAACCAGACTCACAAGGGGAGACCCATCCTCCTCTGGTCGAACAGTATTTACAGTTTATAAGCTAAAGCTGAGTCTGAAGGTAAAAGCTTTAGAAGCTGTACAGGTGCCGGGTGACGGGGGGGGGGGGGGGGGCCTGGTGGTCAGTCCTATTCGGCGGGACCGGTGGGCAGTTATTACCTCAGAAAGAGAAAAGAGACAGAGTTAGTTCTGATTTGTGTTAGTACAGAGACAGAGTTAGTTCTGGTTTGGGTTAGTACAGAGACAGAGTTAGTTCTGGTTTGGGTTAGTATAGAGACAGAGTTAGTTCTGATTTGTGTTAGTACAGAGACAGAGTTAGTTCTGGTTTGGGTTAGTACAGAGACAGAGTTAGTTCTGGTTTAGGTTAGTACAGAGACAGAGTTAGTTCTGGTTTGGGTTAGTAAAGAGACAGAGTTCTGGTTTGTGTTAGTACAGAGACAGAGTTAGTTCTGGTTTGGGTTAGTACAGAGACAGAGTTAGTTCTGGTTTGGGTGAGTACAGAGACAGAGTTAGTTCTGGTTTGGGTGAGTACAGAGACAGAGTTAGTTCTGGTTTGTGTTGGTACAGAGACAGAGTTAGTTCTGGTTTGGGTTGGTACAGAGACAGAGTTAGTTCTGGTTTGTGTTAATACAGAGACAAAGTTAGTTCTAATTTGTGTTGGTACAGAGACAGAGTTAGTTCTGGTTTGGGTGAGTATAGAGACAGAGTTAGTTCTGGTTTGGGTTGGTACAGAGACTGAATTAGTTCTGGTTTGGGTTAGTTCAGAGACAGAGTTAGTTCTGGTTTGGGTTAGTACAGAGACAGAGTTAGTTCTGGTTTGTGTTAGTGTAGAGACAGAGTTAGGTCTGGTTTGGGTTAGTACAGAGACAGAATTAGTTCTGGTTTGGGTTAGTACAGAGACAGAGTTAGTTCTGATTTGTGTTAGTACAGAGACAGTGTTAGTTCTGGTTTGGGCTGGTACAGAGACAGAGTTAGTTCTGGTTTGGGTTAGTACAGAGACAGAGTTAGTTCTGGTTTAGGTTAGTACAGAGACAGAGTTAGTTCTGGTTTAGGTTAGTACAGAGATAGAGTTAGTTCTGGTTTGGGTTAGTACAGAGACAGAGTTGGTTCTGGTTTGGTTTAGTATAGAGACAGAGTTAGTTCTGGTTTGGGTTAGTACAGAGACAGAGTTAGTTCTGGTTTGGGTTAGTAAAGAGACTGAGTTAGTTCTGATTTGTGTTAGTACAGAGACAGAGTTAGTTCTGGTTTGGGTTAGTATAGAGACAGAGTTAGTTCTGGTTTGGGTTAGTACAGAGACAGAGTTAGTTCTGGTTTGGGTTAGTGTAGAGACAGAGTTAGTTCTGGTTTGTGTTAGTACAGAGACAGAGTTAGTTCTGGTTTGTGTTAGTGTAGAGACAGAGTTAGTTCTGGTTTGGGTTAGTACAGAGACAGAGTTAGTTCTGGTTTGGGTTAGTACAGAGACAGAGTTAGTTCTGGTTTGTGTTAGTGTAGAGACAGAGTTAGTTCTGGTTTGTGTTAGTACAGAGACAGAGTTAGTTCTGGTTTGTGTTAGTGTAGAGACAGAGTTAGGTCTGGTTTGGGTTAGTACAGAGACAGAATTAGTTCTGGTTTGGGTTAGTACAGAGACAGAGTTAGTTCTGATTTGTGTTAGTACAGAGACAGTGTTAGTTCTGGTTTGGGCTGGTACAGAGACAGAGTTAGTTCTGGTTTGGGTTAGTACAGAGACAGAGTTAGTTCTGGTTTGGGTTAGTACAGAGACAGAGTTAGTTCTGGTTTGGGTTAGTGTAGAGACAGAGTTAGTTCTGGTTTGTGTTAGTACAGAGACAGAGTTAGTTCTGGTTTGTGTTAGTGTAGAGACAGAGTTAGTTCTGGTTTGGGTTAGTACAGAGACAGAGTTAGTTCTGGTTTGGGTTAGTACAGAGACAGAGTTAGTTCTGGTTTGTGTTAGTGTAGAGACAGAGTTAGTTCTGGTTTGTGTTAGTACAGAGACAGAGTTAGTTCTGGTTTGTGTTAGTACAGAGACAGAGTTAGTTCTGGTTTGGTTCTAGTTGAATATTACATTTTAAGGATGGTATTATTCCTAATATACAGTGGCAAAGAAAAAGTATGTGAACCCTTTGAAATTACCTGGTTTTCTGCATTAATTGGTCATAAAACATGATCTGATCTACATCTAAGACCCAATTATAGATAAACACAATGTACATAAACCAATACCACACAAACAATTATAATATTTCATATCTGTATCACACACATCCATTAAACATTCACAGTGCTGGTGGAAAAAATAAATGAACCCTTAGATTTATGGAAAGTACCATTAAGTCCAAGCTAAGAGTTATTTATGTCTTATATAATTAAATTTTATGACACCATACCTCAGTGCCTGACACCCTTATCTCCAACCTGAGACAGCTTTCGTTTAAAAAAAACCCAAAAAAAAAAAAAGGAACTTTTGCTTATCTACTTGTTTTTTGTGTGGTTCCCAGCAAATCCAAAGGGCACAAGCTAGCATCCCGAACCACCTTATAAGCATTTCTGCCTAACTGCTTGATTCATTGCAGGTTCAGGGCAAACTGACCTCTTTTGGCAGATTTCCCTGCAGGTTCAACCTAAGTTTGATTGTATTCACTTGACCTGGAGTCTCTGGCGTGATTTTGATACAACTCGGATTATATATAGCTGTCTGCAATATTAAACGCCACAAATTAAAATGACTCCCCACACCCTTCAGCCTTTAGCTGTTACTCTAGGGTTCTTTTTTTACCTCTCTGAGCATTCTGCGTTGGGCCTTTGAATCAACTTGGTGGGGCGCCCATTTCTAGGTAGAGTAGCCACCATTCTAAATCATCTCCAGTGTAGACAGTGTGTCTAACTTTGGACAGGTTAACACCTAAAGTCTTGGGAATTACTTTGCAACCCTTTGCAGTTTTATGCAAATCAACAATTCTTGAGCGTAGGCCTTCAGAGATGAGCAGATGCTTCTTGTGAACAGCAAACTCAAAAAGTTTGATTATCTTTTATATGTCCAAGTAGCTCTACACCTTACTCCTATCTCATTTCGTCTCGATTCAACTCCAGGTTTGCTAACTCCTGAGTCTAATTAGCTTTTGTTGAAGTCATTAGCGTAAGGGTTCACCTACTTTTTTCACCAGCACTGTGAATGTTTAATGGATGTGTCCAATAAAAACATAAAATAATTCTAACTGTTTGTGTGGTATTAGGTTAAGCCCATTGAGTTTGTTTACACATATGACTTAGATGTAGATCAGATCACAATTTACGACCAATTAATGCAGAAAACCAGGTCATTTAAAATATTTAACATACTTTTCTTGCCACTGTAGCAATGATATTGTGTGTATTTGTTAAGCACTCTTTACAGAAACATATACAATGAACAAAAGACAACAGCTCCTTACAGACAAAGATATTTGCACCCCAATAGATAAGTACTTAAAGCAAGCTACAAGCCTTAAACATGCTATATCCATAACATATATATAAATCAAATTTACTAAGCAATCTGCAGGCAGTGCTAGTGGGCTGGGAAAGAGATTTGGGTAAACCACTGGTATCAGAAGAGGTTCCATATATTATAAATAAAATGGAAAATGTATTAATATGGAAGAAAACCTTAGAAGCACAGTTTAAGATTTTGCACCTTTTACACTACACACCATATATTTTAAATAAAATGGACCCAGCAAAACCATCAGTCTGCCTGAAATGCCAAAAAGAGGTAGGTACCTATTCATATATGTTTTGGTTTTGCCTCTTTCTGGAATAAGGTGAAGAAAAAGCTTGAAGAAATATTCTGCTGTATCATAGAATGTGACCCGTGGTTCTTTATACTTGGCATAGGAGAAGACAAGGTCAGTCTTGCATCGTGCCATATTTGTCTCGCTAATAAGTTTTTTTATTGCGTGTAAATGTATCCTAATTAAATGGCTTGATGACAAGGCACACACAATTAGCCTTTGGCATAACAATTTTTTAAAAGTTTTTCCCTTTGAGCACTTCTGTGCCAGAATTAAAGGCAACGATGCACAATTTGCACACCCATGGTCCCCTTTCCTTTACAGTCTCCCACATTATATACGCAGTATTGTTGAATGCACCCTATGGCCAAAAAGTACTGGTCTATGAAGGGAAAAAAATATGGCTGAAGTACGTCCGTTTCTCACTAATATGTTGGTATAGCTGGTTTCTTAGTTTTTTTGTTACTGGTTTTCAGTTTGTTTTATGTATGCAATTGTGGTTTTTTTGTATAATTGAAAATTGAATACAATTATTATTGCAAAAAAAAGAACAAAAGGCAACTAATAAAAATGAATACATGAAATGTACATGTAACTCAATCAATCATTCAGCAGACTCTCATGTCAATGAACAATTCTATTAAGTCATTGAGGAACTAAATCTGCCATGACTACATGCCCCTTGTTTGTCTCTGTATGCTTAATATGATTAGGGTCATATATTACTAATTATTATGAATGCTATTTTCTATGATATGGCCAATATTATTTTTCACCTCCTTATTTTGCTCATATTTACACGCGGTCCAACCAGACGTGCTTGATCGTATGGATGCATCAAGGAAGAAACTCTTGCACAGCCTCACTATGTGCCTACATGCAATCACATTTGGCAGCATGTAATTCAAGAGCCTATATGTCCAAAAACATATGATGAATTAACATCACTTGTTTGCTGCCAGATGTGGTTTCTTACCAAGAGTGGGATGCAGTGGTCGCTTGCCAAAAGCTTTAGCCATGGTTGTGTTTACTCGTCCGTTCTTAGGCTTCCACATAAACACATATCATACCAATCAAACACAACACTGACAATTACAATCCGTTCCACTGGGGGTCGTGTTTCCCATGAGACACTTTTTATTGTAGTTTTGATATAAAAGTGTCTAACATTTCATCTCTACCTGTAGGCCTGATTGAAATAGCAGTAAATATAATCTAGCCTAGCCGGACGTGAGTGTGTTCCAGGTGGTAAACTCCCTGTACCCTCCTCCCCTCGTATTCCGAGATTGCGCTTATCTAACTTGGGTGTGATGCATCTCTGAGCGGGAAGTGGTATTTGGCATGATAGTGTTAAAAAGAAACATTTCAATTGAACCTACGTCACTCAGACTAGCAGCTCTGTCAGGTTTGACCTTTTTTTTTTTTTTTAAAACTTTGCTTAAAGCAGAGCATGTAGGATTTGTAGATTTGAAGACCTCTCTGGTGTAAACATGTAACGTGCGAAAGAACATTTTGGAACGTCGGATGTGTTTAGACATCTACAAGAAGATGAAAGAGTGTTCAGTTACAACCTGGTGAAAGGGTGTGTCTGCAAGGCAGACATTCTTTTTGAGCCTACATGTGTGTGTGTGACATTAGGGGTGTTTGTGTGTGTTTATGTGGTATTTTGTGTTTGTGATGTGGGTTTAGTTGTGTTAGTCACTGGCAGTGCTGGTGTCATGGCTAGTCAATGCTGTCATACATGCTTGTCTGCAAGTTCTAATAAAAAAGTTTTTGAGCAACAATTACAGCTTCACACTCTTTAACTCTTTGTCTGACCAATGCCACAACACACACTGTGTGTGTGAGGTTAAGGGTGTTTTCATATATAGAATAGAATAGAATATAATAGAATAGTTTATTATCCTGCCAGAGCAGAACATTTTACTCTGGTTTCACCACAATACCACACAAAACAGACACAATTCTGAAACAAGAAGTGTACACCACTTGAGCCAGGGGCAGATCTTGTTCTGGCCTTCTTCACCACCTCTTGGACTTCCTTCCAGGATGGTTTACTGACATTGAGCTCTTTTTCCAGGATCTTTGCGCAGGTAAAGAAAATCCAGAGCCTGGTATCAGAAGAGGTTCCATATATTATAAATACAATGGAAAATGTATTAATATGGAAGAAAACCTTAGAAGCACAGTTTAAGATTTTGCACCTTTTACGCTACACACCATATATTTTAAATAAAATGGACCCAGCAAAACCATCAGTCTGCCTGAAATGCCAAAAAGAGGTAGGTACCTATTCATATATGTTTTGGTTTTGCCTCTTTCTGGAATAAGGTGAAGAAAAAGCTTGAAGAAATATTCTGCTGTACCATAGAATGTGACCCGTGGTTCTTTATACTTGGCATAGGAGAAGACAAGGTCAGTCTTGCATCGTGCCATATTTGTCTCGCTAATAAGTTTTTTTATTGCGTGTAAATGTATCCTAATTAAATGGCTTGATGACAAGGCACACACAATTAGCCTTTGGCATAACAATTTTTAAAAAGTTTTTCCCTTTGAGCACTTCTATGCCAGAATTAAAGGCAACGATGCACAATTTGCACACCCATGGTCCCCTTTCCTTTACAGTCTCCCACATTATATACGCAGTATTGTTGAATGCACCCTATGGCCAAAAAGTACTGGTCTATGAAGGGAAAAAAATATGGCTGAAGTACGTCCGTTTCTCACTAATATGTTGGTATAGCTGGTTTCTTAGTTTTTTTGTTACTGGTTTTCAGTTTGTTTTATGTATGCAATTGTGGTTTTTTTGTATAATTGAAAATTGAATACAATTATTATTGCAAAAAAAAAGAACAAAAGGCAACTAATAAAAATGAATACATCAAATGTACATGTAACTCAATCAATCATTCAGCAGACTCTCATATCAATGAACAACTCTATTAAGTCATTGAGGAACTAAATCTGCCATGACTACATGCCCCTTGTTTGTCTCTGTATGCTTAATATGATTAGGGTCATATATTACTAATTATTATGAATGCTATTTTCTATGATATGGCCAATATTATTTTTCACCTCCTTATTTTGCTCATATTTACACGCGGTCCAACCAGACGTGCTTGATCGTATGGATGCATCAAGGAAGAAACTCTTGCACAGCCTCACTATGTGCCTACATGCAATCACATTTGGCAGCATGTAATTCAAGAGCCTATATGTCCAAAAACATATGATGAATTAACATCACTTGTTTGCTGCCAGATGTGGTTTCTTACCAAGAGTGGGACGCAGTGGTCGCTTGCCAAAAGCTTTAGCCATGGTTGTGTTTACTCGTCCGTTCTTAGGCTTCCACATAAACACATATCATACCAATCAAACACAACACTGACAATTACAATCCGTTCCACTGGGGGTCGTGTTTCCCATGAGACACTTTTTATTGTAGTTTTGATATAAAAGTGTCTAACATTTCATCTCTACCTGTAGGCCTGATTGAAATAGCAGTAAATATAATCTAGCCTAGCCGGACGTGAGTGTGTTCCAGGTGGTAAACTCCCTGTACCCTCCTCCCCTCGTATTCCGAGATTGCGCTTATCTAACTTGGGTGTGATGCATCTCTGAGCGGGAAGTGGTATTTGGCATGATAGTGTTAAAAAGAAACATTTCAATTGAACCTACGTCACTCAGACTAGCAGCTCTGTCTGGTTTGACCTTTTTTTTTTTTTTTTTTAAACGTTGCTTAAAGCAGAGCATGTAGGATTTGTAGATTTGAAGACCTCTCTGGTGTAAACATGTAACGTGCGAAAGAACATTTTGGAACGTCGGATGTGTTTAGACATCTACAAGAAGATGAAAGAGTGTTCAGTTACAACCTGGTGAAAGGGTGTGTCTGCAAGGCAGACATTCTTTTTGAGCCTACATGTGTGTGTGTGACATTAGGGGTGTTTGTGTGTGTTTATGTGGTATTTTGTGTTTGTGATGTGGGTTTAGTTGTGTTAGTCACTGGCAGTGCTGGTGTCATGGCTAGTCAATGCTGTCATACATGCTTGTCTGCAAGTTCTAATAAAAAAGTTTTTGAGCAACAATTACAGCTTCACACTCTTTAACTCTTTGTCTGACCAATGCCACAACACACACTGTGTGTGTGAGGTTAAGGGTGTTTTCATATATAGAATAGAATAGAATATAATAGAATAGTTTATTATCCTGCCAGAGCAGAACATTTTACTCTGGTTTCACCACAATACCACACAAAACAGACACAATTCTGAAACAAGAAGTGTACACCACTTGAGCCAGGGGCAGATCTTGTTCTGGCCTTCTTCACCACCTCTTGGACTTCCTTCCAGGATGGTTTACTGACATTGAGCTCTTTTTCCAGGATCTTTGCGCAGGTAAAGAAAATCCAGAGCCTGGTATCAGAAGAGGTTCCATATATTATAAATAAAATGGAAAATGTATTAATATGGAAGAAAACCTTAGAAGCACAGTTTAAGATTTTGCACCTTTTACACTACACACCATATATTATAAATACAATGGAAAATGTATTAATATGGAAGAAAACCTTAGAAGCACAGTTTAAGATTTTGCACCTTTTACGCTACACACCATATATTTTAAATAAAATGGACCCAGCAAAACCATCAGTCTGCCTGAAATGCCAAAAAGAGGTAGGTACCTATTCATATATGTTTTGGTTTTGCCTCTTTCTGGAATAAGGTGAAGAAAAAGCTTGAAGAAATATTCTGCTGTACCATAGAATGTGACCCGTGGTTCTTTATACTTGGCATAGGAGAAGACAAGGTCAGTCTTGCATCGTGCCATATTTGTCTCGCTAATAAGTTTTTTTATTGCGTGTAAATGTATCCTAATTAAATGGCTTGATGACAAGGCACACACAATTAGCCTTTGGCATAACAATTTTTAAAAAGTTTTTCCCTTTGAGCACTTCTGTGCCAGAATTAAAGGCAACGATGCACAATTTGCACACCCATGGTCCCCTTTCCTTTACAGTCTCCCACATTATATACGCAGTATTGTTGAATGCACCCTATGGCCAAAAAGTACTGGTCTATGAAGGGAAAAAAATATGGCTGAAGTATGTCCGTTTCTCACTAATATGTTGGTATAGCTGGTTTCTTAGTTTTTTTGTTACTGGTTTTCAGTTTGTTTTATGTATGCAATTGTGGTTTTTTTTGTATAATTGAAAATTGAATACAATTATTATTGCAAAAAAAAGAACAAAAGGCAACTAATAAAAATGAATACATGAAATGTACATGTAACTCAATCAATCATTCAGCAGACTCTCATGTCAATGAACAATTCTATTAAGTCATTGAGGAACTAAATCTGCCATGACTACATGCCCCTTGTTTGTCTCTGTATGCTTAATATGATTAGGGTCATATATTACTAATTATTATGAATGCTATTTTCTATGATATGGCCAATATTATTTTTCACCTCCTTATTTTGCTCATATTTACACGCGGTCCAACCAGACGTGCGCTTGATCGTATGGATGCATCAAGGAAGAAACTCTTGCACAGCCTCACTATGTGCCTACATGCAATCACATTTGGCAGCATGTAATTCAAGAGCCTATATGTCCAAAAACATATGATGAATTAACATCACTTGTTTGCTGCCAGATGTGGTTTCTTACCAAGAGTGGGACGCAGTGGTCGCTTGCCAAAAGCTTTAGCCATGGTTGTGTTTACTCGTCCGTTCTTAGGCTTCCACATAAACACATATCATACCAATCAAACACAACACTGACAATTACAATCCGTTCCACTGGGGGTCGTGTTTCCCATGAGACACTTTTTATTGTAGTTTTGATATAAAAGTGTCTAACATTTCATCTCTACCTGTAGGCCTGATTGAAATAGCAGTAAATATAATCTAGCCTAGCCGGACGTGAGTGTGTTCCAGGTGGTAAACTCCCTGTACCCTCCTCCCCTCGTATTCCGAGATTGCGCTTATCTAACTTGGGTGTGATGCATCTCTGAGCGGGAAGTGGTATTTGGCATGATAGTGTTAAAAAGAAACATTTCAATTGAACCTACGTCACTCAGACTAGCAGCTCTGTCAGGTTTGACCTTTTTTTTTTTTTTTAAAACTTTGCTTAAAGCAGAGCATGTAGGATTTGTAGATTTGAAGACCTCTCTGGTGTAAACATGTAACGTGCGAAAGAACATTTTGGAACGTCGGATGTGTTTAGACATCTACAAGAAGATGAAAGAGTGTTCAGTTACAACCTGGTGAAAGGGTGTGTCTGCAAGGCAGACATTCTTTTTGAGCCTACATGTGTGTGTGTGACATTAGGGGTGTTTGTGTGTGTTTATGTGGTATTTTGTGTTTGTGATGTGGGTTTAGTTGTGTTAGTCACTGGCAGTGCTGGTGTCATGGCTAGTCAATGCTGTCATACATGCTTGTCTGCAAGTTCTAATAAAAAAGTTTTTGAGCAACAATTACAGCTTCACACTCTTTAACTCTTTGTCTGACCAATGCCACAACACACACTGTGTGTGTGAGGTTAAGGGTGTTTTCATATATAGAATAGAATAGAATATAATAGAATAGTTTATTATCCTGCCAGAGCAGAACATTTTACTCTGGTTTCACCACAATACCACACAAAACAGACACAATTCTGAAACAAGAAGTGTACACCACTTGAGCCAGGGGCAGATCTTGTTCTGGCCTTCTTCACCACCTCTTGGACTTCCTTCCAGGATGGTTTACTGACATTGAGCTCTTTTTCCAGGATCTTTGCGCAGGTAAAGAAAATCCAGAGCCTGGATTTTCAAAAATGCCTTCACATCTTTGGGGCTGATAAGCCTTCCAGATTTCACTTCACCCAGCAATTTTCTGGTGAATCAGAAGGGGATATTTTGTTCTCCCTATCTTTCCTTTTCCTTCAACTTTCTGCTGCAGAGGCATTCTGGGAATTGACTCACCAGGTTTCTTCCCTTTCCTGAACTCTTTTAAATTGCTGACAGTCTTAATTTCTCCCCTCAGACAATATATTTCCCTTTCTATTCTGCTTGACTGGTGTGCAGACTTGATGTTGACATTCTTCTCCTCAACTCAAAAACACTACCTTGCCAGGGTTTAGGTTATTGTTGCAAGAGTATCGACTTTCTGCTCCACTGTCCCAACTAGTGTGGCTTCTAGCATTCATCAAAATCTTGGTCTAGTTGATACCCATTCTTTGTTATTACTCATCTTTGGCTATTTGATTCTTCCCCTCGTAGGGTGGGGTTGGCTCTCTGGGTGGCATCAAGTAGGTCCATCCTGACGTCTTGAGGTGATGCGGGTGCCAAGAGATCTCCAGTGCTGTGGGGTGCTTCCTGTCTGGAGCTCACCTGGTGCTACGGCTGTGTGTTGTGCGCACCGGTGGCCCCTCGTTTCCACAGTTGGTGCATTGGCGTATCTTAAGCCCTGTTTTTGCAGATCTTTCTGCAATGACACTTTACTTCCAATGCCTCCCCGGGTTAATGTTGTTTGGGTGAGCCTCTCCGTCCATAATTAATTCCTGGCCATTACCGTTGTGTCTGTCCAGTTTCTCATCCTCCCTGCCTCTTGGGAGACTCTGGGGGTATTACTCTGTATTACTTTCCATAGCATGAGTTGGTGCCCTCTTGGAAGTGCTGTGGATGAGGTTGCTAACCTCACACACCCACACCAACCTTTTCTGGAGGTCATCTGTCTTTCCAGTAAAGCCAAAGTTCCTGGGTCACCACCCAGACTTTCCTGTGAGCCACTGGTTAGCCAGTTTCTAGATTCCAAATACATCTAAACTTGCTTAGACCCTGTCTTCCTGAGCATGGTACTCTTATTATGTCATGTATTTTTTTACTTTTCCGCCCTGGGAGTCTCTCTGTGTCATTATGACTCCTAGCAACTTTGAATTCCTCGACCATGGATGACAGAGGAAGTTGGAGCTGCCCTGATCTTATGTAGAGACCTACTGCAGTGAAGCTTAGAGGGATTTCCAACCACTTGGTGTCTACATCTACTGGTTACACTGGGAAGGAGTCATTTGGGAAAGACATCTGTGATTCTGCCATGGTAACATTGCAAAGCTCGTAAACATTAGGGTCACACAGTACTGTTGATGGAAAGTACAGTAACTCTTGTACAGCTGAAGGTCGGCTTCTTCTACTGGAAATAGAAAGGTATGCCAAGTGCATGACATTTGGGCACCTGCTGGGAACATTGTTAATTTTGGATGGTCTGCTAACACGTCAATTCCATGGTCTCATCAAGTTCCTCCTACAATAGATATAAAAGCAAAATAATTAACAAAAAAGAACACGTCTTGGGCATGGGGAGCTTGACCTCTACACGGACTGATTACACAGTATAAACTTAATCTGATTTTTTTTCTTTCTTAAAAGCTGTCTGAAATGAGAACAGTGTTCATCATAAGACAACTTCCTACTTTAGATTCCGCAATAGATACATCACATGTTCTTTTTTTCAGCAATAGATAATGTTTATAGGCTGCAGGATGAGATCAATTTATTTTATCTTGTTTGCAATGAGTTTTCACGTTGAACAAATATGTAAATCATAATTATTTCCTGGATAATTCCCATGAAACAAAACTGAAGAACACTTATCCAGGAAACATCCATCAAACAAGCCATTATCCTTGAGATCAGTGAACAAATAGATGAAGAATTCTATTGATTCTCTTCTTAGGATTCCCCACCAACTCTCTGCTTGTTGATTGGCTGTGCTCGCCCCATCCGAGTGTCTGTCTATGGCATGTCCATCATTTCTGTTGTGGAGGAGAAACCTCTGAAAATCCCTGATGTGTACATTTTCTGTACCGCAACCTCCTCTAGCTATTTTAGGGCAACCTCTGAGTCTTTCTATAGCTTCCATGTAGTAGCCTTCCACATGTTTTGGATTGCTGCTTGTAGTGAATGCATTCAACCAAATAGTATTTCTAGAAAATCCATCAATGCATCTATTGATACAAATACCAATGGGCATTAATTCATCATAGAAATGAAAACACCGGATGTAGTTTGGTCCTCTTGCAAAGTAGTTACGGTGGAGGAGTCTCCGGGCTTTTCAGAGTCTTCCTTCTTTACATGCAAACCATTTTCTTGATATTTGGCATACATCCACCTGTAACCATGGAGCTGACCTGCACTTCTCTATTGTTGTTGAATAAACAAGATGATATCGTCTGTGTTGCTGTAGTTCTTTCAATGAAATAGACCCTTAGTCTTGATGATGTATCCATGACAACTGGCAAAAATAAATGTTATGTCTTTATGTTTGAGACCTAGCTGAAAGTACACTTCAATATACTCGCCAGTATCCATTCAGCTTGAGCAAAACTGCAAAATAGTGCTCACCCGAGTGCAAGAAAATGCTCATCTGATAGTATTTGGTGCACAATTTATAGCATCTGCTGCTCATCTGATAGAATTGGGCGCTCATCTGATAACCTGATCATGCGTTTTGCTCACCTGATAGTATCGGGTGCTTACCAAACAGTATCTGACAGTACTGGGTGCTCATCTGATAGTACTGGTTGCTCACCACATAATATTAGGTGGTCAGCACATAGTATCAGGTATTAAACACATAAGGTGTGTCCGAAATCGCCTATTAGTCAGTAGGTTCTAGATTAGAGCCTGTACATACTGCTCGAGTGGCAGACTAGTGGGTAATTTCAGTACGTGAGTTTTAGTAGCCACACAAGCTCGGACGTACTACGTCCGCCATATCGCCAGCGTCCTGTAACGCAAGCCGTCAGACCACCACCTTAAAAGTCCTGCTATTTATTTAAATGCTTTTTGTGACACTGATCTGCGTTTTTGTCTGAATATGTACTCAGATGGTGTCAAGAGAAGATGAAACGGGAGGAATGTAATCATTGTTTACCTCAGCTGTAGTGCTAACCTCTGTAGCTACGTACACACAGCTGACGTTCTGCTTTTCACCGTTTTTTTTCCTCCGCTTGGAATTCATCCGCGGCTCCAGGTGAATCGTGGGATAGCGCAGTGTTCTGTGTTCACCTACATAAAAATGGCTGCAGATTCAGGAGGTCATCCGTGTACTGTTCACCTACTACTCGATACCTACTGAGTATTCCGACATACTACCTGCACTCGCCTACTGACTTCACTACTGAGTAGTAGGTAAGCAGGCGATTTCGGATGCACCTATAGTATCTGGTGCTCATCTCATAATATCATGTGCTCACCACATAGCATTGGGTGCTCATCACATAGCATTGGGTGCTCATCACATAGCATTGGGTGCTCACCTCATAGTAACAGGTGCTCACCTGATAGTATCAAGTGCTCATCACATAGGATCTGGTGCTCCCATTTTTTTTACTTAAAAAAAAAACCTCGTCTCTTATACCTGGAAAAAAATTTATGAACCATGTCACTTTAGGGGCTCCGTAAAAATAAAAGACTGATGGTAAAAATTCTGACTTAGGGCTATTTGTAAAGTGATTTGAGTCTCAGAGTTTAAGGCTTTGATGTGCAGAGACCATGATGAGGCCCAATGCACCCACAAAGGGGCCAATTTGGCATACAGGAGGTCTTCATATGTCATGATTACTGATCAGGGGCCAGAAAAAAAAATGTTTAAAGGGTTTTTTTCAGCTTGACTTTTTGACCTGATACAAAAAATGATTTTGATTAAAAAAGTACAAATAAAACTCAAAATTGTAATAATCAAAAACAAGTGGTAGAACATGAAGTATTCAAGAAAGCTTGAATGATGAAATTAATTCATTGCAAAGTCCGTCCAAGCATAATCAGCCCAAGCATGCCTTAAGCAGTCTGGCCCTTAGTTACACGGAGAACATGAAAATAGTGAGTTAAAATTCACCCAAATGCCTTCATGTGTCATTAATGTTGAGCAGTGGTCTTTAAACATGATACATGCTTACATTTCAAATTTATTTATCAACAGATATATTTGACCATCCAGGTTCGATTCCTGATGCAGTTCATAGGTTTCCTCCCACAGTCCATTGATCAGTCACTATAAATCATCTGCAGGTGTGAGTTGGCCATGCAAGGGACTGTCAACCTGTCCATGGTGTCCTTTTGTTGTCAAAGACCCTGTTTTTAACCATTTATCCATGATGTGTACACAAGACAACAGCTTCACTCAGACTGAAGTAGATAACTAACTAACTAGTTAATCCACTAGCTAGCGCTGTGTGTCTTGTGACTGTACTACGCCAAACCAATCAAAAAACTCAAACTAAACACATTTTGTTTTGCAAATAAACAAACCAAATATGCTGAACTATCTTTTTATTGGCGAAAAAATACTTAAAAAACAAAAAAGACTTTTGGCCCCTTGCAGTACGTCTGCGGCCCACAGGTTAAAAAACCACTGATATAGACGGCTTCGGGGGCAGCGAGTCTATGACATGATCTTGAGTCCGCACAAACCCCATGAACCCGTCGCCCACAAGCAAGCGCCACACGCCCCTCAGCTGGAGCTCATTCGGCCTGAATCTTCTCGGTGTTCACATCTTGGCCGTGTAAGCTAGTCATTGTTCGAGATACTGCTGCGCCTGGCCTTGGTGGTCAGCGAGAGTCAATAATAAGCATTAAGTTAAGTTCACTTAAAGAAAACTCATATGTATAGTTTCAGTTTAAAAACATCTGAACTAAATCTACTGAGAGTATATATTAAAGTGTAGGGGAGACCAGGTATGGTTGTAACATGGGGAGAGTTTTAACGCCACCAATTCCAGCAATCACAGATAAGATAGGAGTCATATGATCATCTCAGTGTTTACCCATTTCCTCCTCGATCCTACATGGTGGTTGTCAAGGCTGGAAAAAGGCGCAAGCAAATTCTATAAAGACAAAACTGATTTTGAGGTAAGAGACTATATTTTGGTTAGTACTTATACTATTGCAGATAAAACCACATGAATTATATTACATTAAATTGTAGTTTCTCAGACAAAATGTGATGCATTTTTTACCCTGCTCATTTCAAACCACTATGCTAAAACAGCTAAAACAGCTAGCTAAACAATGGCTGACAGGGGTGGGTTGTAACACATTTTTAAAAAGTGCTACAACCAGGGCTTAATTTGTGCCGGATCTTGCCGGAACAAGATCCAGCACCTCTCGTATTTCGAGTACCTGCGTCCGGAACTTAGTCATATGGATCCAGCACCTCTGCGACGGTGTTTCTTTTAACATGGGGATTTTTTATAAAGTAAATTAAAATAAATCACAAGTGCAGAGCAGGGTTTCTCCAAATGAACCTGATGTGCCAGTCACAGCGTGTGTCCATGTGCACTTCCACATTATCATCTCTTCTGTTTATGAAACTTGTTGGTCCACCGCTTGTACAATTCAACCCTGTGCCTTGTGTGCGATCTTGGATTCTTAAAGGACACCGAACTGCCACAGACAGGCAGAGCAAATCACGAAATCGAGTGGAGACTGTAGATGCAGTGGCTGCGTTGTGGAGTAATTTGAATAATAAGGTTAGGCAGTCTTTGTGTATGTATTGTTGTTTTTGTGCAACATGAAATGTTTTTGGTTTATTTGTTGGACACCGTGTTCTAGCAAAAACTGTTCCTCCAGTGGCCTCTCTGAGATTTCATGGTTGCAGCTCCTTACTGCATTCATTAAAGCTGGTTCTATCTTATTGCATAGAATGCTACCATGTTATGTGGACACTTGAGGCAATGTGTTCCAGGACCTTTCCCATCACTGCCCACTTGCTGGCTCACCCCACCTTTAGTGTTCCATTACCTGATGTTTTACAAATTAAGCACTGGCTACAACCATCCCCTTACATACAACTAAGAAAATGTTCTATTTTTTCAGAATGCCTAGGCAGTGGAAAAGAACTGACAGAGGTGTGCCTGCAAGTGTTTTTAAAAACATTGCAAAGGCAAATGGAATCTGCCTTGTAATGCTGAGCACATACTGCAAATCCCTGCAGAAGCTGATAGTCCAGAGATCTTCCCAGTGTAGGTTACTGGAGCAGCAATAAAGTTTTCTCTGAAGTGCAGGAGGAAGTTTTGCTTGACTATTTGACTCAGGCAGTAGACCTGTATTATGGACTCACTCTACATGAGGCAGGCATATGACAGGTTACATATAACACATACCCACTCCTGAGTCAAACAGAACGTGGAGAGACACATTGTTTTGGATTGTTCTTTTATTTCAGTAAAGCTCTTTTTGAAGCATGCTGCATGGTGTGGCCTCTGTTTCTGCTTCTTTTGTCTGATTGTTGCGACTTACCCCGGTAGTGGGGGAGGTTGTTACAAAGAAACACTGTGTATTTGATATCAACTCATGAGGTCTATGATAATCTTGCAGAGGTTTGAATTGGTGAAATCTGCAGTAAACAAATGCGGCTACTTTATATATAGGTTTGAGAACTCCAGCTACAAAATTCAGTGGGTTACAGGTGCTGAAGCAAAAAGTGTTACAACCATTCCCGCTCTCCCCTACTGCCAATAAACTAAACGTGGGATTATACAGTGCAGTATATAATATACAACTAAAGAGCAGCTTGGCAGCACAGTGGGTAGAGCTGCTGCTGCTTCATGGCAAGAAGGGTTTGGGTTTGATTCCCAGCCCCAATGACCATGTTTCTCTCTGCATGGAGATTGCATGGTCTCCGGTGCCCAAGGGCGTAGGAGTGGATTTGACACATTTGCTAATATGAATCAAAGCCCACCATATCCCCTAAAATATTACCTATAAGCTGATTCCACGGTAGGCAAGGTAGTTAATTTCTGTATGTATAGTGACATAGAACAACATTTGAGGAATTACAGTAAATTACAAATAAATAAACTAAATACAACATTATCTGTACTTCTCTTAATTAGTAGATAAATCCAATTAAAGATCACTTTTCAAACTAAACTAGATACTCCACATTACATGGTACTGTTGTCAGAAAACTTTTAAACTATACATGCAATGTCTGGATTATATACTTAAAAAAAATGTATTTCCTTTGGTGGCATAAGCAACAAAAGAGTGTATGTTAAGGTTTCCTGACTAGACAAGACTAACGCTAATGTTAGACAGTAAGACTGTGTCCCAAACGTTTATTTATCCCCCCCCCCCAAAGTATACTTACAGTTTTTCTCTGTCAATTTGGTTCATTTCTCAGATCAGAATTGAATTTCTCAAAACTATTCATTCAATCTCCACATCTCCTCATCACTTGTGCGCATCATATTAGCGTTTCTCATTGGGTTCCACCTTTTGCAAATGCTGTTTTTTGCATTATCGATTGTTTTTTCACATTTATCAAAATGTGTTCTACTGCTTGTCTGTTGAATTGTCTTACCTTCCAAAATATTTAGGCTTTAGATTATTGTCTTGGTCATTACATGCAAAAGTGCTGTCGTAATCTCTCTGGCATCATTTCTATAAAAACTTCTTTGGTACATTTTGGGAATTTATCATAAAAAGATTAAATTGTTCTCAGGGGAATCTTGGCTTTCAGTTAAGAAGGGGAATGTGTGATTAGATCAACCAATGGTCAAACAGCTCTCAACCATCGGGCAGAGGTGCATCTCATGAACCTTCAACTGACAAACATACATACATTCCAAACAATGCAGTGTCACAAAGTCTCACAACAGAAAGACAAGGCGTGGTGGAAGGCTGAGTTGTAAATCATGGTCTTACAATGGCTGAAGCTGGTCGCCGGGTGCAGCCGAATATTGGAAGAGCAACTGTGTCTTCATTCGCTCAAACGTTTCATAGAGAAAACAGGTGTGTAATTCAGAAACGTGAACTCTGCTGTAATGTTACACATTGACATAAATTCTGAAATGTTATTCAATCTTATGTTTTGCAGAGAGGAGCGTCAGGATGTATAGAAACTAAAGCACTATAATTCTGTAAAGCACTATAATTTTGTATTAGGTTGTTTTGAATGTTTAGAGTAAGGTTCTAATTGTGTAGTGTTTTCTTTGTGTTATCGAGTGCTACCAAACAGTTGTCTGTCTTTCCTGAATTTCTACTGTATAAATTTGATTCCAGTTCAACTTCCTGCTGTCAGTGTCCCACATACAGTCATGTGTAACTTTGTTTTCTTTGTAAGTTTGTATTTTGTGTGTAATGCATACCGTTTTAATTGATATGTCACAGAATGTGCGGCGTTCTTATAATCAAAAGCTAGTTCCAACAGAATATACTTACTTGATCACTGTTGCACTGACAACATGACTAAGTATTTTGACTGCCTTGTTCACACACAGACTAAACATTCCGAAGGCACTGACAAGTTGGTTGACATAAATATTTGCTTTTGCAAAATATTGAATTCAAAAACATATTCAAAAAAATATTGAAGGCAAAAACAAAGAATTCTGAGTGAGGGATCTGAGGCTGTTTTTCTTCCAAAGCCTGTGGTCAGTTTATGACTCCATCGGGAATGAGCAGGCATTAAATCATCACCTTAACCAAGAAGCCTATACTGGGTCACACTTGAGTGTTTTAGCAGGCGACCAGACAAAACAAACCTCAGGAACAACCCAAAAGTAGTTCACTGACCACAGAATCCATGGTCATCTTATTCCTCTGACCTTAACACAGCATTACCACATTATCCTCATCACTATTATTTATTTATTTATTTATTTATTTATGTAGAGCCTTTACTGTGCTCAAGAATGCTTTACAACAATAAATGAAATTATATACCTGTGATGTAATAGCAAGCAGGTGTTTAGTCCAGGCAGCAACATACACAGTCTTGAATGAACATTGTACTACAGTCTACTAGTGTCATGTAGTTCAAGTTTCAAGTTTCAAGTTCAAGCTTCAAGTTTATTTGTCATTTGTACATCATGTCAGGACATAACATGCATTGAAATGCTTGGGGTGAGGCTCAGATACAACTCTACTGCAGAGCAGCATTATATATAGTAGTAAAAACAGTGCAGATATACAATAAATAGACAATATTAAAGTAAAAATAAGCTAAAAAATATACATATAGTTATAACTGAAATATATAAGGACTATACAAAACATACACAAGATATATACATAGATATACAGGAGGACATCTGTGAAAAATGTTGCATAGGCAGGTTCTAAGTAAATATATCTATTTAAAGTGACTTAGTGATATTGTCCATAGCAGCGATATCAGAATAAATAATATAAAGTGTACAATGTAGCAGTGGCCGAGTGAACGGTATTGGGGTCTTTCAGCCTCACAGTTTGTTCGGGAGCCTGACAGCCTGTGGGTAGAAGCTGTTCAGTCGGCGTGTTGTTCTGGCCTGGATGCTGTGGAATCTCCTGCCGGATGGCAGTATGGTGAACAGGCCATGTGCTGGGTGACCTCGGTCTAACCTGATTTTCCTCAGACAGGGGGACTGGTAGGTAGATGTCCAGTAAGTATAGTGTTTCTGTTCATTGATAGGATTCAGAAACTGTCTTCTGGTGGCAGTATCTGACCACTTTCCTTTTTTCTGTTGGTTGTTCTTTTCTATGTAGGGTGAAATTATGGTAAGTGGTCAGCAAGTGCATGTGGCAGACGAGTAAAGTGCTGTTCCTTTAATTCTGTTACATTTACCAATAACTACAAGTGCTTTATAGTTGCGAGGTAGTGACTCAAAAGCCACCGAATGTTTTGGAATTACTTTTTCCTCCCAGTGGAAGTGGTAAGCAAATAAAGCATCCTGTTCCCTGTTCAGGTTTTTTGCTACTTTCTTTGCAAACACTGCCCCCTACTTTCTATTCTAGAGTCGCTCACAATCCAGGTTAGAATGAGTGCTGTCTGTAAACCTAACTTTCTATATGACTTTTTGACATTAAGTCAAGTCAAGTTTATTTATATAGCGCTTTTCACAACGATGTTGTCTCAAAGCAGCTTTACAGAGTTTTGAAAACAGACAGTTACAACATATATCCTCCAGTGAGCAAGCCAGAGACAACAGTGGCAAGAACACCTCCCTCAGACTGGAGGAAGAAACCTTGGGAGGAACCAGACTCACAAGGGGAGACCCGTCCTCCTCTGGTCAAACAGTATTTACAGTTTAATAAACTAAACACCAAAGAAAGGAGCCTCTGTTTGAAATCTGGATTGCAAAGCTTTAGCAGCTGCACAGGTAGAGGCAGTCTCTGACCGAGGCAGTCTCTGACTGAGTCTTTATGTAAAGTGGGCGTGAGCTTAAACAGTCCCATCCTATCTCAATGCTGGTACATCTGGATTGGACAGTGATGTAACTGAGGGTGTAGCAGTTGACACAGATGGACAGGTGAGCTGGCTGGTCATGGTGGGGTGGAGGCCCTGATGGTCAGTCCTCCAACAGTATTCAACAGACAGGAGGACAGTCATTATTTTGTGTGTAACGCATACCGTTTTAATTGATATGCCACAGAATGTGCGGCGTTCTTATAATCAAAAGCTAGTTCCAACAGAATATACTTACTTGATCACTGTTGCACTGACAACATGACTAAGTATTTTGACTGCCTTGTTCACACACAGACTAAACATTCCGAAGGCACTGACAAGTTGGTTGACATAAATATTTGCTTTTGCAAAATATTGAATTCAAAAACATATTCAAAAAAATATTGAAGGCAAAAACAAAGAATTCTGAGTGAGGGATCTGAGGCTGTTTTTCTTCCAAAGCCTGTGGTCAGTTTATGACTCCATCGGGAATGAGCAGGCATTAAATCATCACCTTAACCAAGAAGCCTATACTGGGTCACACTTGAGTGTTTTAGCAGGCGACCAGACAAAACAAACCTCAGCAACAACCCAAAAGTAGTTCACTGACCACAGAATCCATGGTCATCTTATTCCTCTGACCCTAACACAGCATTACCACATTATCCTCATCACTATTATTTATTTATTTATTTATTTATTTATTTATTTATTTATTTATTTATTTATGTAGAGCCTTTACTGTGCTCAAGAATGCTTTACAACAATAAATGAAATGTATATACCTGTGATGTAATAGCAAGCAGGTGTTTAGTCCAGGCAGCAACATACACAGTCTTGAATGAACATCCTACTACAGTCTACTAGTATCATGCAGTTCAAGTTTCAAGTTTCAAGTTTCAAGTTCAAGCTTCAAGTTTATTTGTCATTTGTACATCATGTCAGGACATAACATGCATTGAAATGCTTGGGGTGAGGCTCAGATACAACTCTACAGCAGGGCAGCATTATATATAGTAGTAAAAACAGTGCAGACATAACAATAAATAGACAATATTAAAGTAAAAATAAGCTAAAAAATATACATATAGTTATAACTGAAATATATAAGGACTATACAAAACATACACAAGACATATACATAGATATACAGGAGGACATCTGTGAAAAATGTTGCATAGGCAGGTTCTAAGTAAATATATCTATTTAAAGTGACTTAGTGATATTGTCCATAGCAGCGATATCAGAATAAATAATATAAAGTGTACAATGTAGCAGTGGCCGAGTGAACGGTATTGGGGTCTTTCAGCCTCACAGTTTGTTCAGGAGCCTGACAGCCTGAGGGTAGAAGCTGTTCAGTAGGCGTGTTGTTCTGGCCTGGATGCTGTGGAATCTCCTGCCGGATGGCAGTATGGTGAACAGGCCATGTGCTGGGTGACCTCGGTCTAACCTGATTTTCCTCAGACAGGGGGACTGGTAGGTAGATGTCCAGTAAGTATAGTGTTTCTGTTCATTGATAGGATTCAGAAACTGTCTTCTGGTGGCAGTATCTGACCACTTTCCTTTTTTCTGTTGGTTGTTCTTTTCTATGTAGGGTGAATTTATGGTAAGTGGTCAGCAAGTGCATGTGGCAGACGAGTAAAGTGCTGTTCCTTTAATTCTGTTACATTTACCAATAACTACAAGTGCTTTATAGTTGCGAGGTAGTGACTCAAAAGCCACCGAATGTTTTGGAATTACTTTTTCCTCCCAGTGGAAGTGGTAAGCAAATAAAGCATCCTGTTCCCTGTTCAGGTTTTTTGCTACTTTCTTTGCAAACACTGCCCCCTACTTTCTATTCTAGAGTCGCTCACAATCCAGGTTAGAATGAGTGCTGTCTGTAAACCTAACTTTCTATATGACTTTTTATAAGTCTATAAGTCAAGTTTATTTATATAGCGCTTTTCACAACGATGTTGTCTCAAAGCAGCTTTACAGAGTTTTGAAAACAGACAGTTACAACATATATCCTCCAGTGAGCAAGCCAGAGACAACAGTGGCAAGAACACCTCCCTCAGACTGGAGGAAGAAACCTTGGGAGGAACCAGACTCACAAGGGGAGACCCATCCTCCTCTGGTCAAACAGTATTTACAGATTAATAAACTAAACACCAAAGAAAGGAGCCTCTGTTTGAAATCTGGATTGCAAAGCTTTAGAAGCTGCACAGGCAGAGGCAGTCTCTGACCGAGGCAGTCTCTGACTGAGTCTTTATGTAAAGTGGGCGTGAGCTTAAACAGTCCCATCCTATCTCAATGCTGGTACATCTGGATTGGACAGTGATGTAACTGAGGGTGTAGCAGTTGACACAGATGGACAGGTGAGCTGGCTGGTGATGGTGGGGTGGAGGCCCTGATGGTCAGTCCTCCAACAGTATTCAACAGACAGGAGGACAGTCATTATTTTGTGTGTAACGCATACCGTTTTAATTGATATGTCACAGAATGTGCGGCGTTCTTATAATCAAAAGCTAGTTCCAACAGAATATACTTACTTGATCACTGTTGCACTGACAACATGACTAAGTATTTTGACTGCCTTGTTCACACACAGACTAAACATTCCGAAGGCACTGACAAGTTGGTTGACATAAATATTTGCTTTTGCAAAATATTGAATTCAAAAACATATTCAAAAAAATATTGAAGGCAAAAACAAAGAATTCTGAGTGAGGGATCTGAGGCTGTTTTTCTTCCAAAGCCTGTGGTCAGTTTATGACTCCATCGGGAATGAGCAGGCATTAAATCATCACCTTAACCAAGAAGCCTATACTGGGTCACACTTGAGTGTTTTAGCAGGCGACCAGACAAAACAAACCTCAGCAACAACCCAAAAGTAGTTCACTGACCACAGAATCCATGGTCATCTTATTCCTCTGACCCTAACACAGCATTACCACATTATCCTCATCACTATTATTTATTTATTTATTTATTTATTTATTTATTTATTTATTTATTTATGTAGAGCCTTTACTGTGCTCAAGAATGCTTTACAACAATAAATGAAATGTATATACCTGTGATGTAATAGCAAGCAGGTGTTTAGTCCAGGCAGCAACATACACAGTCTTGAATGAACATCCTACTACAGTCTACTAGTATCATGCAGTTCAAGTTTCAAGTTTCAAGTTTCAAGTTCAAGCTTCAAGTTTATTTGTCATTTGTACATCATGTCAGGACATAACATGCATTGAAATGCTTGGGGTGAGACTCAGATACAACTCTACAGCAGGGCAGCATTATATATAGTAGTAAAAACAGTGCAGACATAACAATAAATAGACAATATTAAAGTAAAAATAAGCTAAAAAATATACATATAGTTATAACTGAAATATATAAGGACTATACAAAACATACACAAGACATATACATAGATATACAGGAGGACATCTGTGAAAAATGTTGCATAGGCAGGTTCTAAGTAAATATATCTATTTAAAGTGACTTAGTGATATTGTCCATAGCAGCGATATCAGAATAAATAATATAAAGTGTACAATGTAGCAGTGGCCGAGTGAACGGTATTGGGGTCTTTCAGCCTCACAGTTTGTTCAGGAGCCTGACAGCCTGAGGGTAGAAGCTGTTCAGTAGGCGTGTTGTTCTGGCCTGGATGCTGTGGAATCTCCTGCCGGATGGCAGTATGGTGAACAGGCCATGTGCTGGGTGACCTCGGTCTAACCTGATTTTCCTCAGACAGGGGGACTGGTAGGTAGATGTCCAGTAAGTATAGTGTTTCTGTTCATTGATAGGATTCAGAAACTGTCTTCTGGTGGCAGTATCTGACCACTTTCCTTTTTTCTGTTGGTTGTTCTTTTCTATGTAGGGTGAAATTATGGTAAGTGGTCAGCAAGTGCATGTGGCAGACGAGTAAAGTGCTGTTCCTTTAATTCTGTTACATTTACCAATAACTACAAGTGCTTTATAGTTGTGAGGTAGTGACTCAAAAGCCACCGAATGTTTTGGAATTACTTTTTCCTCCCAGTGGAAGTGGTAAGCAAATAAAGCATCCTGTTTCCTGTTCAGGTTTTTTGCTACTTTCTTTGCAAACACTGCCCCCTACTTTCTATTCTAGAGTCGCTCACAATCCAGGTTAGAATGAGTGCTGTCTGTAAACCTAACTTTCTATATGACTTTTTATAAGTCTATAAGTCAAGTTTATTTATATAGCGCTTTTCACAACGATGTTGTCTCAAAGCAGCTTTACAGAGTTTTGAAAACAGACAGTTACAACATATATCCCCCAGTGAGCAAGCCAGAGACAACAGTGGCAAGAACACCTCCCTCAACTGGAGGAAGAAACCTTGGGAGGAACCAGACTCACAAGGGGAGACCCATCCTCCTCTGGTCAAACAGTATTTACAGATTAATAAACTAAACACCAAAGAAAGGAGCCTCTGTTTGAAATCTGGATTGCAAAGCTTTAGAAGCTGCACAGGCAGAGGCAGTCTCTGACCGAGGCAGTCTCTGACCGAGGCAGTCTCTGACTGAGTCTTTATGTAAAGTGGGCGTGAGCTTAAACAGTCCCATCCTATCTCAATGCTGGTACATCTGGATTGGACAGTGATGTAACTGAGGGTGTAGCAGTTGACACAGATGGACAGGTGAGCTGGCTGGTGATGGTGGGGTGGAGGCCCTGATGGTCAGTCCTCCAACAGTATTCAACAGATGGGAGGACAGTCATTACCTCAGGAAGAGTAAAGAGAAAAAGTTAGTTCGGGCTCGGGAGTATGACTGTAGAGAATATGAATATTCAGAATTTTAGAGTGTGGCTGGCAACTCCGGCAGATCTAACATAACTTTGACACACACTTTAATATTATAGCATTATAATATTAAGCAGAGTTGCAGGATCACTGCTTGAAAAGATAAAATAACAAATTTGATTCAATTCTGTAACAAAATTTGCCTGAATTACTCACATGATGTAAAAATTGATTTCTTATTAAAATAATATTCTCATTTATTCCTTGCGTTGTGCTTGCTTTTATTTGTTATGAGTTTTAACCAGTCATGACAGTAATTATTGTATATATTATTGTTGTCTGGTTGTCTTCCTTTGATCCTTTGGGGAAGTTAAACAGTTTTATGGTCTACTAGGGCTAAAAGTAATGTGCTTAGTCAATCCTGCCTGTTACAGCAGTCAATATAAGCATCAGCATACTCAAAATATCAGTATTAGTATCAGAAATCAAATGTTCCCCAGTATAACAACTAAGCCCTCTGTTTAGGAGGCTCATTGCGATCATGTGTTGCAAATAATCTGGCATCCTTATAACAGCACAGACCAGCATAGTTGGTGATGAGAAACAGAACAGTTTATATTGTATTTTGGATTCTGGGTATAATGGTCAGTAGCAATGGATGTTATTATAATTGTGAACAGCACATGTTTTGCATGCTGGTATGCATCTCTGTTCTCCTGTTTTTGGTCATCATTGAGCTTCATACCATCAGAAATAGTGCCAGACGTCCATCACAATATAGTTGGTGTTTTCTTTGATAGCTACATCATCAAGTCCAGACTCCTTAATTGTGTTTCACCAGGTTGTCAGGTTGTTAAGATGGTTGTGGATTCAATACGGACCAAGCAAGCCAAGTCTATCCTACTAGGAGCTCAGTAGCAGGTCACCACAGTAATTTGTCATCCTCATTTACTGTAAAGTTGGACACCAGTTTAAAAAGTCATCTTCTGTAGCCACATCTGGCGTTTTCCCCACCTCAGCCTCACCAGTCAATTACAGATGGTAAGACGCAGTTCCTGAGAAATGAAGGAATTTTGCCAGAAAGAGAAGCTGCTGGTCTTCTTAGAACAGTGGACTCTCCGTCCAACCATCCAGACCTCAACATCACACTAAACGACTGAAAGCAATTCTCCCAATAAGAATGGAGAGTGTAAGAAAGGCCCAGAGTGGAAAGACTAAAAATTTAGAATTATATTTAGTTGCTGGGGCTTGTGTGTGATTTTATTTCAAATTAATTTTCTTCTGTTTTTGTCACTGATAAATAACTTTTACATACGGTCACCTCCCAGCAAGACCATCCACGATTCCTGGTCCAGGCCGTGTGGAGTGTGCATGTTCTCCCTGTGCTTGGGTGGGTTTCCTTGCACGGTCCAAAGACAGCAATGCATGCTTGGTTGACTGGTCACTCTAAATTGCCCGCATGTGTGTGTGAGTAAAAACACTGCCAAAGTAAAAGGGAAAAAGCTGAAACGTGTGTATGTGTGTGTGTGTGTTAAGACTTAAACACAGCACTGTATAGTATGTTAAAAAAAAATTTTGTCTGAATGTCCAAGTGCGTCACACGGGTAGATAAATAAAAAATGGAAAGATAAAACACCATGCTGCCATTAGCTAGCAAATACAAACAGTTTTTATCTAGATCAAATTTGCATTCCTGATATTTTGGAGCTAGACAGCTTTGCCTCATATGAAAATGTGTTCACTTCATTAAAATACAAGTCATTCTTTCTAAACATAGCTGGCATGAAATATCTACTTCTGTCATTTAAGCTTTTTTAATAATAAAAAAAATAATATATATATATATATATATATATATATATATATATATATATATATATATATATATATATATATATATATATATATATATATATATATATATATGTTTATTTATTTATTTATTTTTGTACACTTCAGAGTACAAACTGTCAATCAACAAACAATCACACCAAAGCTGCTGCCAACACACAGAATGTTTTAGAATTACTTTTTCCCCCCAGTGGAAGTGGTAAGCAAATACAGCTTCCTGTTCCCTGTTCAGTTTTTTTTTGCTACTTTCTTTGCAAACACTGCCCCCTAGTTTCTATTCTAGAGTTGCTCACAATCCAGGTTAGAATGAGTGCTCTCTGTAAAGCTAGCTTTCTATATGACCTATATGAGACACGATTAAGACACACTACAAAACATTAAATCTGGTGATCTATTTATAATTTTAAGAATCACAAAGAATATGTTTTACAGATATTTGCACCTGTTTTTCCCATTAAATCCATCTTGTGTCTGATGTACATCAGTTTGATGAGTTTGTTTATCCTTCCTCAGGTGACTCTGCTGCTTGCCAAGTCAACATTGTAAATAAGAATTTGTTTCTTAATCACTAGTCTGGTTAAATTCTGGTAATGAAAAAGTTACTTTTAAATATAAACATTTGGTCAAACATCTGATAAGGAAACCTATACAGCGAGAATTTGACCAGTGGTTAAAGTGTCACTGCAAAAAAGTGTTTGTCAATTTAATTGTTTCAAAATGTATTATTTCTCTTTTTAAGATGGTTGTTGCCTTACTACATGATTACTTAGCTTATTTCTAAATTATTAAATGAAATTATCACTGAATAAACAGACAACTGTACTTGTTGCAAGCATTTTTTGCAAACACAATGATCTGCCACTATACTGAAAACACAAAATCAAATAAAACAGTTAAAGAAAATCTAGTTTAGAAAAACACAAATTTACGACATCAAAATGGGATGAGATTTAATATGAATTTACTTGCCAATCTAACAATTTTTATGTTAGATGTGTATAAGACGCTTGAAGCTGAAAACAATTTACATCAATGTATTGAGAATTGCATCCCAACAGCAATATTCAGCAATTCTTCTAATAAAATCCTCTAATATGTGAGGCTTTAGCTTTGAGCAGGGGCCAATACTTATGACACAAAAGAGGTGAACACTGTGTCTGCAATTATGGAATAAAAGGAAATCAGTAATTTGTAAAGGGCCCAAGACAGAACCTGGTGGAACGCCACTCTGACTGGAAAACTCCCTGTGTACTCGTATAAAACTGGTTCTGTTCCATCAAACAAAATCCAAGCCAGACCAAAACTCTGAAAGTTTTTAAACATATCGATTCAAAGGTAGTTTATAAACAATGGTCCTATAATAACTGAGCAGCAGCACAGAAATCATGCAGATGTGGGGCAGACGCTTCAGGCAATGTTTGCATCAACCATCAGTATACCAATAAGCTTGAAGTGATCTAGGCAGCTCTGGAAACAGATGCCTTAAAAGAGCAACAGAGAACAGCCAAACTGGACCGAGCTGATAGCAAGGCTACAGTAACCAGTCTACATAAATGTGATAAACAGAAAAGCAGGTCAGAACGCATGGGATGTTCAAGCGGACTCCTGCTACCACAGCAGGCAACCACACTGGGTTTCACTTCTGTCAGCCAAGAGCTGAAAGCTGAGACAGCAGAGGAAACACACCCACCAGAGCTGGACGGTAGAGTCAGACTTTGGCACCAACACCATTAATCTTTGGACCAAACTTGTCTTACGTCAGATGTCCAGTCTGGTAAAGGGGGGTGTAGCAGTGAGGAGGATGTTTTCTTGCCACAAGAATCAAATCATCACCTGATACCCAAAGGTGTCAACAGTATTCCCATTCATTACCCAGGTAGAAGTATAGATACTAGGGTTTAAAATACTTCTGTAGAAGTTGAAGCTTTTTACTCCAGTAAAAGGGTAAACGTCCTGCTTTCAAAACTATTTAAAGTATAAAAGTAAGTCATGTATTAATCTATTAAGTACAAAAGCTTAGTCCACACCACAGGGGTCTATAGTGCACTAGCCCACCTACCCAAAAACCACATTCTTCTAAAAGCCATAATGACTATAATGTTGTATTAAAATGTTAATGTTGATAAATTTGGGATGCGCTAGGCTTCCTGTTTCAGTTGCATATACGTCCATTGAACATGAATGTAGTTTAGTACAATGTAAATATATTAAAGAAGCATATCTGTTACTACTGAGCATTAACATGTGTTTCATGGGGCAGAAGATATGATGACTAGTTGTCTATAAGTATTGTAATGGTGCAAAAAAATCAAACTTCAAAGTCATGTTATCGATAATCTTTACTGGAATGTAAATGTACATGAATGAAAACAAGCTGTAAATGAAATAGGAGAAACGAGGCTATGTTTAAAATGTAAAGAGTAGAAAGTACAGAGAATGGAGTGTAAATGTAAGGAGTAGAAAGTACTGATAATGGAGTGTAAATGTAAGGAGTAGAAAGTACAGAGAATGGAGTGTAAATGTAAGGAGTAGAAAGTACTGATAATGGAGTGTAAATGTAAGGAGTAGAAAGTACTGATAATGGAGTGTAAATGTAAGGAGTAGAAAGTACTGATAATGGAGTGTAAATGTAAGGAGTAGAGAGTACTGATAATGGAGTGTAAATGTAAGGAGTAGAAAGTACAGATAATGGAGTGTAAATGTAAGGAGTAGAAAGTACAGATAATGGAGTGTAAATGTAAGGAGTAGAAAGTACAGATAATGGAGTGTAAATGTAAGGAGTAGAAAGTACAGATAATGGAGTGTAAATGTAAGGAGTAAAAAGTACAGATAATGGAGTGTAAATGTAAGGAGTAAAAAGTACAGATAATGGAGTGTTAATGTAAGGAGTAGAAAGTACTGATAATGGAGTGTAAATGTAAGGAGTAAAAAGTACAGATAATGGAGTGTAAATGTAAGGAGTAAAAAGTACAGATAATGGAGTGTTAATGTAAGGAGTAGAAAGTACTGATAATGGAGTGTAAATGTAAGGAGTAGAAAGTACTGATAACGGAGTGTAAATATAAGGAGTAGAAAGTACTGATAATGGAGTGTAAATGTAAGGAGTAAAAAGTACTGATAATGGAGTGTAAATGTAAGGAGTAGAAAGTACTGATAATGGAGTGTAAATGTAAGGAGTAAAAAGTACTGATAATGGAGTGTAAATGTAAGGAGTAGAAAGTACTGATAATGGAGTGTAAATGTAAGGAGTAGAAAGTACTGATAATGGAGTGTAAATGTAAGGAGTAAAAAGTACTGATAATGGAGTGTAAATGTAAGGAGTAGAAAGTACAGATAATGGAGTGTAAATGTAAGGAGTAGAAGTAAAAAGTCAGCTGAAAAATAATTACTCCAGTAAAGTATAAATAACTAAGATTTCTACTTAAGGTAATAAAGTATTTGTACTTCATTACTTGACACCTCTGCTGAGTGCAGCCAATAACACACCTTGGTGATGTGGTTGGAAGACTGACTAAATTAAAGTGCACTGAAAGATCTACAGGAGCCGCCTAATGTAATAATGCCAACGTGCACAGATTTTATTTCCAACATCTTGTGGAATCCATACCCGAGAACTGAGGCTGCTTGAAGAGCAACAGGAGGCCCAAACCAGTATGAACATAATGAAGTCATCGCTGAGAGTACATTTACATTACTCCTAATTTCAACCACCAGATTACAGCTGTATGAATTTTTCACCAAAGGGTGATGAATTAATGCAGTTGAGCTATAAAATGGCATTATTTTGAATTAACATGCTTAGAATAGCATCAATTAGCTCTGTGAGATCCACTACTGACACACAAACCACAAACAAGCTTATACAAAAGTATCAAATTTACTGAAAATGGTTTACATAAAACACTTAAAACGCAAAATGAGGTTTTAAAAGGAATTCCAGTGACTTCCAAGTTCACACGGAGAAGCAACAAGGTTAAAATGAGAAGTAAACTCAGCTCTCCTAAGGAGATGGCACCAACAGCCTGTGGGGAGGACAAAGAGAAAGAGAAGACAATGAATACATGGAAAACCTTCTGACCTACATTGAGAAATCTTAAGTTTAAGCTCTCATTATTCCACTGAAGTTACAATGAAACACCTGCCTTTAGCGGCCTTGTGGGTCGGTCACATTACTTGAGCCCTGAGGAACACCAAGTACCAGCATCAGCATCTGGTCGGTAGTAGAAAACGGGGAGAAAAGTCAGTAATACATAGAGATCAAACACAAATATCAAGTTGCTCTACAAAAAAAGTTACGCAACTCATGCCTTTTATGTCGATTATTATTAAAACTATTTTTAAAAACTTAAGACTAATAAAACTATTTTATGTATAGCCATGATACCTGATTTAGACTATTTTTAAATCATTTTAGAGCAAGAGTTGCAAAAATTCTACACAAATTCTACAAAAACGTGGTTTTCAAGACCACTTTTTAATGGCATAGACTGTGTTTAACTACAGATTTTGAACTTGTAAAGACCTATTTCTTTTATTTATTTTTGTTTGTTGTTACACACAAAAAAAAAGGTAAATATAATCACAGTTCTGTTAAGAAAGAGATTTAGGGCAGATGTTACCTTTTGTTGCGATTCCTAGACTTTACGCCTCCTTCCCCAATTTTGTTCTTTATTATGTCAGCCCACGAAAGCCAAGTAAGCCTGCAAGTTTGCAATCTTCACAGTACGTGTGTTTTCATTCACACTACACATACAGTTAGCCGCGTGGCGAGCACGAGGTAAAGAGTAGTTTTCTCTGTTCTTGATACATTTTGATGTACAAGTCCAATGAGATACATTGTTCTTGAGACTTGTTGGTGCTTTCTGATTATACGTTACCTTCCGTTAAAGGGTTAGCTATTTTAGAGGCCACCTTGCAGGTCTCACCTCATGACCCTTTTCAATAGAAGAAAAATATGGAGTGAGCAATAAAAGTTGATTTTTTTTTTTTTTTTGGCTGGAAAAAAACCATCAGGTGGTCCCGGTGCAGCTGAACAGTGCACGGACCTCTTTCAAAACAGTATTATGTATTGTGTATAAATCATTGAATTCAAAATTAAACAGAACATTAACGGGGGGGAAAGTAATTGACAGATTATTGTAGGTACGCAAAAAATGGGGGAGAAATGAGCATTTTATTTTCTCATTTAGTCGTTTTCTATAAATCAAGTACACAAACTGGGGGTCAAGGGCTTTAAATTTGAAAAGCAACTTACACAATTTAATAACAGCTATTATAATTGAACATCTAATTAGCAACGGTTTATACACAATATTTTTTCATGACACTGACGTGCTGCATAGAACAAACTCAGCTTTGTGTAAAAGTACATGTGGTAATGTCTGCATGCAAAGTTTTTGAAACAAGGTCAAGTTTTTCAAACTCAGTTAATGGATATATATAATATTTATGTACTGACTGCTACAAGAAAAGCAAAATACCAGGTTTTGTTAGCTGGAAAAGAAGATTGCGCTTTATTGACATACTACAGAGAAACAGATTTAGTTTCCTATTTAGGCAACGAACACAAGTATGCTTATATTTTGTGAAACGCAAAGCTATAAACAGCAAAGTAGAGGTTTTGGAGTTTAAGGAAGTGGAGTATATAAGCACAGGTAACTTATATACACACAGTTTTAGTCCGCCCATATTTTTCTTGGTGCTGGGAGAGACACAACCTTCCTGAAAATGTTTGCTGCTTCCTTCATACAAAATAAATCAAAACAAGGTTGCCTGAAATTAGTGCGAATATTTTGGTGCTGCTTACCACTATCAAACTATTAGTGTTGGTTTTGTACATGGGTCCAACTTTTGTACAAATTTTAAATACTTTCCCCCATTCGTTTTGGAGCCTTTGGCTGAAAAGGCCATTACGTTTTGTTTTTTTTGTATTGAGACACTCAAGCGCTTTTGTATAAACTAAGTGTACACGACTGCCATGCGTTAGGTTTTTGAGGCAAACCAGACTAGTCATTGGACCGGCAGAAAAAAAAACAAAGACTACTTAGACCTACGTACTAACCAGAAATAATTAGCTGCTCAAATCATAAGCAAAAATATCAACAACGCGCAAGACAACAATGCAAATAGGAATGAACAGAAAAAGTCAACAAAATGCCTAGTTAAGCATAATCCTTAATATAACTACAAAAGGTTTGTGTCCAAACAAGGCTTTTAAAGCATTAAAAAGCAGTCAGTGGCAAATAAAAAAACCAAAAACAACAAAACAAAGACACTGAAAAAAAGAAAAATAATAATCTAAAATTACTTTGTTGAGTTGTTAAAAGGAGTTACAACTGAGGTGGTTGCCCGTGCAACCCAAGTGATTGTGACGTCTCAGAATCTTCCATACGGATGCTCCCGATATGACCCTTTGTTCTGCCGTGAAGAAGCAGCTTTACCACCGCTACCACCCCAGGCGGCACCATCCCAGTCATCATCGGCTGGAGAAACGAAAGGGGGGGAGAGGAGATAAGCAAACAGTCAGTCAATAAATGAAGCCCAAGCTGAAACTCCAAGTTCATGAAGCTCCTCAGTGTAGAGGTACTGATCTAGGACCTATTCCTGTAAAGACACTAAGAGTACAAATCCAGCACAACTGGAGACAACTCGCGTCTCCTGTGAATAAAAAGGTTCTTTTCAGAACATCTCAAACTACATCTAGTAGGCTTCAAAACTTCGACTCCATACTCAAGAGAAAACTACACCTATAAAAACTACAACTCTTCAAATAAAGATCGAAGAACCATTAAATACAAAAAGCTAAGTGTGCTGAACCAAGACTACAAAAGCAGTATCAGGCTGGAATGCTGCCTTGCCACTACCCTGTCTAAAGTAACAGCACCAATTCAAGTGGTGTCTTACCATAAGATTCATAGGTCTCTGGAGCTTCACCGTGGCCATAGTCATAGTACTCTGTGTCGCTGCATGGAGAGAAGACAGGACATCAGCTTCATGCAGTTTAATTCTGGTGCTACTGACACCATCTTTGTTCACAGGATTACAAGAGCCCAAACGCAAGTTAACACCACAGACAGGTATCATTTGAATATACAGTGGGTCAAAGCAGTCTTAATACTTGCTAGACACTCAGGTAAAACAGTCTGGACCTCAAATTAGTTTTTGATTACAAACAATGGCACAAGCAGCTGATAACGAAACACAAAATCAACTAAATTATTAAGCACAGATCACCAAGCTAGCTGCACACAGCTTTAACTTTAAGAATATTTTCTTGAAACATTTCTTGCCTACACATTACAAATAGCAAAAACTACTAAGACACCAATCACTCTTAAACATGAAGCTTAGAAACAAACTAGGCAAGAGAACTGCCTAGCTTAGCAGACAAGACTTACGCCTGTGGAGCGGACTGGCTGTAGTAGTTATCATAGCCTTCATATGCAGGTTCAGCATAGCTCTCGTCGTAGCCCTAAAGGAAAGAAAGAGTTATTAGGATCATTTCAGAATGTGCCTCAAATAGGGCAAACCAGTTGAGTATAACGTCTTCACTGGTTGAGCCTGGGGCAGAAACTCACGTATTCCTCATATGACTCTGGTGGCTGTTGGTGATGCGGCTGGTGTTGCTGGTGGGACATTGCAGGGGCCGGGGCCATCCTCTGAGAGCCAGATGGAGGCCTGGAGCGACCAGCAGCTCCTCCACGGTTAGAAGAGGCTGGAGGAGGGCCACCTCGGCCCACAGGACCCCCTCTTGATGAACCTCCTCGGCCTGGACCTCCACGAGGGGCCCCGCCACGGGGTGCTCCACCGCGTGGGGGCATGCCACGGCCCCTGTTGTAAAAGTGAAACAAATAAGTGAAAATGTATAGGCACAAAGATTTATTTGTAAGCAGCACAATCAAAAGACCATTATCCTTGGAATGAAGGACACAACTGCGTCGGTGTGTTATAAAAATAAATGTCTGTACTTTGTTCTTTCCACAAATGCAACACCATTAACACGGCAGGAATAATAAAAATAATCCATTCACCAAAAGCTACACCTGGAGAGTTCCACTACTGGCATCACCAAAACATCACACCCAACATGTTCTGTAGATCCACCCCACAATACCACAAACCATTCACAGCTTCTGTAGGCTCCCTTAAGAAAAACATGTCTTAGTTGTGAGGTCAAAGAAAATAAGTTGCGCACCTGACTCCACCCAAAGGTGGTGGTGGGCCTCCACGACCCCTGACAAGACCTCCTCTTCCACGACCGGGTACATCCTGTGCTCCGTTCAGATAACCAACATCCATAAATGGATCCGGGTGCATTTCATCCATATTTTCCACCTGAAACACCACAGAAAGGGCACTTTTACATCAGACACATTACCAAACATGCACACCTGTACAGTAGTGATGGGTAGTATCAGCCAATGACTAAGGGCCCTTTTCAACCAAAAGAATGGTTTGTGAACGGGTTAGATGCTGTTAGAACCTTGCTCCCATTTAGTTAACCACCCTGCATTTCCAACAGCTTTGATCAGACACCCACAAAGAGTTTGAGTTGAAGAACCTATAATTTTTCTGTACGTTACAGCTGCTTTTGTACTTGAAATTCAGAAGAGGACTGTGCAAACCAGAATAAAATATGCAAAATGAATAACTTTGATAGCAGCAATAACACTACTCTAAGTGGCTCACTTATTAACTTTCAGTACAAACTAAACTCCCACTCTATAAGGATTCTTTTCAATTAAGTTTTCAAGCAGACACTATAATAGCCCTTAAAGGCAAGACACAATGAAAATTCCTAGTGACTTAATTGATTTGAATTTGTACAGACAGTACGGCACTGATGAGCATAATAAATCACAACAAAGTCACCATTGTTTGACATTGTGACAAAGTTCAAATACCCAATAGTTTATTTTTACTTTCAGAGCAATCAAATACTTATGCTCACTACAAAGATCTTAACACATCCTTCCTGTATACTGACTAAGGCATATTAGCAAATAACTAGAGGTACATACAGGCATGAGGAACTTCTTGACTTCATCCATAGCATGAGCCATACGCAGGTAGCACTCAGGGATTGGAGCAAACACTTCAATGTACACATGCAGCTCCATCGCCAGATGCGCATATTTGGGCTCACCGCCCTTCCTCAGCTCCTCCTCCTAAAATGGCAAACAATGTTTTCAATTAAGAAACTGAAATCAAGTGGTTTATTGCATCAAAACAATTCAGTTTGATCTTAAAGGCAAGAACAATGCAATGCAAGTATTGCACTTATACAGTCAGCACATAGGACAACAGCACTGCAGTTACCTTATTCTTGTCCCTCATGGAGCCCTTGCCCAGAACTGAAATTTTGGCTCCAGTATCCTCCTGTAGCCGTTTGATGGTGCTGCCCTGGGGTCCAAGAATCTTCCCCACAAAATTAAACTGAAATAGTAATAAAGACATGCCATAAGTCAATGTTTAATGGACACAGACCAGCTACATGCTAAAGTGAAATTCCCTGAAACAGTAATTCAGAGAGCTCATGCATGTTTTAGCTGGCTTTACCACAAATATAAGGGTGATGGCTTGAAAGGCTACATACTGAATAACTGTCTGAATGCTCATCCAAGCTACTTTTAATACAACTACTCACCCTGGGGTACTGCTTCACAGGAATAAGCACACGTTCCTTCACTCTGACATTCTTGGTGGTGAACAGGTCCAGATACGTCTCTTCATCTTTTTTAGGCTCTCCTTTCTGAATCCTTTCAATCTCTGTAACAAGACAAGAAATAGCCAACATTAGTCCTAACACCCACACTTACAGTCCTAAAGAAATCTGTGACCGTTTCCAAGGCAGCAAATGCTTATGGCATGCTGAGTTGATGTGAAAGTGCATCTGGCCTGCATCGAAACAGCAGGAGTCGGGATTAGCGTTTCCATCTGGCACCATAACTGCTTTTAACAAGCTACCTGTGCACTCAACTTCAGCCCTGGAGGCAATGAGAGACGAACAAGCACTCAAAATATAGGGCCTACACTCTCCACTGCAAGCTCAATGAACTGCTCTACAATCATCGCTGTCCAATGTTTGGGGTTGAATTTTAGGTGGAAGCATGTAGCCCCAACAATAATTAGGCCCCAAAATAATATACTACATTAGTACCGGTGGATTAAATGTCCACTGTGAGTGGTAAGGATAACACACTGCAGAGTAAAACACTCAACCAATGTCTGAAAACTCAGGTCTCTTGACCTTCGTAGGAATTATTAGTAACACAAACCAGGAGATGAACCACGCAAAGAGATCAGAACTGCCACGACCCAGCAAACTTTAACTTAACAAACTCTGAAACACACCTTTATAACGTTCAACCATATCTAGGCCAAAAGAGGCTTAGTAGGCATTTGCTGCTACTTAGCTTGCTGCTTTACCTTGGAGCAAACATCCCAGCCCATTTCATAAACCCAATAATCATTTGTATTGTTATACCCTAATGTTAATATGCTGAGAGGTTTGGGGTGCACACACATTGTTTCCTAAAATTCAGGGATCTGTACATTTCAAACCAAGTCAAATCATTTTATACATCATGTAGCAGGAAGGGACCGCTGCCAGCAAAGACTGCACCAAAGCAAGCACAAGCATCTGGTTCTACAAGCAACACTTAGGAACTAGTTTACTTATCAGACTTCAGAATAAATACTAAACAATGGAATGAGTAAATATTTCTTTCGCATTCACATTTTTTCCCATCACTGCTCTACAGAGTCAATACTTTCAGGTCACAGCCTTTTTAGTCAAACACAACAGCGCCATCAGGAGGAGATAAATTAATGCTACACTGGATTTTGCCCATTTTATCCTCTGGGCACACATGCAGACAAAGAACCTAGGACATGTAACACCCCTGTACACCAAGATAACAGGGATTAATGCGTATACATACACATAAATAAATGCTTACAAATGAACATATGAAAGGTAGATTTGTATGACTTAGTACAGATTGGCAAAAATGGGCTGGTAGGTCACATGACCAAATTAAATCCAGAATCAGATAAAACCATCCAAAGCAGCCCCGCTATGCAGCCAAGCGTTTAAAAAGTGTTTCCATGTGTATTTTCAGGCTTAAAACAACAAACTGCTTAACTTCACAGCATATTCTCAGGTAAAAGGAGCCCAAGTTAATCTCTCTGATGGAGCTATTGCTGTAAATAAGGCGTTTAAAACTGGACTTATTTCAAAGAACAGAAAAATTGCTTATTTGGAAAGCTAAGATCTGTTATATATTGTTTGATAACTGGGTAGCAGAACCACCCTCTCAGGTTAGGTCTGAGCTATGAAGCTATTGTTTAGTCCCCAACGTTACCAACAGAGGAAAACACATTTTGCTGGTATAGAAATTTGGAGGTTGAGTATTTTGTGTGACGCTACATAGACAAAACAAATAAAAGATGCCTAATGGTAACGCTAGTAGCATTACATTTTTAACACTCTCAGCTGCAAACAAATTAACTATTATTCAACAGTTGCCGGAGAAAATCAGTTGAGATAACTGAGCTGTTAGCTTCGCCACCGTTAGCTTCTTGTTCGTATTTTCTTGTTTTAGCTTAAACAGTAACTGTAACAACTTCACCATTTAAGAAGGACCCGTACATTTAGTTTCATTGAAATGTATGTAAACATTGCGGGACTTAAAGTGGGGGGGGCAAGAATATTAAAACAAGGAGCTGATAAATAGGTGGTCGGCTTTAGCCCCATTGTTAGCCTAGCCGTGTGGCTAACAGGCTACCGCTAGCTGGGAAGGCCTCACACCCACGTTGTCGGCATTGTGGCGCAGCGCGCGCCATTTTAACCTACGCACGATTAAAGAACGCGAACCTTAAAAACAGCAAAAACAAACAAACAGAAAACGCGTACAGATCATAAAGTCTGTACCTGCAGCGAGGAGCTTCATGGCGTGTGTAAAGGACGAGTCCAGGCTGTCCTTCTCCGCCAACAGCTCAGGCAGGTATTTACTCTCGTTCTCCATCTTAGGCCCGCCGGCGTTCGGCTTCTTCCCCTTGTTGTTGCTGTTATTGTTGTTGTTGCCCTTCACGTCCATGCTGGCGAGCTTAAACGATGGAAACCCGACAGAGATGCGGTGGCGAAGCTGTGCTGGAGTGGATGAGTTGTGTGAGCCGCAGCGCCGCTGAAGGAGGTGCGGGTTTTTATGCAGCTTCTCGAACAAAGAAGCTCAAAGAAGGCTGAGCCGGAAATGACGTCGTGTATGCTAACGAGGCTCGTTTTGAAATTGTTGGTTTGCTTGTTTATTTTTTATTTATATTATAGGAAAAACAACAACTATCAAAAACTGCGTCTGTTTTGTCTTTTTGCCCCAAAAATATTAATAATAAATGCAGAACATAGTCCACCACTGTTTTCCAGTAACGCACTCGGTCTGTTGTGGTGTACTGTATTTATCGTAGGTTCATATTTTTAGTGCGAATACACGTTTAACAATCACTGCTTATTATTACTGCAAGTTTTTGGCAAGTATAAAAAGGAAATAAGTAAATAAATAAATAAATATATAAGTAAATAAGTAAATGAACGCGAAAATGCATTCCCATGTCCAACCACTAGATGGAGACATTACACCACTCTACAGCTCTAAATTACAACCTTTCAAAGTTCTGCAAACTGTAAAGATAAACGTGCACTCAAGTTAAAAATCTTAAAAACAAAACATTTGAGAGAAACAAAAAACACTTTTAAGTCCAAGAAAGTGCAAGTCTATTGCCAAAAGTCAGAACACAATAGCTTATATGGCATAGAAGAAAAGATAAAAGCAGCACAGATGGTTTAAAGTGCTCTGGTACTCATCTGCTGCTGGTTTAGCTGGTCACCCAGCATGGTCATGTTGGTGGACCAGCATACCAGCATCCAAAACAACATGTCATTGCTGTCCAAAGGAAAAGAAGTATCCTCCAAATAGCAACTTTACAGGAGAGGACAAAAACCTTCTTTACTTTCAATGTAAGTTAGGTTTTATTCCATTTATTCCAATTTTGGAGCATTTCTATTGGTCCATTCATCATCAAATGATACAGAACAATGAAAATCAACAGAAATGGAGATACAAATCCAGCAGAGATGATATGCTGGATTTGCTGGTCTATGCTGGGGTATGCTGGTTTTACCAGCAGACGATCAGGATGTGTTAATGGACACTTTGATGCTATTTAGTACTGCTTCAATTTTTAGGATTGACTAACTATAACAACATAGTGAGTTCCAAAGGTTGCTTGTTTGTTTCTTTAAGCACCTAAATTATTTGGACTCCTTCTGTTGTCTTAGGCGTATGCAAAATAGGTCTGCACATTTCAGGGCAGCTTTTGGATTTAGCTGGTCAAAACAGTATGGCACCTTAAGCTAGTTATAGGCTGTGGATGTGTGAGTAAGATTTTTATGTGAATCTGTCAATATATAGAAATATATAGAAATATATATATGCAATATCTACTGGACCTGTTCTACAGAATTTATAGAGGTCAAGCTCTTGCGTTTACACTCATTGTCCACTTTTTCAGCTCTACTGGACTTATAAGAGAACCTGGTTTTTCTTCATGTACATATTGTCATTCATCTATTTCTCTGTATCATTTGTATCCCAGTTCTTTAATGATCAGGACCCCTACAAGACCACCGGTTTTGTGCAGGTATTATTTGGGTGGTGGATACTCTCAGCACTTTAGTGACACTGACATGGTGCTGGTGTGAGTGGATCAGACACAGCAGTGCTGCTGCTGGAGTGTTTAACCACCTCAGTGTCACCACTGAACTGAGAATCGTCCACCAACCAAAACTATTCAGGCAACCGTGTCCTGTGGCTGGCGTCCTGTGTCCACTGATGAAGAACTAGAGAACACAAACTGTACAGCAGCTGATGAGCTACTGTCTCTGACTCTACATCTACAAGGTGGACCAACAAGATATGCGTGTCTTATAGAGTGGACAGTGAGTGGACACAGTGTTTACACACTCCAGCAGCACAACATACACTAGGACCACCACATCAGTGTCACTAAACTGCTGAGAATGACCCACCTCCCAAATAATATCTGCTCTGTGGTGGTCCTGTGGGGGTCCTGGTTGTTAAAGAACAGGTTTATAGTATAGAAGAAAGATGAAACAGAGGAACTACAGTCTGTAATTACAGGGCTGGAGCTGAAAAAGTAGATAATGACTGTAAGTACTAGGACGTACTCCTGATGAAGTGCTCAGTCAGTGAGCAAGCTGAGAGAACATCAGGGGGGCATTGTTCACTTCTTGTCTGACAATTACCTGCAAATGGTCCCACTGACCTCAACAGAAGTGATAACAGGTCTGGCCTGTCCAGTGGTCTTCTTGTGTCTGTCACCTGATCGTTGACTGCGGAGTGATTCAGCCTTTCAAAACCCACGACACAAAAGACTGAATGATGGTCCAGTTGATTGTTGTGGCGGCTGCTGTGTTAAAGTACTGAAACTCTGAGCACTGAATCTTTTTTTTTTTTTCTTTTTAACAAATAAATAAATGCAGTAAAGAGATATGCAGATGTTTAGGAACTGGTTTGAATGGGTCACTGGTAGCAGGTCATCCAGCAAGTCATATGGATGTCATATCTGTGCCACAGCAATGTCTGAATCTAATTTTTCTTTTGGTCCATATGTTCACAAGCTCAAATCTGAAGATACTCTCCAAATTGATTAAACCATATGGCCTATCATTTTCTATTGATGCAGAATTTCATTGCTGAGATGTAAACAGCCTGTAGAGAAACATACATATGTGTTTACACTGGTTATGATGGGAACCAGGGAGTCCCAATGGCTGTAACTTAAATATAGACGTTTCACTCATTGTTCAAGACCACCAACAAACCTACAAGTCTTCTACATGTTAATAATAAAAATATGTTTTCCAAAAAAATTTTTGGAGGCTATTTTGTCTCAAAACATTTTAGGCCAAACAGTAAGTTTAGAACAAACCATTTCACATCCAATCATGCTCAATGACTTTGTTTACTTCTTAATCATTTAATTATGTAGAAATTTTGAAACATTGTTGGAGTTCCTCTTCAAATTCACTTAAATGAGAGTAGTTTTTTGTAAACATAATGATAATAAAGTAAAGTAAAATATTTAATTTACTAATAATTACTATTAACTGGCCAGCCGAGGTATATCTATACAACTATACATTACTCAATCAAAACAAGTCATGTTATACAGTACATACTGTATACATTAAACATGAATGGGCATTAATGGGTGGAGCATGGATATGAAATTAACTTCCCGATCAGTTTCGAAGGCATCTAATAGTCCTCCTTAAAGATGATGTTTCAAAAATTCAGTCATTAATCGTATTATAGTATCTTATTGTAAAAGAAGTAGATCAGATCTTGAGCTCCAGTTTGAAGAACATAGTGTAGTTCTAGATTTCTCCTGGACGCCCCAGACATTGTATGAATGTATTCAGTTCCTTCAGCAGCAATCTTGGTTTAGCTTAATGAAGTACTGAGCAGTCAAAGCAGGTATTAGATGAGAACTGTAAATAATACTGGGCTGTTTCCACAAGGAGAAGCTTGGAAAAGGTTAAATACACACACTGATGTATGTAAAACTATTATTTACTGTATTAATACTGTTTAAATATTTAAAAATAGCCATTTATATACACCTCTTTCATTTAACAACTTGGGCTCACAGTTTGTACTGTAAATTAAAAGTCTATGCTTGGGTTCTAAACATCCCTGCTGTAAAGAAATTGGAGTCTGTAGATTTTTCTAGAGTAAACTGTTTAACGTCACTCACTCTGCATGACTGTTCACACTACAATGACTGAACAAAAGTGTCTGAAATGACTGTATAACAGAAGTGAACATGGCACTTTTATTAGATCAAAATCACAAATCATGGTTTCTGTAATTTCCTTACTTCTCACAGAGTATATGATTCATCAATAACATTGAGTAAGAAATAGGTAATAAAACTGATTTGCTTTCTAGAAGCAGTCCAGTACTGCTGTACAGCTTCCTGTGTCTCTTTGAGATACCCCACATGGCCGACACCAAACGTCGGCCACTACGAGCACGCCGTCCACTACGTTATAGAGATCTGTACATAAAGAGAGAATCAGCAAGTCCTGCTGAGCGTCATTTAAAGTACCCTGGATTAATACACAGTATACACAGAATTAAAGACAATCGATCAACAGTGTTTATTCCTACAAGGACAAACGTCTCCAGCTTGGGATGTAATCTGTGGACATACTTGAAGTAAAAAGCAGTTAACGAGGGGGAAGTTTGCTGGTACAAAACGAGTAAAGCTAGCCAGCAATTCACTGAAGCATTCTTCTTCCTTCTACCAGGCACTGACTGCATTAGTGAAATAACTACAGACTTAACCAGAAGGGCATTTGCTAAACCAGCCCTCAGTTTATCTCCAAAAATGAAAATAGAAAGTAGATCCCCATCATAGAAGACTTGGTGTCACCTTAAACGGCCAACTGCACTGAACTGAATAGTCAGAAGGCCATCAAAAGTGGCTGCCAATGCTATGTGGTTCACTACAACTAATTATAGCTTACATGGTATAACTATAACCTGAGGAAAAGAGGAGAAAAAAGAAAACACATTTCAACAGAGACCATCAATTTGGCTGTAAAGGTCCCCTCATTTATGTTGAAAACCATGGGAAAAGTATACCATGGCACTTGGTTAGATCCCGCAGATGCAAAAGCAAGCAAGAAAGCGTTGGAATGCTCTAAAACTGCCAGCATTTCTAAGAAGGGTTCAATAAAGTCTGAAGAAAAAAACCAAACAAATGACCTGTCTCGAAGGTAACTTCCTTAACTGATCAGTTTTTTTCCTTCTATCCAGCAGTAACAGGAGGAAGCACCCGGCTGAAGGTCACTGTGAACTCTCCCGTTGTTGGGCTGTGCAGTGACTGTGCAAACATCCCATCTCATGACCCAAGTTGCCAGATTGAGACAAGGAAACAAGGTAACGTGTGAGCACGCTGGAACGACACTATTACTGGAACAATAGCGTCCAGCAGCTCGGCCTTATCGTTTTGTTTGCAGTAATCGTTCTTTTATTGTTCTTGGGAAAGCAAGAACAGAAATAGATTTTTTATTTTTATTTGATGATACATTTTTAACACAGACAAAAGACACGTGACTAAAGACAAGCTTATCTTTAAAGGGACAGGATTTGGCCTTGATGGAGGTATTTTCTGTCCTCTTAAAAATCCATATTGGTAACTCATTTAATAGCCCATTCTATCTACACTGTATTGCACGGAACGAGAGAGGAGGGACTGAACCGGTGGGCAGTCCAGAATAAATACGATTTCAACATTGTAGAGAATAGCCGTAGAGACTGTCGGAAGACAATCAAAGGCACATAAATATTCCCCCTTGATCAAAGCAACGGTTTGATGAGTGATTGGAAAGAATGAACAAATATAATAGACTAAACAACGTGAGCAGACACCGTCTAACTGAGGAGTGAAAAGGGGCCTAGGGGCCGAAATGTGAGGGACCAGGTGGTAGGTCTTGCTTATATTGGCACAGACGGCCTCCAATCAGAGTTCAGTCCAGTCGTGGGCAGGAAGCTGCTTCAATGCAAGAAGCGGATACTCATCTTCTGCTCAACGTCAACCTTTTCCAGAACCTGGAAATGATGAAACAGACAAAGTCATGCACCCGAACAGCACAAGGTAAGGTGAAACCACTTATTACGTCAGAAGCAAAACATTTAGGGTCTGTCTCAAAACCTAGTGAGTGTCTAAGTAGGCTGTCTAAGTAGGCAGCTGTTTAAGTAGCAGCGTTCTCTCCTCATCTCTCCTCATAAAACAGATTACTGAGACGCTCTAGTTAGAGAGAGACTGCGTCACGGCTTGTTCCCGCCCACTGCAGCACACGACTGGTAGGTTAGCTGGTTGCTAAGTTACCAGCCGGCATCCAAAACAATAGCCCAAGGCTTAAAAATCTGCTAGCATAAATGCTAATGGCTCGAGTATAAAACTGCTAAATGGTGAAGGATTCGTTACAGAGTGGATAATAAAATACTGTTTTGTGTGATTATATGACCAGAAACTCATTAAAACTACAGAGAGAATCAAAATAATATACATTTTAAAACCACTTCACTGCTCGTAGATTTATCTGTGTTGCATCATGGGATTGTCTTAGCGGCTGAGGAAGTGTTTGATGCTTTCTTAAAATCAGGTCTAAATAAGGTTCCTCAGTAGACATCATGTTTCAGGTGTCTAAGAATTGGGACAGTCTACATGTCGGGAGCGCATACTATGATGTAACATGCTGTCTATGTAGGAGCTCACTAGGTTTTGAGACACACCCTTGGTTTGTATAAATGTTTTAAAACAACGTCACCATCTAAATAGGCCACATTTTTCAGGACCTACTGTGTTCACCCTTTGCCTGGATAGTTAACATGGATAATTTTCCAAACCTCTAATGATCAGTTTTAGAAGTCGACAAAAACGAAGAAAACAAACTGTTTGACTCTGTGCCGCGGCGAAGATACATCATGGTTCAAATTTCTAACCAACTCGTAACCAATCTTCAAAAAGTCCCGCCGTTTCTTCTTCACTGTGTTCATATGGAATTCGTAGTGATGGCTACGTCAAGAAAGCGCTAACGCTGTATTTACACTTCTCCGTCACGTCAACCCCTCTTCCCCTCTTCAGCTGGCTGCATGTTAACAAAGGTGCTCCTGCGTCGCCCAATTATATCACGTGCTTGCGTTTCCAGGGGTTACGGGGCAGAGTTGGTTAAAACTTGTGGTTTTATACAAGCTACATTTCTTGGAAGCATCTACACTTTAGCCTACAAATGTTTGACTGAGTTTCATAACTAGTAAGCAGCATGTCAGCGCATGTTCAGACAAATTTTTTAGTGTTGTAACATTTTTACTGCTGCATATATTGATAAAGTAGATAGACTTTCATTTTTCTGAGGCCTTTAAATTATTTATATCGATATCGGCATTATATCATATTGAACGAAATTAAGGAATATATCGCAATATAAAAATTTTGGCCATATCATCCAGCACTATTACAAGAATTTGATTGCATTTAGTCACAGAAGCATTAAGGAGGTCAAGCACTGATGTTGCATCATTTGTTTTGGCTCAACAGCCCAATGCTCGGGAGTTTTATCTCCCTGTAGTAGCATCTTGGCTTACTTTTGACCATACAGACCAGAACAACTTGTTATATTGGCAACACTTTTATATTGAGATTATACAAGCTGTGTGTGCATATATGTGTCAGCAATGCGAGCACCTTACAGTAGTTGAATTCTCTACATTGGAGTGTATTCATATAATTGTGGCCATGTAGCCAACTATAGCAGGCTGTTAATGCAGCAGAGGTGCTGGAACAAGCAGCTGTGTGATCATTTTGGCACGTATAGCCAGCTGCCTAGGAACTCTTCTTTGTTCTTTGTGTAATCAGTGACGGTGTTATGTAATCATCAACAGATGAGTTTTAAGGGCTGGTATGACTGCCCCATGATGAGCTCCCAGTCCCAGACACAAAGGGCTGCAGCACTGCTGGCTTTAGAATTCAGGTCTCTGCATTAACTCTAGCAGCACAGAAGTACTTGGTAAGGCCTCAGCCCGTATCTTCACCTTAATGAACTCGCTGAATGAGATGGACATGTCTCCATTAGTGTCCGCTTCCTGGATGGTTCTGTCAGCGATGCTGCCCAACTGCTCATCAGAAATGTTCACGCCGACCATCATCCGCAGAACCTGAGGACAGATATGCACGAAAGTTACACAATGACACTACTATTCAAAGGTTTTGCTTGTTATTATGAGTATATGCTGTTATTATTTTCAATAATTCATTTCACTTTTGAATAAATTGGCATATTTATGTTAATTTTACTGCCAATAAATTAGGGACTTTTTAATACTAGAGCTTATTTCTGGACCCAGGACCACTTGCTCGGAGAGTTGTTTAAAAAGCTCTTTCCGAGCCTGGGAGCCATCAAGACAACTGATCTCAGGTCCTCCTGAAATCTGTGTTCTGGGGTTAATTTGCAACTAACTCTGGTGCTCTCAGCGGCTTTTGTGCAGTTGTGTTGATTGGTTCATTTTCCAAAGGAGCTCAGAACTGGTCCTGGGTGCAGACAGGTATTCGGGACAGGTGTGAAAGCACCATTACTGCTTTCTCAATCATTTTAAAACAATCCGCAGCTTCTTTCATCACTCTGGACACATCTAACATTTAAAACTAAAAGGTTGTAGAGGAGCAGCATCATAATAGAATCAAATAGAATCATTTCATATGACTGACAATAGTTTCAGTCCTGAGAAACTATGCAATGTATAAACAGATACAAGTTATATGGACAGTTCTTTTACTCAGCTTTTGTCTACACTACTGCTATGAAATCGGGCCCTCAGTGGAAAATAAGGAGTGTCTGTGCATAGCCTCAGCTAGTCCCTTCTCTTATCCTCTCCCTGCACTTTACTGAATGGTTGGTTTCAGGTGACAGGGAGAGGTGTCTCAGAGGGGATTATACGCTTCAAGCAAGCAGCCTCTGTTCCCCTCGTGTAGAACTAGAGAAAAAGGTAGCCAGTACAGCAGGTGCCTGATGTGAGAATACTGGTACGCCCAAGATTTAAAAACTCACCTGGAGCAGCTCATCTCTGGAGATTTTATCATCTCTGTCCAGGTCATACAGGCGGAAAGCAACTGGAAAGAGAGTGACAGATAGATGATCAACACCATAAATCTGAATTATACTGCTACTGTCGTATTTCTAGATAGGAAACACAGTATAAAAACTAAATATCGTCACAGCAAAGCTAGAGCAAATTGGTGTATTTCTAGGAAATTCTAGGAAAGAGTTTAGGCATACTTTGTCTAACATTTTTTGAAATGTTACAAAGCAAAACAGCCATCCTAACATGGACAAACTAAGAGAGCCAATTAAAAACGAAAAGGATAAAATTATTTTACATTAAATTACAATATACAAACTTTTGCCGCCTTCTGTGAAGTTACAATTTCAGAGATGCATGGCTTTGTTACCAAAGTGATGATATACAAGATTTTTCTTTCTGACATTTGGGCCCAGCAGTTGTGAATGAACAAAGGGAGTTTATTCCACAAAAGATTAGGCAGTGAGAGAATGGTGCTTAATGGGCTTATGGGAGGATATGTAGGGGTGGTATGTGCATATGTTAGTCTTAGTCATGGTTTTAAATAGATCTACAACTGCAATTGAAACTCCAAGCCCTACTGAAAACCACCTTCAACAGAATTTAGAGCGGGATTAGTCTTAAACCCTACGGCATGTAATTTCTGATGGTCATATATGGCCTCTGCTGTGAAAGTTTGTTAGTTAGTGTCGCGTTCTGTTCTTTAGTCTATTTACTCCACAGCATCCACAAAGTCTTCCTTAATCAGTGCAAAATAAACCACTACAGCATGACAGTGACCATGTCTTCTTGTGCAACTAACAGAGTTATGCAATTACGGTGTGGGATAAAGACCACACCTTCACTCCCTTACTGTCACCATCATTCTCTGAGAAGAGTTTTTACATACACGCCCTTCTACAGAAACTGCCAGGTCCACAGAGATTTGGACAATGACACATGACAAATCTCTCAATGACAAATAAAGGAAATAAAAGATCTGGAGTTGATTCAAAGGGTTGAATACAGATTTGGTAGCTGTTCATGGGAACTCTCGATGTGTGGTCCAAAGAGGTGCCTGGCATTTAAATAGCAGAATCTACAGGAGTGGCCAAATCAACAATCGGGTACTTTATAAAGAAGAAGGAATGCACTGGCGTACACTGCCAGAACAAAATGGGAGGGTGCAGAACTGGTGGAGAAAAATCAACGTCAAAGTCTACAATCATGAGACGCCTTCATGACTGTAAACACAGATGCTTTACATTAAGCTGGGAACAATTAGTAACACTCAACAGAAAAGCCAGTTTAGAAAACAAGCCCCCTTTCTGGGACCAGAGTATGGAGAAGGAAAGGAAGTGTGCGGCATAACACATCATCTGTGAAACATGGTGGTGGCAGTGTGTTATGATATGGGTATGCATTGCTGCCGGTGGAACCACGTCAGTGGTGTTTATTAGTGATGTGACTGGTGATATAAGTAACAGGATGACGATTGAAGTGTGTAAACTTATAACGAGACCTCTATAATGAACCAAAACAGATTAAGAAATCAGTCAAAGGGCTTTCTATTTATAAAGATGTTAGTTTGCCCAGTTACGTTTGAGTCTGTGAAAATGGACGAACTATGTAGAAAGTATTATATGATATAATATTTTTACGTACACTATAGTTTACACTATAGTACAACAGCATAACAAGGACAAGACAAAGCTACATTTTATTAAGAAATAACTAAAAATACTTTCTTTTCCAGCCAGTTTAGTTTAAAAAAGTGCCACTGCATCTATTAATCCTGTATATAATCTTTACTCACTTTTATGCAACAATACTGCTAACACTGTAAAATGAAATGTATTTAATATATTTTGCATATTGGTTATTTACTGAATTTCCACAACACAGGGTGGAATACAAGCCTTGAATCTGAGGCCTGAGGTTTTATTATGACCAAAACGTCTGCTTGAGGAACGGAAGCAGGGCTCATTAATGCTTAAACTAAGTCTGGGAACATGTGCTGACTTGCCATCATTTTGCAATCCATTAAACGTGAGGCATTTTCAGACAACATGCAGTCTGAGCTACACTACGGCTGTAAAAAGAACAGGAATCTTACAAGCCTGAACCTCTCAAAGAAGTGCAGAGGTTCTTTAAAAAAGCCCAGTTGTCACTGCTGAAATCTGTCTGTTAAACAATGCTGTGCGGTGGCATCGCCAATTATCGTTTTATGCCCGACGGTGTAAACAAACGTAATAACTTTATGACTGTAGCTAATTTCGGTAGAATCCTCTGAGTAAAGCATTTCTACTCCAGATTAAGGTTTTTTATTGACAGGTAAGTTACCAACATCAGCACACAAGCATTCAAGCAGCCCAACCACATTCGTACCATGTTAGGATGTCAGCATTTAGGGTTTTGTCGGTTTAAGCTGCAGCCAAACTTCTGTCCATTAATCTTTCATCACAACACAGGGCACAGCAATGAGGCAGATAACGTAGTTTTAAAATCTCATTCACTGAGCAACATGTAAAGCTATCAAAATATATTTAGCACTCAGACACAGGGAACAAAGCAGTATTCATTTTCCACATTGTTAAATGAAACATGCTTTTCATGGCATAATCTGTGACAGTTACAATGATTTGAGAATGAATAAAAAGTGACATAATGAAAAATACAATTATTATTATTATTATTATTATTATTATTATTATTATAATAAGATTTTAATGGATTTAATAGATCTTGTTCATTGTCAGGGTTTAGCTGCCACATATTGACATGTCACAACGTTAAGCCATGTGTAGAAAGGCCCACTTATAAGTTGATGCTGATTAGGTGTTTGGTAAATACTCCTAATTTGATGCTTGATGCTCAAATTATACTCACAGAGCAGCTTATTGTTCCTGCTGTTGAGAGGCTCCCCAGCATTTGGGTCTTTGTTCTTTTCGTTGTCCTCCACTGGGCGGAAGTGTGCCAACGTTCGCATGAAACCTCGGAAGTTTACCTGATCCTCACTGTGGGAATTGAGAGACGGATAGAAAGTTGATCTCACTTGAGTAGCAGGATGGAATGGAACTTAAACAGCAAGTTGAAACATCATACCGTTTGGTTTGGATGATTAGTTTGACAAAATGACCCAAGACTAGTCAACTAATCAACTCTGCAATGAGATAATGCTTGATGTTGACTAGTCGCTGATCATGTGATTATGATACTAACAACATAGACACCTTAAAGAACAGAAGGTAAGGAACTTGGTGATTATGTGATCTGTAAGTTTTCTGTAGGCTAGCAATGCAATACATTGAACAACAGTACTTCAAAGTTCCGACTATAAAACTTGTGTTACTGTGCTTTAAATTCCCTTGGCTTCCTGGACAACTGCTGCCAGAAGGTGTATCAGGGGCACTATTGGCCTTGCCAAGTCAAATACAATATTGAGAGATTTCATGGTCTGTATCTCCAGTTCCCCAAAGTCTGGCAGTGTAATTCAGGGCTTGTTGGACAGGGATGTTTAAAGATGCTTGTTGCAAAGCATTTCCTTCCTCTTGACTCTTATTCATGACATCAGAACTTAATCAACATTGCCTTAACTTTCTTTATATCGTTACTGTCCAATGAAAAACAGGCATCTCCAAAATTGCAACTTTACAAAAGAGACCAAAAACATACCTTACTTTCAATGTAAGTCAATGGAACCAGAATTTTTCCCAAGCTATTTTGGAGCACTTCTTTTGGTCCATTGATCATGAAACTTTCTCATAATGTAAACAACCATTGGGATGTTCAAATGATGTAGAGAACGTATTGGACTGTGACGATATATCACTTAAAAATCTATAGTCATGCAAACCTATAAAACAATTAACAATGACAACAGGGTACCAGCACTACCAAAACCAGGTTCTTCAATGCCTAAACTCCAGGTGACCTTCTCCATTCACTAAACCACGCTTGAAGTTTGCCCAATGACTAATAACGTTCTGTGTATCGGTCTATCTAACTGGGCTGCTTGAACGCCTTTTGGAAAACACATGACTGCCTGTGCCTTCTGTTGACACACCCATGGAAAATAAGTTCTTTTACATCTTGAAGGAAACCACAGAAAACCAAAACATCCCAGAAGGTCCCAAAAAACATCTGAAACCATTAGAATCTACAGCTAGAATTATTCCGCCTACGTGCCATTCCTTCTGGGTGCATAATGATACGTCTCTGCAGGCTGGCTCACAAAACATGTTCATTCAAACATAACCACAATCAACAACAGTCAGAAACTAATAAACAAAAGATCCACGGAGTGCAGCAGAGAACTGTGATGATAAAGAAATACGCTACATATTACACTGTCTTCGTTGTCTCTCTAATAGTAAAGAAATCTCTGGGTCCTGGTCTAGTGCAGGGTCCTTAAATATTTTTGGCTGCCAAGCTCACTCAAGCATTGTGTACTACATCCTGACTCCTGAAAAGACCCTTTTATAGAAAGACACAGTTAAATCCATAGTGGCTTGTTAATGTCTTGTGTAGGAGGACCGTGCTAATTACACTTTACTCACCCCTCAGGGAAGAAGGCATTGATTATCCGATCACCGAGAGGGTTGATGGCCAGCTCTGGAATTCTCTGGAAGTCTTCACGGCTAAGGAGAAAGGAAAAAGGAAGACACAAAGGAAAGCAGGATAAATTAGGATAAAAGGGCAAAAAGTGTTTCCTTCTTTTGTGACCAAACAAACAGGTGAATGGCAAAACAACACCAACACTACGAGCAGAGGAGGAGGTTATGCAGGTATAAATGTTGCTTGTCATAATACACATTTACTAGAGAGAGGTCCTCAGGGCCTTCCAGGAATTTTAGAAAAGGTCTAATGATTTCTGGGTAGAAAAATGTCAGTCTGCAATCTGCAGAGCTTTTATTTAAGGGGTAGTTTACAGTAACACGATTTCCACGACACACAAAATACAGATCCAGGAGAGCAGCAAGTGAAAAGCAGAACAGAAGACTATTATAAAGGCTGTTATTTTTCAACTGTCGCTTGGTTTTCTTTTATTAACATAGGTTAACCGCCAGTGACCCGCCACTAAAGATACAGAAGTCTTTGCAGCTCACGGCTCATAGTTATTTACGTTCACCCGTCACCATTAACCAAATTAAGTACTGCTTGTAGCTATTGCTTTAAATCTACCACCAGTGCACAGACTAACACTAACACTGCTGATGCTGGTCAGCTTCTTATTCACCTTAAGTAGTAGAGCAGGTGCTAGAAAGTAACCGCTGCACCATAAAGGTGGAATGTTAACAAGAAGCTGGTGAACAGGAAGCTGATTTTTCATCAAGACCACAGATGATGGTTCACAAGTCATTTCTGCTGATGTTATACAGCCAGTTTCTTGCATTTATCCATTTTATGAACAACTTTTGGTACTAGTTATACGTTAAAATGTTTATAAGTATATATTTAAGATTAGTCGCAGTCCAATGAAAAACAAATATCTCCAAAAATGCAACTTTACAAAAACATACTTCGCTTTTAATGTAAGTCAATGGAACCAGAATTTTTTCTAAGCTATTTTGGAGCAATTTTATTGGTCCATTCATCATTACATTTTCAGACAATGTAAATGACAGCTGTTGTGAAATCTAAATATAGACAAAAACTGGAGATACATGTTTTTCATTGGACAGCAACGATATATAAAATAAAATTAAAAAAAGAAAATCACTCTATGCTTTCTAAAAGTACTAGATTGTTCACCGAGAGCAAAATATGAGCAGTAGCCTAAGCAGGTTTCAGTTATTTGTTAGAAATGGTAAACAGTGGGTGCTTTAAACCAAGGCTTAAATTGATACATATGGTAAAATAAGGTTTAAAAAAAATTAATAAAAAAATAATAATAAAAATAATAATTAAAAAAGATCCACCATAATCTCAGTGTTAACACACCACTAGACACCCCATAGAAGCACCAACAGAAATTAGCATTATCATATTTTTTGACTACTTTTTATTATAGCTGGTTTATGGGCACCATGTTTGTTGTTATGAGAACATTTGACTCAGACCAGCCTTCTAGTGCCCTCATTACATCATTTGAAAAGACCCTAAAACACATTCTACTGAAATAGCTTGAACCAATTTACATGGTTTTGGTAAATGTTACCAATGTTTTTAATGGGCTTTTTCACTTATCTGCTGTGCTCTACTGGATAAAATACATAATGTCACATTACATACTAGCAGAGAGGTAATCTTTGTCATCATCATGTACATCTTATGATATCATATCTCATTATTGTTCAGATAATGATTGACATAATAGCCATATTAAAATCAGTGAGTGCTTTTACACTTGAAGATGAGAGTAGACTGTAACACAGTACATGCAGACTTCACCATGTTTTGTACTAAATAATTTAATTGTGAGAAGCAGCTGAGTAAGAACTCAGCATATAAGTTTTTATTAACTCAGAAACGTTAAAGTCACCTTCAAGACCCTGACGCTGAGAAACAATTTACAATGTATCATGTGCAGCCTCCCACAAGGACACTGTGCTCCAGATCCTGTTTACTATTGAAACATTAAAGCATTAAGTACCAACCGCCAGCCATTTCGATCCTGTGTAAAAACATAGCTGTCTGGAACGGCATGCTTATATTTTCACTCCAAACAATGTTATCAGCCCATATAACTTGCATGCCACCATACTGACCCCACTGGCTTGTTTTCAGAACTAATAACACAGTATGATCATCAACTAGAATGGTTTACATGGTAAATACAAAAGTACAAAGTTGATGGGATTCAGGGAGACTATACAAATTACACAGAAGTTACAAGCTATTATGATCAGACATAACAGAAACGCTGTGGACTTTTCATTAAGCTGATTTTAATATTTCATAATACACTAACCTTACATATATTTCAGGCAATTCTCATCCACTACAGGCCAAAAATATGGAAGCAAACAGTCACTATGTTTCTGAGTTTTTTTTAAAAATTAGGTCCAAAACTAGCAGCAAGTTTACCAAAGAAAGTTTTAAGCAAATGTTTCCTCAAATAACTGACTGTGTTGCAGTGGGAATGGTTTCCTAGATGCTTAAATCTAGACTACATGAGGTTCTGAAACGTGATACACCATTGACATTGCACTTTAGTCAAAGACAAACTAAATCCATACCCAGGATACACTTATTGAGTCTATAATTGTGTATATTATATGGTAATATCATTCTCTTTGTTGGTAACAGTTCCTTAAAATGAGCAGCTATCAATTACTTAGAAACCTCACACTCAGTTGATTAAATCAGGAGGTGTAGATCCCATTAAAGCTGCAGTAAGATCTCTGTGGGAGTGTTTTTGCTTAATGAGATTTTAATGATGAAACCTTCAGGTCCATTTCTTCAAAGTTTGTGCTACTTCAAAATGTATGGCTTGTTACTACGGTCAGTCAAAACGGGCTGAACAGGCTGCATGATAACTTTAAACTATAGGCTACTGAAAGAAATCAGAGGTTCTACTACCTGTTCATTGTTTCAGTCACTGAGCTCTAATGCAGGCCTGGCGTTAAAGCCCTCTTTACAAACACTGAACTGTACTAGATTACACAAACCCATGAAAACAGCCCAAGATAAAGGGACGAGTTATAATGTACAGAGGTCAGTTCTCCAGCACAGCAATGCAGTGTGCTGATTGTGCAAACATCGTCTGACTCTGCCCTGGAAACACTTTGGCAAGAAACGGGCTTGGACAGTTTCATAACGTGATGTTAAAGTAACTGGATATCGTAAATCCAAGTACCTGCTTTTCTTGGCTTATTCGTACAAGCAAAAAAAAAAAACCCAAAAATTAAACCACTAATACTAATACAATTTAAACAATCATAAATAAAACCTTAATGATTTTTACTGATTATAAGTTGATATACACAATATTTTACTTAAGTGACCAAATTGTCATACAGTGGCCAGTAAGTTTGCCCAAATATTTGCACACAATATACTAATACCTTAACTAAATATTTCAATTAAATTTATTTATCAAAATGTATAAACTTAGCAAAATATAGTGTTGCAAATTTGTATCATTGACACACATTAACAGACAGTGTTTTAGATATTTCCCCATACAAAATAATGCCACAAAGCATTTAGTTTGGTTCAGTTCCTAAGAGTCTACAAATAAAAACACTGAACAGTTAACAGTTTTCATTAAAATAGATAATAGATAAATATTGGCAATAAGAAACACATATTTGGACATTGTGGTAATTCTATGATAATTAAATAATATTGTTTTATCTGAATGACATTTTATAAAAACGATGGACATATTTTGAGGCAGATTTGTGAGAATAACTCTCTTACAGACATAAATAGTCAGAATGTACGTCCCTAACTTTATATTATAATATTCAATAATGACACATACTACACAATACATGAAAATTAACAAATACAACAGTTAATATGTTTACCTCAGAGCACTAATGCAATGCAATGTTGCATTTAAAGGCGTTTCATCAAATGAAGTGCAACATTAATGATGTATAATTAATTATAATTATTTATATTTAATATATATTAAAAAAACAGCGGCACTGCTAGAGCTTTACAAAGTGTTTTTATGCTAGTTTCATCTGGGATCATTATGGAATTCACAAATTAGTAAAAATGTAAGGTATGGCATTTCACTGGCATTCAAGTTCACACAGTACACTTTCCAACCCCATTGGTAAGTGAGCCGACTCCTGCACAAGTGACATTTACGCAATTACGTTCTACAGCCAAAATTTCGCTTGAGCAGCAGACGTCCTCCCAGACGTCTGAACAATGTCTGAACAATAATTATTTGTTCACTATGTGTGACACAGCAGCGTTTATTAACAACCAACAAAGGACACTACGCCTTAACATTTTCGGTGACGGCTCAAATGAAATGAATAAGCTATTCTTAAAAACATTAACCTACTGGTTACAATACAATAGCAGGTTTTCACACAGAAAACCTCTGAGCAGTGTAATCATAAACCACACGGTAAATATACTTATTTTTCCTGCATAGTTCCTGAAACTGGTGTGAGCTGAACTGATTTCTTAACTCTCCTCTTGGCTTAACTGCCATCATTACACTTCCTCCAGATATCAGATATGCCAAGGTGACTTCCCATCATCTCACAGCTGTGCTCTCGTAGCTAAATGAACCGTGTAAGTGTCTGTGAATACCTGAGAGCTCCGTTTTCTCCTTTGTCCAGGCTGTGGAATCGGCTGTAGAGGCGGGTGATTTGACTGTGGGAGACTGCAGAGAAAGACAGACAGGTTTAGTAAATCAGCGTAGAACAGGCTTTTGAATCAGCATGACTGTCATTGAATCAGTGTGAAGACTATTTGTTTTTCACAATACAGAAAAAGACTCCATTACAAATAGAAGGAACGAGTATACATATTATAGAGTAAGAAAAAAAACAGTGCCAGGTATAATTTGTAATCAAAAGTAATAATTCACAATAATTAGCATATCATTGTGTGGCTATATTAAGTCATATCTGAAATAAACTGAACTACTTCACTTGCTTTGTGTGACCTGTATGAATTAACCATGATGCATCATTAATGTTACCCAATAATATGATGTTTCCACAGCCCATCTTTATGCTGTGGAATAGGCTCCCTGATAAACTGCGGGCTTGTTCAGATGTTTTTAAAACTAGTCTTAAAACTCATCTTTTTAAACTAGCATATGGATGAGATGTTTTTATGTTGTTTTTTTTATTCGTATACTTTGTGTGTTTCTATTTATTGTACTTGGGTGTCTTGAAAGGCGCTTTTCAAATAAAATATTATTATTATTATTATTCATCTACTATTGAGAGAAAATGCTCTGGTTTGCTCAGAACTAATCGCTCCTTGATACTGTGACTGACTCAGAAATAGATTGTGATATAGAAGGAAACTGCACCACTGTGTACAATATTATAGAATAGATTTAAAAATTTTAATGCTTACTTATCAGGCTGTTCATAACGAGGCTCCAGCATACAACATTGAGCTTCTACATCCTCTTTATGGTGTGGAAACTTTAAGGTCTTCAAATCATTATTAACTTTTCCTCGTACTAACTTCAAATTAAAGGGGGACTGTGCTTTTGCAGTATATGCCCCAAAATTATGGAATAATCTTCTTACTGGTGTTAGACTCTCTGATTCAACCCAGGTTTTTAAAAAGACTTATTTTTATTCTCTTGCTTTTGACGTGCTGTTTTTCCTTAATTGTCTTGTATTGTATTTTATTTGTAAGTATTTAGTAAAGCACTTTGTGAGTCACTCTGGAAAAGTGCTATATAAATAAAACAAAGTTTTACTTACTTACTTAATACTGTAAATGGTAATTAGATAGATTCCAGAAACTTGCCATTTATTTAGCTTGATTATTTTTTTTCATAAGTTGTACTATAGTTAAGTATTTTAGACCAAACGATTGGAAGCATTTGGTCAATTACATGCATTACAGTCAACCAAGCTCACTTATCAGTCCAGCAATACCAGAACACATGATAACTTCCAACATTCATCCAACAAACAAATCTTAATTAATCATTCTAATCGTGCTTATCAGTAACAGGAAACAGGCCCATGGAAAAAAAGAGGACACAGAGTCATAAAATTTCACAACAAGCATCTTTGGTTTCCTCGAACAACAGTGAGTTTGTGACTCAGGCTGCAGCACTACAGAACTGCAATTCTTACACTTCAGTCTGGTCAGTCCTGCTCTGTCCTCAGAGTGACAATTAAAGGAAGGACAGCTGAGAAACACACAACACTGGTCAGCAAGAAGTGGTGCAACAAAACCACTATCATGCGAACAGTGTGTGAAGATTACAGCGTTGAAGAAATTGTCTCGTGCCAGATTCGGCCATGTCGAGGCTTAGAGGAAAACACTAAGAAAAGAAGCCGTGATCAGCTTCTGAGCTCTAAAAGCTGGGGTCGTAATGTACTAACTGTGTTAAACATGGCGCAGACAGTGATGTTCAAACTCGTCTCCTGGATAAAGATGAGAGAAGCTTAGGTTTGTGAGAAATAACAGTGCTTTTGTATAATCCCAAGGGGTTAGATTACCATCTAAACCATCCATTAGACTGCACAGTGAACTTCCTCATAAGGCAAGTTCGCACAATTGTAAATAGCCTGTGCTAGATCATTTGCTGTACTAAATACACTGTAATTACAATCTGTATACTAAGGATACATACAAAATAAACTGTAGGCAGATTCCTGTTATAATCATGATTGTATGGTCAATAGTAAATGGACTTATTTACTCAGGTTCTCACTTAAGTGATACTTTGCAGAGCTTTTTCTGATTACAGTAACTAAACCTCTGGCACTTCTGAGAAGAAACAAATGCTGATATCACAGTTACCAATTCTTACAGCTCTTACATCCAAGCTTCAGCTTGTTATTTTAGACCTAAAGGAACAGAGCCTTAAAAAACTTAGGAGGGGTACTCCACCGATTTTTTCAAAATGTACATCTCAGTTGCTGAGGCGTAAACAAAGGCATTTAAAGCTGCTTGGTGTGAAAATTATTTATCAGAGACTCAGATTTCTTGACAGTACTGGTGGAATGAATATCTGAAACACAAATCTAGCCTTTTTTATTTTAAAACCACCACAGAACCTACACATGCTGTCTAAGGTTATGTATGTTGATGACGACAAACAGAGGAAAATCTGGAAATCATGTTATTTTGGGGGACTATTTTGCCCCCCAAGAAAAGCCTACAGCTTTCATCTATCCATCCACTGTGAACAAATGACAGTAAATTGACTAAGTTATGTTTTAGGCCCTAACAAAACTATATTTAAGATATCAGACAGTGTACTCATATCCTACTTCATGTAGCTAATAACTGTTAAAGGTGGACATCTGGCTCCTATCACCACTGTTCTTAACTGTCCGTTAACAAAGCACCATACACCAAACCACTCTGAAAGATTTCGTTAATATGTAAATCATTTAATAATACAGAGAAATAAAAAATCGGTGGAGTTCCCCTTTGAGCTCTTATGCTTATTAATGCAGTTCCACTGCAGCTCTACAGTAACTAACCTCACTCAGAACTTCACACTTAAGTCGTACTTCTAATTTTAGTCAACAAAACTACTACTGGAGTACCATGTTTGGCTACTTTGCCCACATTTATTTACTGTTTTGTCATAAAGAACACTGACCGTTTAATCTACTTGGTACAGAAGCTCTTTCACTCATACGGAGTTAGCCAAAATGCTAACCTGACAAACCAACAGGACCCAGACTTCATCTGAAGCGACAACGTAGGAACAACTTACATCCAGTCTCCTTCTTAATTTCCTCGATGTCCTCCTCTCTCAGTAACGACGACGCTCTGGACCCCATGGTCTTCGCCTCCGGTCACTTCTGCCCTCTAACTTGCTTTAGTTGTCAGTGTTTCTCGTCCCGGCTGCTCCTCGCTAGCTGCGGCAGCTAACGGTCACTTACTGAGCAGTCTTGGGAGTCGCCCGCTTAGCTGCTTAGCCGGTGAGCTAACTTTAAACGCAAACTCGAGCCACACAGTGAATCTACACCTAACAAACTCCTCCAGGAGGATACAGATATTCACAAACGGAATAATCGCCTTCTAGCAGCTACACACGCAAGTCAGAGCGAGATTGACTGGAAACACTCTGGACACTCTGTACCAGCGACCTTAGGAAGGCTCTGCCTGACGTCAGCCAGTGACGAGGCACGGTGGGCGTGCCCGTCCACGCCCCCCTCACGTCATGTTCCTTTCGCATTAAAGGAATAGAGTATTTTTTGGCCCTGCAGGAGTAGTTTATGGCGTTAATGGCATTAATGGAGTGGTTTATTTTGTCTGTAAAAAAGCTTCACTTCCAAGCAGAGAATTGCTGTTTATAGCTGCAAAGTTACAAAGCTCAAAGTACACGGCTGAAACTGCATGAAACACCTTGTTGTAATTTGAGCCCTTTCCACTGCTACAAGGCGATGTCATCTTGTAACATTATTGCCCACCTACCAGCAAGCTTACCACACCCTCACAGAGTGCTAAAAACATACCAAGCTGAAACATCCTGCTCCAGTCTAGCTTGTAAATGTGGACCTACCTGACTTTCAGGATCAGACTCTGACTTAAACTGATACAGCAGAACCTACACCGCTTTAGGAACAGCCACAGCAGTGTGAGGGCAGAACTTGTAGCAGAATACCGCTCTGGTGGGAGAATGAATTTGGGCATAACAGTTTGCTTTGCTTTGTTCAGAGGTCAGTAAAACTCCTAGAACTTTAAGAATGGGGTGACCAGGTAAGAATAAAAAAAAAATCAATAATATATTTAATAAATATTTGTTGTTTTTATTCTTTACATAAGTACATTAAACTAGTAAACTAGTCCACCAAGACAATTATTACTAATATATGCTATAACATTATAATGTGTGTGTTGAAGGATAGCTTTCTAATAGATATATATATATATATATAAACACACACATGTATAGCTGACTAGTTATTGATCGTTACACATCTTACCATCACATAGCTTACTTCATAATGTAGATCAATAAGCAGCACTACTGAAGAGACCCAGCACACATTTACTGACCAGTTAACTGAATTAATGAGCCTATTATAGCAAAATATATGAATTATTAATGCTGTCACATTGTAAAGTCTCTCTTTTCCCTGTTCATACTGGATCCAGTGACCAGTCACCTCATGTATAATGCCATTAGTTAAAATTAGTTAAATTAAAGTAGTTTACTTCCTTAATATTGGAAAGCAGTAAAGATTGGCATTACTCAAGTAAATTTAGATATGCTCGATATGCTTCCCTGCTTTGCTTGGAAGTACTTTACAGCACCAAGATTATTAAAAGAAACAACTCATTATTTCCGTATCAGTCCTTCCTTGTAACTGCTGTAGTCCTTCTTCAAAGGGTGTTTATTGCTGGATTGGTATGTATTTCTGCTGCTATGACCCAGTTTAAGAAATGATTTAAAATATATATCATAAAGGTAATACAACTAAGCTAAATGTTTTGCTGTGTCTTCTATCTTAATGATAAGACAGGATAAAGTACAGGACACATGTAGCCCAATAATTTGCATGGGGTTGTTTTAGTGCTCCAATGGATAAAATATTGGTGAATAATAATTGAATGCCAAAGAATTTTAGAATATGTCAGACCCAGATGTCAAAATGTACACATAACTCAAGAAGTCAATGTTTATGTTCAACTCTTTTCAAACTTGTACAAGACCTGAAACCTCTGATCCTGCAGTTCTAGGCCTTGTTGAAGCCTGTGGGATTTTTGTGTTGTCTTACTTCAGGAAGCTGGAAAAGATGGAATATGCCTTTTATTGATGTGAAATGTAATCATTACAGGTTTATCATATGCAGAAAGATAATAACGACTCCAGCAACACACAGTTATATAGTAACACACACACGGCCCGCAGTAACAGTAATAGTAGTCACCACATAAACCCGTAAACTGCTACCTTTAGGCTTATTATATTCATGTTTATTTTTACTATTTGTAACGTGAGCATGTGTTTTGTTTGTTTGTGTCTGCATTTAAGTCTATGTGTCTTTCCCTTTATAGGTGTACTAGCTTGCTACTGTTAGTTATGTGAGGAGAATGTCTGACCAATCAGAGGCCTGGCTAGTGTAGCTGGGGAAGGAGCCTAAGGTTGTGTCTGAAATCGCACCTCATTGCTCCCCTATATAGTGTACTAAATAGAGCAGTCTATGTAGTTAACAGGGAACGAGTTAACGAGTGGACTATTTCAGACACAACTTAAGCCTAATCAAGAGATGCTTGATTAATGGGAACACCTGGGGTTTCAAACGGGTAAGAGGGGTGTGGCTGTGTGGCATATTGTAATAAAAAGATTATTTATAGTAATTAATGTCTCTAAAAGCTATACCTTGCAAATTTCTTATAGTAAATATTTACCGATGTTGACCCATTTAATAGTCAGGCAATAAGATTATGGCCCATCGTCTATCATCTACACTGCTCATTCTCCTGGGTCACAGGTTCCTTCGCTCATTGGGCAGAAAGCAAGAATCACCCTGGCCAGGCTGCCAGTCACAGGGTGTGGCCTTAAACATATATCCAACCATCCATCCACCCATCCATCCATCCATCCATTATCTTCAGCTTTAACCTGCTAGTCGGCATCACGGGGGGCTGGAGCCAATCCCAGCATCATCAGGCGGGGTACACCATGGACAGGTCGCCAATCCATTGCATGCCCAACACACACTCACGCACTCACTACTATGGGCAAATTAGAGTGATTGATCAACCTAACATGCATGTGTTTGGACTGTGGGAGAAAACCGGAGTACCCGGAGGAACCCACTCAAGCACAGGGAGAACATACTCCACACAAAACCACCCGGACCAGGAATCCAACCCAGATCATCTTACTGTGAGGCGACACATATGCTCTCAATTGTATAATTTATGTTATTCATGCTGGAGTGGTTATTGCAGGGTGTTGTAAGGCAAAAAGCACCAAAAATATAGTTTACCTCAATTTTATCTTCATCAGCATATCATCACATATTTATTTTTAATTTTTCTATATAATTTAAACACGACAGCTGCTCTTTATATCCTGTAAAAGTTTTATGATGAATGGGCCAATAGAAATGCTCTAAAATCACTTGGAATAAACCTATTTACATTAACTTACATTGAAAGTTAAGAATGTTTTGGGCCTCTCCTGTAAAGTTATTGTTACTAGACAGCGACAGTATAAAACTCAGAAGGCAGAGGTTCATTAGTTGTTTCCTATAGTAAATAGAATGGCTATATTTGCTGTGTAGACATCACAACCCCTAGATCTTATCGGCACAGTGACCAATTCTGACGCGGTAAGATTCTTTAAAACTCTGTATTTTTATTTCAATGCCAATGTTTATGTCTTAATGATTATATTATTCAAAATTTAGGAACATCCCATTAATCTTTCATTGTATTTTAATGTAACTTACCTCCTATTGTCATGAAATATGTACACATGTAAAGGGCATCTGGTGTCATTAAATAATGAACAAAAGCTGGGAATAGTTTAGATGTGTGTATAGGCTGAATCTGATTTAGGAGGGAGAGAATGATGGGGTAATTATTATACTGGGGTAACTTTAATTGGGAGTGGATGAAATATACTTCATTTCTTGAAAACATCCATATACAAATATCTATCCATTGACAATCCCATTCAAAGAGATAGCTTGTGGGAAGTTGAACTGCAACATGACTGGAGCTGAGTGAGAAGAGGGCAATAACAGGAAAACGACAGTATGAAAGGGAAAATAAAAGCAAATGTGGTCTTTCGCTGGTATAATATAATACGCTGTTATTGCTGTGCTTGGCTTTGGCTGGTGCTTTGAGTGTACAGCCTGCACACTAATGCCCCTTCATGCAGCTGAGTAAATATTTATGCTGGTTAAGTACTCAGCATGGAGGCATGCAGTGTGGTGGAGCTTACCTGTTGGGACCACCTGGAGCACGTCCAGTCCCCGTGTGGCACCATCAGCACCAAACATGTGCTGATCTATAGCTGAATTGGAGGACATTCATCTAAGGACCACACTCATGCTGCAGTGCTGACTGTTGAAGAGAATACAGTTTAAAAGGAGATATAGTAAACTGTGATTAACAATCTGGAATCTGAACAGAATTTGAGCCCTGGATGAGATTCTTCATCTAATTCTATTCATCACAGACATATACTGAGGCCAAAATATATAGAATCTGAAATGGAATACAATGGAATATTGGATTAATAGATTGTTGGGGCCAAACTCGGGAAGGGTAACTATGTAGACTGGTAGCTTTTTACTTTGAAGTGACAGCTTGCATTTGGAGGCTCTGTAGCACCAGCAGGGAGGTGTAGAAAGAAGAATGATCCTTGTTGAAAGGTCCTGCTGTAGTGCATATCTATCAGTAGCTCCATACAATAAACTTTACATATTTTAATAGCCTAAATATCCTTATCCAAAAATTCTACCAGAATGAAAACTACAAGGCTGAAGTCAATTTCTTATCCAGGAGCTTCTTCTCTGAATTTTTCAGCTCAACTGACCTTCTTTGTCAGCTTCTCATTTGCCATCTTCTTGTTCAATTTTCATGTTCCACCTTAAAAGGGGCAGCAATTATTACACAGCCACAGATGCCATGTAACCACAGCACCATTTAAGGTGGAATGGGAAAATTTGAACAAGAACAATGTTTTTCATAGTGTAGATGAGCTTATCAGGGTAGAAGCTGTGATTATTAGTCTTAAGTGAATTAATATAAAACTGGGCTACCACGCTGTGCTCTTGATATAAGAATGTTAAGTACATTGAGAAGTTTGAGAACTCAAATTTGGCCAAATTCATTCTTATTAAGCACAAAAACACTAAGCTAAGACAAATGAACATGAAGCAAAGAAGTGAAACAACATCAGACTGATCCCGTAACCACAGTTGGCAATGGGTTCTTTAGCTTCCTAGAAGGAACACCTGCTATCCTTCTACACTCTTTATCTAGAGAAAACCATTTTGACATTTCAAACGTCCCACTCCCAAGAAGTCCCCCCCCACCTTAAGATGTACCAGTCGTCGGGGCAGTCATGGGCTGGAGGTTAGGGAACCAGCCGGTTCGATCCCATGAACCAACAGGACAGGACTGAAGTGCCCTTGAACAAGGCAACTAACCCCTGACAGCTCTTTCCCCAGGTGCTGTAGGTAAGGATGCCCATTGCTCCAGGCAAGTGTGCTCACTGCCCCCTAGTGTGTGTGTTCACTAGTGTGTGTTTATGTGGGTGTTTTACTGCAAAGATGGGTTAAATGTTGATGATAATATTTGCTGTGTGCAAAACTAGTGGCAAATACTTCTAAATACATAATACATTTTTCAGTATATATATATATATATATATATATAGTATATTGATCTATTGTATGAAATATTAGAGCCATTAAGCATTGTTTCTCATCAGGAAGCATTCAGGTAGGTTTGTGCATTAACAATTACTCTGATTCCTACAGATATATATTTTCTTCAGAGTATTTCATGCTCTCAGATTTAAGTGTGTTAGGTTTTGAGTTAGTTGTAGATGCACTTGTTTCTGGTATAATTTTAGGCTTTAGGCTCACTGTGTAGCTTAGGCTTCATTTGTTCATTTCAACTCATTGTGTACACTGTGGCCTGCAGTAAATAACACGGTTTGTGGCATGTAATTGGCATGAAAATTGCATTTAATTATGGCCACTGTGACAAATGATATGGTCTGTGTCGTACAATGCTACTTTAATGCCCCCTATCATGCATATGGAGTAATACAGTGCACAGTGTGTTCCAAGTACGTCTCCAAGAAAATGATTCAGTGTTTTAATTTTAAAAAGTTGGGTGTGTTGCAGTAATGTGTTTAATGCAAAACACCAGATTACATACGTTTTAAGTTCAAACATTAAATCACCTTTCAGAGTGTATGTCACGTATTTGCACTCAAACAAGAACAACTGAATTGTCCCCAGAGATACATAGATCTAGTGGTTTCTGAGATAATGAGCCATTTTTCAGTCAATTGCTTTTAAAAATTGTGACGATAGAACACACAGTTTGCAGATATTTCTATATATTTCTTGTAGATTTTGCCCTGTTTGACTTGTTCTTCCTCTTCAGTGCACAATAAAGGCTCTCCAGTTTGCCTGACTGCATTTGTCTGTCTTTGAGTTGTAGGAGAAAACCAGAGCACCCAGAGGAAACCCTCGCAGACATGGCAATGCAAAGTGCAAACTCCACAAAGGTTTGATATATATATATATATATATATATATATATATATATATATATATATATATATATATATATATATATATATATATATATATAATTTTATTTTTTTATTTTTTTTATTTTTTTATTTTATGAAATTCTATATTAAATTCAGTCATTAACTAGTTCTTGCCATGAACATATGGATGCAGGAAAAACCTTTAGCTGCAGCAGAGTCATCTTATTTACAAGGATCCACTGAAGAGTCAAAACAGAAATAAATATATCTGCAGACTATGTTCTATCATCATGATCACAATTTTTCCATTAAAGGGGTGTTTAGTGCAGCAGTTCTCAAAGTATTTCTTACTCAAAGGTCCGCTTTCAGGATAGTAAATAGCTTAGGTGAACAATATATGGTTATTCAATTGCAAATCACTTAAGAGAGTCATTTTTGATACATTTATTATTATTATTTTAATATAATTATTTTATAATTATATTATTTTATTATTATTTATATTATCATTATTATTATTATTAGTAGTAGTATTAATGCATGTATTTCTTTTTATTGTATTTTTACTAATTAGTCATGTTCTGTAGCTCCTCCATCACACAGTCCTATCAGACAGGGCGTGTATTCCTCTGAGATACATGAAGTGCCACTACTTACTTTTAAATGGATGCTAATGCAACATCATTGTACAGCTTAACATGCTAGGAGGAGAACACTAACTGCCAACACTGTTACAGCAGCTAACAGGAGTCCCTGGCCAGAGAATCTGCTAGCATTGCCCCGAGTGTGGGTCCTGTCTACCCAGAGAGAGTTTTGCGCTGTCTCAGATGGGCTGCTGATCACATTGGTTTGTGGTATGACTGAGGATTGAATATTTAGTCCAGTGTTTCTCATTCCTGGTGTTCACTGAACTTCAGAAACACTGCACTATATAAAAAAAGAAAGATATTTTAAAACTTAAAAAAGTTCATGTCTGTGCTGCCTTAATATTATAAAGTAATTACATTTCAAATAGTAAGTTAACAGAACAGGAAATTGTGTTTTATGTCAAGAACTCAGCATTTTAACGTAGCATGGATACTAACTTTAGGTTAAAACTACTTTTTTAGGTTAAAACTATTACTTTTTTTTACAGTGTGGCTTAGACAGTTGTATGACTTCACAACAGCCAGACTGATAGTTTGACTGGTTATTATATTGCATTACTGGGAACAAATCTCTATCTCTTGATTAACTGGTGCATTTTAAGCATGCTCAGTGTTTCTGCAACATATTAGAATCTGCACTGCAGTGAAGTGGCAATGTTTTGACTTCTGGGTTCTTGTCAAATGACTAATGCAAGAGTTTTTGGGTGTTTCTTACAACAAAATGCATTCTTTGAATTCTGACCCGTGTTGTAAAAGAGTCATTGAGTTTAATTTTTGAAGATGCAAGATGCCATTTACATCATCTAACCATGTTCTGACCAACAGAAACGGTTGAGATGTAAACAAAGTAATTCAGAGAGGTTTGATGCAAAAAGATTCATTGTTCTTACTCAAACCAGGCATCAGCATGTCTACAACACACATTACCGCAACTATTAAACAATTTAAATAAGTTTGTAAAACACAAGTCTGTTTAAACAAGCATGTTTCTCCAGAACGGAGCACTTCATTTCAAACCAGCCTGAAAGCTACGTGTCAAACCAGCTACAAAACTTTAAAATTCTCCATTTACATACAATAAAGTTAAGGTCTTTACTTCCTTCTAGTTCTCATTTTCTCAACTTCTTAAACTATACTATAGGACATCTCTTCACCTGCTATGATGTCTTAATGAATGTACCACAAGTTATTACCTTTCAGTGGAACGTCTATCTAAGGACGTAGACTGAAACTGAACTGAATGTCTGGGAGTAAATATTCCAGGCTCAGTATTTGGAAGCACTTCATGCCAAAAGCATTCAGAGTTGAATGGTCCCATGACTTACAGTACAAAGCACACTGTTCTCCTCCAACATGCTTGCGTTTAGAAGCCAATCTCATGCTCACACGCACCGGCCCACTAGGGACGCGAAAAAGCCTGCATTTGGCATCCGCACCAAGTAGTGCTGTTGCTCTTGGAAAGTGTCGGAGTAGGTATAATTTCTCCATGACTATGGTACTGTAAATCTGTGGGTCCCCAAGAGCCGTCCCGCCACTTTATCTATGCTCGATCTTGAGGATAACTTTACCCAGAATAACACTATTCAAGACAAATATTGGCAAATACTGCCAGCAGAAAAATACTTCAACCCCTAGAAAGTCAGTGGCTGTCAGCTGATCCTAATTTCCACTGAACAGATGTCCGGCTTTGCTGTCAACAGGAGTGAAATGATGCCTGACCATGTGTTAAAATGCAGTAATGAATAATTTACAGCCATTTCAGTGATGTATAAATGTTTGTAAAGTAAAGCATATGATGTTTAATCACAGCCAGTAGATTAAACTTGGATATCCCAGGACTGTTAATTCACTGTTGGCTCAATTTTTGCATTACCAAGATATAAACATATACATTACATGACTGTCATAACAAAACCTGTCAAATCACAATCAAATGTGAAATGTTGATTCAAATGTAAACAGCCAACCTAAGAACCAACTTATATATATATATATATATATATATATATATATATATATATATATATATATATATATATATATATATATATATATATATAAAGTTGGTTCTTAGGTTCTTAGGTCTTAGTATATATATATATATATATATATATATATATATATATATATATATATATATATATATATATATATATATATATATATATATATATACACATTGTGTGAAATTTTATGATAAATGCACCAATAGAATAGAATAGACCAATAAGACCAATGCACCAATAAACTTTGAAAACAATCTGGTTTGATTTACTTACATTGAAAGTAAAGTAAATAAGGTTTTTGGCCTCTCCTGTAAAGTCGCCAATTTAGAGATACTTGGGTTTTTTGCACAGTGATACCTCACATTTCTTCTTACACTTCTTAAAGTTGCTCAAAGATTATTTGCATAAAATTAACAAAAAAATTTTTTTGTAAATTCAACATGTGAGAACTTTTAAATTATTATCTTTTAAGTATCTTAAAGAACTCACAAATACATTTTTTTTAAACATTGCTCAACATTTTTTTTGAGTGTCTATCTGTGAAATGTTACTGGACTGACATATTCCAAATTTTTTTTTACTTATTTGCAACCAAATTCTATGTGCATTACTGAGTCTGAGTCTTTTAAATGCTAATATTTTTATATCCATAGGGCAAGATTTGTGTTTACGGTCACTGCCTGGTAACCTTAAAAAAGTAATTTTATCCTCCGCCTCTTTTTCTTGCCAATTAGATGTCATGGTAACATTCCTTTTATGGCCTTAACCACCGTAGATGGGCTCCATATCAACAATTTTCTTTTTCCAATATATCTTCAAGACCCTTTACTGTGGCTAGGAGAAACCATGCATATCCCGCAACTGATGTCCTCATCTCAACTGGATAGAATGACTGAATCCAGTTCAGCCCAAAGCCCAAACCACTGCTGGAGGTGAGCTGGCTGAAAAAGAATTCACCTTATATGGGACAGTTTCACCAGACAAACAGTTTGTGTTGTTTTACCATCTCTTATATACAGAGTGGAAGCCAGAGCTCACCATGGCAGAATAACACATATCTACAGTACTTGTCATGCATATGGCTACTGTGACCTCTCCTCTTCAAGTTCGTATTATCTGACTTCAGCTTGTGAGCGAGGGTGAGATGGTATCGTCTCACACTGTAATCTCAATAGAACACTTCAAACTGTTCCTGGAGATAACATGTTAAGGTAGAACCTACAAAACACTTCATGAAGTGCAAAGTCTGCATATACATTCGTTTTCAGTGATCAGTTAGTCACCAATATGTTGTTTCATACTTTTTCTTGTATTACAATATAAAATACGTGTTAGAAAATCTAACAGAAATCGAAATAGATTCAAATGAAAGAATATTTAAAATACAGGCTATAACTGCAGTAAATGTAGATATGTAGTCATATTCTGAAATGAATACAACAAATCATCAACAACAACTTTTTAGAGAAACCAATTTAGAGGAACGCTACAGTGTCTCCTGCATATCACTACTGTTGGAATTAATCTCCATTTATTCGACTTTTTGACATAATCTTAAAACCTGCAAGCTGCACACTGTGAGCAAATTTCATAATGAATGGGAGAAAAGATATAGCCCAAAATTAATTGAAAAAAAGTCTGGTTACATTGACATTAAAAGTATATCTGTTGAGCTCTTTTGTGACTGTGTATTCTAAATGCATTTATACTTTTATTATTACATTAAGCAATAGATCAGGTGGCACAGTTGTGTAGTGGTTAGCACTGTCGCCTCACAGCAAGACGATCCAGATTAGATTCCCGGTCCGGGCTGTTCTGTGTGGAGGTTGCATGTTCTCCCAGTGCTTGAGTGGGTTTCCTCTGGTTTCCTTCCACGTGTCCAAAGACAGGCATGTTAGGTTGATGACGCTGGGATTGGCTTCTTTTTTCTTTTCTTTTTTTTTACAAAATACAAGACAAAAGTTAAGAAATACTAAACATTTTACTTTAATATTACCAATTCCTTTTGGCAAAAAGTTAAAAACAACTTTAAACACCATTGCAGTGAAGTCTCAAAACCTAATTAACATGTTTGGCTTTAACCAACTTCAACCAAACAAATGATTGTTAGGAATTGTCAGCTGAAGAGTATTAAATTCTCTGACTCTTCAAACTGTGTGCTAACCTCTAACGGTCTGGCTGAACAGGATCTGAACATTAAACTAAGTGATGCTACAAAGCAAAGCGAAAGATCGTAAGAAGATTTCAGAGCCTATCCAATTGTCACTGTCTGGTATGTCATTAAGATATGGCAATTAATGGGCCAACAATCTACTCTTTCTCCTTGAGCTTAATTTATAACATTTGTGTGGTTTTATGTAAGTAAAACACAGTAATGGTTCATATTACATGAGCATCGTCCAACCTCTCTTTATCCCACAGAATAAAACAGACTGTGCCTTTAAGAGTAATCTGTGATAAATGAGCTTTGTTTTGATTGGCTGACTGGTATTGAGCTTTATTCAGAAAAGCATTTTGAGCAGAAACATGAGAACCCAGAGTGGGTGGAGCTAAACAGCCATAGACTCAATAGGTGGATATATGTAAATGAGCTACATTATGAATTACAACTATGAATAACATATTACTTTGGACTTATTTCAACAAAGCCAGGGAAACTCAGGCTTCCATGACTTGAGATCTTTAAAGGGAACTGTAATAACCAAGGCAAGATCCAGAAGTCCAAGAAAACTCCCAGATACGCCTTGCATGCTGGCCAGAAAGGCAAAGCAAAACCCCCACATGATAGCAAAGGACCTGTAAGACGATTTAGCTGCCACATGTGCATTTTCAGGAGTCTTCATGAGAATACCTCACCTGCAACCTTATCACAAACGTCAGAACCATACAAAACAAGATCTGATCATAAGTGTTGTGGACTGATGAAGTAAAAAAGGAACTGTATGGCTTTAATTAATAAATGTACGAAGAAAAATAGTACAGCGTTTGATGAAAGGAATACTTTGCCAATTCTTAAACATGGTGGGAAGTGGGCGGTGTGGATCAGCTCTGTTATGTTTTGGGTTTGTTTGGCAGCCATTGGCTCAGGAAACATACCATGGGTGGATGGAAAAATGTTGATTTTGTTTAGAATCTGCAAATTCTTGAAGCAAATGTAAGTCAGGATGACTTCAACTCAAGATAATAAGAAGCTGGCTTCTTCCGCAGGTCGTTGATCCAAAACACAACTCAAAATCCACCAGGCATAACTTAAAGAAACATTAGCTGAAGCTTTTGGAATGGTCCTCAGAGTCTCCTGCCTCTAACATCAATCTTCACAATAGCACCACAGGTCGAGAAGCTAGCTATGATATCTGCCAAAGGGGCTGTTGCTACTTTATAATACTTTATCAAATACAAGGTAACTGTGTATTACCATTTTGATATTGTGTTTAATAGGTTGCTGCAGATGTTGTGTTTACATGCTTTCAAGAGTATGTGTCAAATGGCCAGGGGTGCCCAAACGTTTGCATACAAACGCACACATGTGTTACACACTTGTGCCCTATGGTAATCTATGGTAAGCAGCTGTTTGCTGTATATGAAACAGAGTAGGATTAGGCTGAATGCTATGTAAAATGAGGCCCACTCCATGTTTCTTACTTTGCCCTGGTTTCTTTGCACTCACTTTGAATGAATGTATGGATTTATCCAGACACTAGAGGGAGCCACAATCACAGAATGAGAATCAAAAAGACTGCAAACCACTTGAGAGGTGACTTTAGACGTTCATCATCTTCTAAACGTCTTTGTTATGGTTTTATATTCAGCCTTTCTCTAACAGTTTTGATACTCTCGCTTTTCAAACCCACTCCACTTATGTAATCGCTGCTTATTGATATGTAGCACAAAATAGTCTGTCTGTCTCTAAGCGAAATAGCAGGTACCCTCAGAGGCCAATAGCAAATTCAGCTCCAAAGATGTCTTTGAAGTTGTGGCTGGTCCAGCCATCCATCTCTCTCTCTCTCTTTCTTTCATTCTTTTCCAACCGCCGCGGAGGCTGAGCTCATTAAAAAACCTCCCAGCCTGCGCTCCATGTCATCGTATTACCACAACCGCACTAATCTACACATGGACGCATGATGGCATCACCTCAGTCTGTCATCGAGGTAACTCTATAGTGACTGACTGGATTTGAGTCAGAAACAATACCAGCAGAGACACATACACGTACTTAATCCCTCAGTCTCCGTTCAGACAGTGAATCTGTGGCCCAGTTCTACATTTTTCTTCCCAATGTAGTCCACTTTCGTAACTTTGTTGTGGTTTTAAGTACCGAAATTACTTAGAAATTCATTTAACATGACCATTTTCCAACCTCTCTTTATCCATTCCAATTAAAGAAACTGTTTCTGTTTCTGTTACTGTGCCAGGAACAGCACAACATTTAAAATTTCCCCATATCTTCCACTCCAATAACTCTGCTACAGACAGTCTGCGGTGGCTGTACTTCTTCATCACAAGCAGGCCAAGCTGCTAGAGGCTGAACGGCCAGTCGCATGGAAGAGTGTTCATGGTTGTGACATCAAAACGGACTGTTTATTTTTGGCCTAGCTTCCATGTTTGGACCGTGTTAAGGAGAGGCTTTTATAAATTCAAATTTGATTGAAAATATTTGATTGTCATGTTATTATTTAGAACTTGCTTCAAATCCTCTGAAATTCTGAATTGAAATTTAATCGTTTGGTTTGCATGAGTACTGAAACTGAAATATTATGATTGGTGATGTGCAGCTCAATCTCTGGAATATACATACACACTACCAGTCAAAAGTTTGGAAATACCTTACTGAATATATGTTTTCATAGTTATAAAGACATTTTGATCTTAATGTGTTTAAATAGTGAAGTTGGAGCCCAAAACAACATTTTATATTTAAATAAAAATGCCAATACATGCTTTTTATCATAACACTTATAACCCACAACACTGTTTCTCAGAACAAGATCTTAGCATGTATACTATCTTCTTCAGTCCAGTCCTTCTTCAGCAAAGCAGCTCATGTGGCTCCTCATAGATAGACAGGATGTGATTATTGTGAAAGTGGGTGGTTTGAGAACTACTATTCTGTTTTCTTTTTTTTTCTTTTTTTTCTTTTTACAAAATACAAGACAAAAGTTAAGAAATGCCAAACATTGTACTTTAATATTACCAATTATTTTTGGCAAAAAGTAAAAAACTCAGAACCTAATTAACATGTTTGGCTTCAACCAACTTGTAAAAATGATTGTTAGGAATTGTCAGCTTAAGACAGAGAGTATTACATTCTCTGACTCTTCAAACTGTGTGCCAACCTCTAACAGTCTGGCTGGCTGAGGCTCTGAACATAAAAGTAACTGATGCTACAAGGCAAAGCGAAAGATCATAAGAAGATATCAGAGCCCTTCAGTCTCCTAATTTTCACTGTGTGGTATGTTAAGATATGGCAATTAATAGGCCAACATCCTACTTTCTCCTTTTTCTCTGTTAGAGAAGCAGCTCATGTGGCCAGAATCTTAAAGTGTGTAAAACTGCATCAGAGCAAATGAGCTCATTTCTAAAAGACACTATAAACATTCTTTAAACACAACCAGATGTTTTATTCTGCTCCAAGAATAGCTCCAAACGTCTTATTTTATTTTTTTGTTGTCTTCACAATTATTCACTAATATATTTCTATTAAAAAAATAAGAGAAACCTTTGTAGGTGTGTCCAAACCTTTGCTTGACAGTGTACTTATGATTTTTTATCAATTCTTATTGATTCACTTTCAAAATTGTACAGGTGCCTTGCAGGAAGCGGCACCCAAACACACAAGCAAAAGGTAATAACATCATCACCAACCCATGTCCTCACCGATTTTACTCTTCTCTCTTTGAATACAGATTCAGAATAATAACATTCAAATTCATATTTTATTTCACTCTCTTACAAACTTTAAAATTAAACTTTGTCTCATATTCACTATTTTAGATGGTATAATATAGACGCAAAATAATAACATCCAAATTCACATTTTAAATTGCATAAATCAAACTCATACTGTAATACTGGGATGTACAAAAGTTTACTTTCAGATCACTTTAGAATTTCATTACATGCAATTTTCATGCAATTTACAAACAATATTGTTCATTTCACAATTAATTTAAGTGTATCAGATGATTTTTAAAGAATAAAAATGTTTTTATTAAAGCCTATTTTTGTATAGAGGCTTATTTTGCATATAGTCCTATTATCAGCAATTCTCAGTCCTCTGTCTAAATCTCCTGGTACGGCCGCCAATCCAAGTTAAGGATGTTATTGGACTAATTGGTTGTTAGGACACTCTTGCTCAATTGTGATGCACAGCTGAAAAACATTCTACTAATAAGTGAGTATAAAAGGGAGAACAACATTCTAGGTTAGTTTAGTATCTGAAGCATCAGCAGTTGATGACTTGCTGACCAACTCAAAATAACCAGAAAGAAACAACTTTCTTTAGAGACCCGTCAGTCCATTGTTGTGTTAAGGAAGGAAGATACTCCATTGAAAACAAGAACATTTCACTGTGATCCCAAACTTTTTACACAGATCAGACACTTTAATTTGAAAAAAACTGTTGAACTAGTCCACTTTAAAAAAGTCCTTTAAACAGACTTGCATTGTGCTGCTTTCCATCCTCTCTCAGTACTGCCTGCTTTACTCACTATCTTAGCTAATGGAGGCCACGACATTAGACATTAACTCACATCATAGAGGGGCAGAAAAGGAAATCTCTCCTGCTATTGATCGGAGGCCCGGCGCTATGCTTTAATAGCTCTCAAGCCTTTGTTAGGTTAGGCCTCTGGCATTAAGCAGCATGGTAGACATAGCAGACAGACTGCTTTAACCATTAATAACATATGCATGCTTTAATCGTACAGCGGCTCTGTGTTATGTGCTGTTTCCTTATTCCTAGCCCTGGCGTTTGTCTGCATATTTCAAAAACAAGGAGATTTTTGTAATTAGGAAAATACAGTATGAACCTTACAGCCTCCTCCATATTTCTTTTTACATTTCTTGCTTAAAAGTACGCACTTGCTTACATTCATAAACTAAAAAAGTGGGATAGCAGTATATTGTGTGTAACCTAAGTGCAGCTTGGTGTTGCAGTGGGTTGAGCTGCCACTTCACATTAGGAAGGGTCTGGGTTTGATTCCCAGCTACAGTGACCAGGCTCCTCCCTGTGTGGAGTTTGTAAGTTCTCTTAATGTCTATGTGGATTTCTTTCACAGTCCAAATGCAGTCAGGTGAACTGGAGATGCTAAATAGACCCCTAGGTGTGAGCGTGTATGTCAGTGTGATAAGCTTCTTTAGATGAATCAGTAAACTAACAGTATATACACCTATAAGTTTACTTTTAGTGTACTTGCAGCACAAAATATATACTTGTGTTTTGATAGTTTACTATTTTTACACTTAAAGAATACTTAAAAGTTCACTTTCATTAACCAAAAAGTGGCCAATTTAGTCCCAATGAGTATTTAAATAGTGCACATACAAGCATATTACTAATACACTAATATTAGTATACTTACTCCATACAGTACACTTGGGAAATACACTTCAACTGTACTTAAGTAAGCTTATTTTTTGTAAGGCCTTTCTTGTTGCTGAACGCTTCGTCTGAGGCATGAATGGATGTTGTAGGCTTGTCTCCGCAGCTAACTAACTTGATGACATTAGCCCATTTCCAGTTACAACCGCAGTCTAAATGCATATGTGGTGGAAAATGGGCTAACTGCATTAAAGCTGCTTAGCTACTGTATATATGACTCACTTAATTCAACAAGCCCACAATCTTCCCAGTGATCTCCGCTCAAACCACTGCCTTAGTTTGAATGGGCCAAAGTCTGCCTCCGTTTTAGGGAGGCTAAATTTAAACAGCAGCTAACAATCCCAATAACAGTTGACGAAAAACGACAGCTAGCCAATACCATGTAGCTCTCACCGGTCAATGCAAAAAGCTTCCAATGAGTGTCACAAACAGAACTAACTGTAATCTGTGTTTGTTTGTGGTGCTCAACAACTGAACGACTGCCCATCCTGTGATCTGATGCTGCTGCGTTGTCTGCCGTGACCAGGTGCCCCTGTTTGCCTTCATTCTGGACCAGTTTACCCACTATGAAGCTTCCTGCTGTCCAGTGCTGGATTCCAGAGTTTCCATTTGCTTACTTATTCATGGATGTGTTCTCCTCCTGCTCTCACAAACGAATTAGTCATTTCTTTTCTTTGCCTCACAAAACACTGAGCTGGTTCTCTTTGTGACTCTGATGGAACAGTTTTCTTCCTTTTTCTCTATTTTCATTGATGAAGTTGAACTTTAACTGCATAGCTGTGCACGGCCTGCTTGGCTAATTCAACAAGCCCCTCACGACTTCCTTTGTGGCCTCTGCTCTCATGTAGAAAATCTACTTTTTTTTAAATCAGCTACCCCCAATGCTACCAGTAGCTAGCTAACAACATCCAGCAACAGCTTGCTCCTCTGTAGATGAAGGTAGCTTCATCTCAGCTAGTTTGAAAGACAGCCCGTTTAAACTGATGTACAACAGGCTACCTTTATTCTCAGTGGGAAAAAAATAAGCAGTTAAAAGTAAGGACGCAAAAGCAGTATGTGTGAGTCAACTACTCCCCGGCATTACTGAAAACTTCGTCTAGACTTCACCAGGCAGCAGCCGAAGTCCAGGATTGGACCGCAGGCCTGGCGCTGGTTAAAAGGCTGGTGGAGAAAGCCACCAGGCAAGGCCTTGTTGTTGCTCAGCCAGCTTTGGTTCTTTGTCCTGGAGAAGTGCAGCGAATGGACATGTTGTTTGTATCAGCGTTTTGTTTGTGGGGAGGACTACTATCAATGGGATGAAGATGCGCGCACTGCAATGAATTATGGCTGTGTTACAGGGGATTTTAGCAGATTTGGATAATCTGAGTCTTATATTGACCATACTGCCCACTTACTGTACGTCCATGCTTATAAAAAAAAAACATAAAGCAGAACTAGCCATCCTACAAGTCTCATCATCGGAGTGTATGAGGGCTTATTAGTAATTAGCAACTTGTGGCCTGGTCCCTCTCTAAATGATTCCCCCCACATAAGAAGAAACTGGTGAGTTTTCCATTTCCTTTTTACTTGTGGGCTTTCTGTGCGGTTAAAAGAGTGTGTGCATGTGTGTGTGGTCGGGCTGATGTAGGTGAGAGAGAGGGTGTGTGTCTTTTCCGTCCTCTGCTTTGCCTCTCAGAGAGACATTGCGGTTGGTGTTTCTTTGTGTGTCCAGTGGGCTGAAGCCAGAAGTTTATGAGCAGTTTTGATGACTTTTTAAATAATCTGTGGTGTCTGTGTGAATCATTTGTGATCTAAATGTGCTTAGCTGGAACAGAAACTTTAACCCCTTAAACTGTATGTGGGCCCACTCGTCAGCTCCACAGTCTCATGACTAAGCAGTGTACAATACTGTGTTATGTGCAGTAACATGTTCTCTCCTTAAAGCTTGCTCTTATTTGTTTTAGTAACTCTACTGGGATGCCAAGTGCTAGCGCTGACGCAGATAATCTTTAATTTCCTTTTCTCAGTGTTAATGTCTTCACATCCTTCTAGACCCGCAGAGCTAAGTTGTCGTCCCACAGCGGAAGGATGGACAGAAACACTTGTGAGTTTTTTTTTTTTCAGATCCGAAGTGATTTTGTCTATCTTATGAAGTTGAAAGCTTTAATGGATGGACGGCACATGACACGATTTCAAATTTGGGTTCAGTTCACCTCGGGGTTGCAGTAAGGTGATTAGATGTCTCTGTTGTCCACCGACTGTCCCCATTTTTGGTGTGACTGTCCCTGGCTGGGGCTGTCTCCCAGAAATGTCCCTGGTTTTAACTGTGAACTGTAAAAGTCCTGGAAAGTCCTAAGAAAAGACCCAGCTGAGCAAACATTTCAGATTGTGCTTCTTTTGACAAACAAAAGGTGGCTGGCTGCTGCTAAGCACTTCTAGCACTTGCTGATTCCACAACATCAACACAAACGCCTTTTCAAGATACAAGGTAACCCAGAGATGAAAAGCAGGGGTCTATTATGGGACTAAAATGTTCTAAAATGTTTGGATGGTAAGGATCTAAAACGTTTGACTAGTAGTGTACTACAACGTTTTACTGGTAGTGTACTAAAACGTTTGACTGGTAGTGTATCTAAAACGTTTTACTGGTAGTGTACTAAAACGTTTGACTGGTAGTGTATCTAAAACGTTTGACTGGTAGTGTACTAAAACGTTTGACTGGTAGTGTATCTAAAACGTTTGATTGGTAGTGTACTAAAACGTTTGACTGGTAGTGTATTAAAACGTTTGATTGGTAGTGTACTAAAACGTTTGATTGGTAGTGTATCTAAAACGTTTGACTGGTAGTGTACTAAAACGTTTGACTGGTAGTGTACTAAAACGTTTGATTGGTAGTGTACTAAAACGTTTGACTGGTAGTGTATTAAAACGTTTGATTGGTAGTGTACTAAAACGTTTGATTGGTAGTGTATCTAAAACGTTTGACTGGTAGTGTACTAAAACGTTTGGCTGGTAGTGTATCTAAAACGTTTGGCTGGTAGTGTATCTAAAACGTTTGATTGGTAGTGTACTAAAACGTTTGACTGGTAGTGATCTAAAACGTTTGGCTGGTAGTGTATCTAAAACGTTTGACTGGTAGTGATCTAAAACGTTTGGCTGGTAGTGATCTAAAACGTTTGACTGGTAGTGATCTAAAACGTTTGACTGGTAGTGTACTAAAACGTTTGACTGGTAGTGTATCTAAAACGTTTGACTGGTAGTGTATCTAAAACGTTTGGCTGGTAGTGTACTAAAACGTTTGACTGGTAGTGTATCTAAAACGTTTGACTGGTAGTGTACTAAAACATTTGACTGGTAGTGTATCTAAAACGTTTGACTGGTAGTGTATCTAAAACGTTTGACTGGTAGTGTACTAAATCGTTTGACTGGTAGTGATCTAAAACGTTTGACTGGTAGTGTATCTAAAACGTTTGGCTGGTAGTGATCTAAATCGTTTGACTGGTAGTGATCTAAAACGTTTGACTGGTAGTGACCTAAAACGTTTGACTGGTAGTGTACTAAAACGTTTGACTGGTAGTGATCTAAAACGTTTGATTGGTAGTGTACTAAAACGTTTGACTGGTAGTGTACTAAAACGTTTGGCTGGTAGTGATCTAAATCGTTTGACTGGTAGTGATCTAAATCGTTTGACTGGTAGTGTATCTAAAACGTTTGACTGGTAGTGATCTAAAACGTTTGACTGGTAGTGTACTAAAACGTTTGACTGGTAGTGATCTAAAAGGTTTGACTGGTAGTGATCTAAAACGTTTGACTGGTAGTGTACTAAAACGTTTGACTGGTAGTGATCTAAAAGGTTTGACTGGTAGTGATCTAAAACGTTTGACTGGTAATGATCTAAAACGTTTGACTGGTAGTGTATCTAAAACGTTTGACTGGTAGTGTATCTAAAACGTTTGACTGCTAGTGATCTAAAAGGTTTGACTGGTAGTGATCTAAAATGTTTGACTGGTAGTGTATCTAAAACGTTTGACTGCTAGTGATCTAAAAGGTTTGACTGGTAGTGATCTAAAATGTTTGACTGGTAGTGATCTAAAACGTTTGACTGGTAGTGTACTAAAACGTTTGACTGGTAGTGATCTAAAAGGTTTGACTGGTAGTGATCTAAAACGTTTGACTGGTAATGATCTAAAACGTTTGACTGGTAGTGTATCTAAAGCGTTTGGCTGGTAGTGTATCTAAAACGTTTGACTGGTAGTGATCTAAAACGTTTGATTGGTAGTGTATCTAAAACGTTTGGCTGGTAGTGATCTAAAACGTTTGGCTGGTAGTGTATCTAAAACGTTTGGCTGGTAGTGTACTAAAACGTTTGACTGGTAGTGTACTAAAACGTTTGGCTGGTAGTGTATCTAAAACGTTTGACTGGTAGTGTATCTAAAACGTTTGACTGGTCTACCAGGTCTTGCTTGATTGTTAAGAATTCATGCGTTCTCTATATGTTTTATCATTTTTAGAACTCAGCTCTTTTGGAAATCTTATATCTGATCTAACCTCCTGAACACATCTGATTTGACTGGAAATGCAAGCCCCCCACATCTTTATGCAATAAATAAATGTAATAAATGAAGTGTAGTCTCTGATTTTTGCACAGAATTGCACATATGTGCACTTAGTAGTAGTTGAATTGAATAACGAGCCTGCAGTCTCTGTGGCTGGTTGGAACGTCCAGCTTGGGGGCCACTTTTAGCGTCTGACTGGAGGTTCTGGAGGATTAGCTGGAAAAGTCTGTCTTTCCTCCCTTTTTCCACAGACAGTAAACGAAAGGAGAAAGTTCCTCATGAACCGCAGGCCTCATGAAGCAGCTCTGCTTACAGGCCCGGCCTGGCGCGAGGGTCGCCGTGGGTTACCGTTAAACATCAGCCCGTTGTCTCTTTTCGGCCCAGACGTTTCAGCACATGGATCCAGTTACGCGCCACCAGCTGCGTGTGTGTGCGTGTGAGTGTGTATGTGTGTACGGAGGAGTCACTCCAGGTCTCTGTTAAAGCTCCCAGTAGCATTAAAGATTTCTCCATGCCGTTGCTGTTTGTGCTGTGCTGGTAGGCACAGGCCCCAGAGAAGGAAAACCGTTTTACAGATGCCAGTCCGCCACTGAAAAGCTTCTAGAAATATCTAATCCGATTTAGCAATTCTAAACTCACTTCCATCCAGACATAATAAAGCCCAGCTCAGTAAAAAGCTGCTTTGTGCACTGTGGAGTGAACTGCTTTCAGCTCGTTTAGCATGTTTCTCTTCACTCTGTGAGTTTTTGCACTTTGCTGTGTTGCTGATGTTGCAGTTTTGCCTCGCTAATAGAAACTATATGCATGGCTGTGTATGCAGGTATGTGTGTTTGAGTGTATGTAGCTGCTCACCTGTTTTTCCATATATCCACCTTCTATCTGCTTGCTTACCTGTGTCTGTACATTGGTCTGCCAGTCCCTCTAGCTATCACCCTGTTTACCTGTCTATTGACTGATCTGTTCATTCTGTCTGTGTATTAAAACAAACAACACAGCAATTATATTATTTCTATTTATTATCAATAGTCTTTAAAGGGAAAAGTGTGTGAACTTCTAGAAAAAAATTATTTAAAATTATATTTATTTATATATAAAGTATATTAGGCTGGATGGGGTTCCAGAACTATTTCTAACTATGTTTGGACATAACCGCTCCACTAGCAAGCAGTGCACAAATGGAAGAAACTGTGACCCTTTCCAAGAGTGGTCATCCAGCAGGGTTACAAAGCCATTGCTAAGGCTCTGGGACTCCACTCTGCATTCCATCATAAAAACATGATACTATCAGAGAAACATGGTGGTGGTAGTGTGATAGTCTGGGGTTGCTTTGCTTTTGCAGGACCTGGAGGGCCCATACTAATTGATGGAATGATGAATTCTACCATCTATTGGAAAATCCTGAATGAGAATGTTTGCCTGTCAGTCTGTGACCTAAAGCTCAAGCACAGGTTATACGAAGTTGCCAAAATTCTTTCCCAGCGTTGACTCATTATAACTCACCAAAACCAGTTATAAGGTTTTTTGGGGGGAATAAGTTTTCAACATGGGTGATATGGGTTTTCAATAATTTTTTATTTTATATTAATATTGTTTGGATGATTGGAAACATTTAAATGTAATAATTTAGCAAACATTGAAGAAACCTCCTCTGGGCAAAACCTTTTTCACAGCATTGTAGGTTATCTATCTATCTGTGTCTACAGAATTCCCCTGCACTGGCTCAGGTTTTCCTCAACTGTCCATGATTTTTTACATAGAGAACACAGTCATTAGCAATGAAGACAGAAGTATGAAGCATAACAACACAGCTACTTGACAGCTGGCTCTCACGTTTCCATCGTTAATTACAACATTAATTTTAAGGTTGGCACGTCATACTGAGCGACAGCATTAGCCTAACTGCTGTGCAGTATGTTTTTTATTTCACTCTAGGAAAATGGTTTAAACAGTTTTGAATTTGGGGGTGTAAACCAAATTTGCCAAAGGTGTCAAGAGAACAGCATCGAAGCCTATTAGAGGGTGTTAAGGTGTGGACATAAATGCCTGCAAACTTGTTGCTAGGTATGCAACAAGTCTTGCATGTATGTAAGCTCATATAAATGTGCATGCATGCATGTGAACAGTAAAGATGGAGTGTTTAGGAGGGATAAAGGTGTTTGTCTTATATAAAGGCAATGTGTTCAGCCATAGTACATTCAAGGCTGACTTTCAAACAGCTCCCTATTTCAGTGTACAACTGTTCTGGTGTTTGATCAGACAAGCTATTAATCACAATGCATTTTTCTTCCTCCTATAAGTTCCTAAACTAGTGGTTTGTTTTAGTCCACACACTAAAATCATAGTGTGTTTATGACGAGGGCTTACTTCGTTTGTTCCCTTTGTTTTATAATGACAACATGCTGTCACTGAGCTGGGAGATATTATGGAAAAGCTATTTTCAAAAAAATGCTGTTAAATTAGTTACGCCTTTTCTTTTCAGCAACCATCTGCAATTGCTCAGATGTTAAACTCAGGAGAAGCACCGCCTCAAACGACTCAGTGGCTTAAAGATAATAATTGAAGCTACTAATCTAAATGTATATAGTTGGATTATTATTTTTATTATAATATAATATCATATTTTTTATTATTTCATACACAAGAATAAATGTATTTTGCATTTGACCTCTCCTTATGAAGAAATGATGAAGATGAAGTGGTTTTAAACGAAGATGTGAAATGAGTTTGGAAGATGGATCATATGTAAAGCTCACCCCCTTTAAAATCTCTACCTTGCGTTTCCTGTGACGAACATTTCACACCCCTCCACCTCCTCATCACCTCCTTCCTGGTCCTGTCTGACTCCCGTCTCTGTTCATCAAAGGAGATCCGGCCTTCTAAAGAAGAAGCCACCCAGAACACCAGCACAGGTTCTCAGAATTCTCTCCCTTCCTGTGAAACAATTTAGAGTTTTGTTATATTGTTTTTTTTATATAATGGCTGCTTAATACTGAGATACCATAAAACCATAGTATTTTTTGACTAAGATATCAGAGAGTGAAGATGTCCAACCATAACACCTCTGAGGTGCACAGGTCAGCAGAGAGCATCACAGTTTAAGTGTTAGCTAAGTTACATTTCTAATGCTGGTTAAAAGTGAATTGGACACGTACACAACACAATGTCAGTCAAAGGTATATATGTATATATATATATATATATATATATATATATATATATATATATATATAACACAAGTTATCAAGAGGGAACAGGTGACAGGACTGAACACAAATGAGACACGGGTGAGCGAGGCGGGACAAGGGCGGAGACATGGAGCACATGACAGAAAGGTAAACAAAGACCACCACTTGACAGGACGTAAACACAATCAAGCCTGACAGGCTAGGGCAAGATGACAGTAGTTTTTCCCAGACCCCTCAATAGAAACGTGTCACAACACTGCCTCTCCAGTATACACTGACTGATTTCCCAACAATATGAGGAGAAGAGGAGGGAGCAGGGGTCCACGGCTCCCATCCCTGACCAGGATGTTCGCCTGGACAATACCTCACTCTGGCTAATAATGTGTGAGAAGATGAGAAGGTGCAGGGTTCCTGGATGCACAGGAACACCCACAATGATGTGCAAATAGTGCACTGCACATCTCCGTTTCACAGCACAGAGAAACTGCTTTTTGAAGTTTCATACAGAGTGAACTCTTATTACATGAAGAACATGATATGATACGACACACTACATAATGCACATCTGCGGCTGTAATAAACCAAATAGATTCAAGAGTTTTATTGTCATGTGCACAGCAGAACAGACAGTTACACTGTACAATGAAATTCCTACTTTGCTGTTCCTCCATTCACCAATAGATAAGATAACAAAAAAGAAATAATAAAAAATATATACAAAATATATAAAGTATAATAATATAAAGTTGAAGTTGAAGTAAATAAAAGTTTTTGTAAGGTGCATTTAAAATCAGACCAGTTAACACTCTGATGTGTAAATATGTAAATATGTTTCAAGTGTTTCTTCCCTTGTACTTAATGAATTGCAAATTTTTAAAAAGACTTGTTTTTGTACTGCTCTCTAAGCATTATACCATTGTACCATTGTTGTGCAACGTTGCCCTTTGGCACCAAAAGAAATTGGGGTGGAGGGGGGTTCCAAAAATAAAAAAATCAGTTTTATCAGTAAAATGTCTCAACATGAATGAAGAAATGCTGTGTGCTGTGTCAAAATGTGTAGAGTAAAGGGTTAACTCAGGTTCTAGAGCTGAGTCTCAGAAGTGTAGTACAATATTATACCCACTGAGTATGTTTACCTTTACAACGTAAATATAAATACATGTGTCTGAGAACAGGAAACATTTAGCTCTTTTCTGTGGCAGGAGACAGCGTAAGGGCGGGAAATCACTACCCCCAAAATAGTGCCGTCCTTCAGTTAGTTATCTGAGCATGCCCAGTTTCAAAAAGAGCACATTTAAAGGGAAATTTCACCAATTTTCCTAAAAGTTTCCTAAATCATTCAGAGTGGTTTGATGTGAAATGAATGAACACTCAGACTCTGATTGCTTTACAGTGGCAGTAATAGTAACCAGAGGTCAAATTCACTCATATATAGCATTTTATTTGCTAGCCAAAACTGCCAGTGAACCTAGCCAAAACTGGCAGAGTGTTTATATGTAACGTTGATGGTAAAATAGACAGAAATCTGAATAATTCATTTTCTTTTTGGACTGTTTAGCCCCGCATGCAGCCCTCCACCATAATTGTATTTATAGAAATAGCCTAAAATACAATGTAAATACAAATCAAGAGTTTCTATCTAAACTATCATAAAACAGTATCCCATATGTATATATATATATATATATATATATATATATATATATATATATATATATATATATATATATATATATATATATATATATATATTTTTATGTTAACATTTTCTGTGAAGTAACTTTTAGAGGAAATAAAAAAGTCTGGTGATCTGTCTCTGTAAGTGTCTCTAGAACATTACATCCAAACATTCTAAAAGATTTACATTTTAGCCTATTTAATTATGCAGAATGTTTGAAAATTCCTAAGAGAATTTTATGTTTTCCTAGTTCTGAGGTAGAATTATAGGCTACCTAAAATTACTCCAACACTTTTCAAACTGTTCAATTTGTTTGAATTAAACTTTACTATTCATGCTATTTTCCAGGACAACACTGGGGGGGCATCTTTGTTTACTTTGTGTTAGAACTTCCGGTGCGCCGCGAATACGCTGATACTAATTACAAGCAAAACGACAACAAACATATAAAATGACTAGCATAACATGTTCAGTTAGAGGGAGTCAGTAATTGGAAGACGAGGAAGACTTGGCTTGAACTACAGAGTTACGAACACAGCACATAAAGATCAGAGTGTTGGGGGGCCGCCTTCTAAAGAAGAGGACCTGCGTCTCTGACTGAAGCTCTAAATTTAAAACACCCACCCAAACCTCTGTATGTCTGTTCTTACCATTCTGTGGAGGAGAACCAGCACCAGAGCTTCCTTATCCAGAGAAATGTCTCGCTTATGAAGCTCTGAGGAAGCAGACGTGTCGGGTGCTTGTGAGTTAAGTAACTGTTTTCTGATCAGTGTCCACCGCGCTAGGCTATCTGGGCTGTAACTCACACCCACACAGAGTGACTCGGGCAGCTGGCTTGACTTGGGATTAACCGGCTTTCAGAAATATAAACTCACCGTCTTTGTGTAGGAGTACACGACCCACCTTCCCACTGTGCAGGTACTGATATGCTTCAGTACTTTTATAGTTTTTCATTGCCGAACCATCTACACCTTCCGAGAGTACAGAGTAATTAAAAAGTTGCCGTAGGTAACCACAGACCACCCTTTCATATAATCCACCCACTGTGTTATTAACCTTGGATGAGACAGTGTTGTACCATTCGAAATTCTTATTGCTTCTCTGCTCCCCTCCCATGTAACTGTATTCATTTTGGTTAGCTGAGCTAAAGTTCTAACACAAAGGCAGAAGAAACACACGCTTGGAAGTGGGTGTGGCCAAATACGGTGGATATATGTGCATTTAGCTATGCTATGTTATGTAACTATCGTCCACTTATAGAAATTACATAAGCAGATCTGTTTGACACTACTTGACAATTTAGTCCAGTTTGAGGCAAATGTGCAGTAATTTATTAGGGTAAAAGTTTTCATTTCTTGTTAGCCACAATAGCCGTGTAGCTCCCGAAGCAAACTTCAGAAGAAAGTGTTTGGTTGGTCTAATGCGTTTAGATTAACGGGAAAATTGTGTGAATTAGATTTTTTTCCCAAAACATTTGCAGTTTCTGCACAGAGTAAGTCCCAGGGGAGGCCATTTGTATACTGTAGCTTTGAATTGGGTGGGGTCATTATCAACCACATGCTGTACACTGATGGGGACCCTGCCAACACACTTATCCTATGTAATCCCACTCGTTGACACAGAATAACACGCAAAACACATACACATAGCTTTTATCTTACAAACAATGACACAAATCACATAAATAGAGTGCTCCTCCTGGTGTGGCCATTGATTGCTTCTCCAGCGCCAACTAGTAATGGGTCACTATGATATCAAGGAATGAAAATAAAGTACAGAGAAGTCACATCATGTCACATGTCAGATGAAAAATTTGGTTAACCCTACAGAGAAATCAACAAGCAAAAAAAAAAATATTCCATACTTACTATACTGCACTTTGGGAACTTTCAAAAAACATATGAAAGAATAGAACAATAGCAGGCCCATATTAAATGTGGCTCAGAGAATTGGTAGAGCAGTACTCCGGTGAGAAAAGGCCATGCCTTGTTCTATTTATGGCCACTTTTTGAAGTTAAGCCTTCAACTGCTGCTTGTTTCATTCATGTCCAAAATCTCACTGAGCTCTACTCAAAAGCAGTTTAGATAATGAGGGCTGATATAAAACAACAGCCATAAGGGTTATGGGCCATTAGTATGAGCCGGAGTTAAAGACGTCTCTTATACACATACACAATAGCTTACACAATGAAGATCTTACTACTGTACAATGCAGTCACTCTCTGATTCACTGCAAGTTCAGTCATTCCTGTTACACACAAAGAGAACTGAGAATTTGTACAGTTTATTAGTCAAAGCTTTCAAAGGCAGACTGTGTGCTGTTGGAAGGACTGTTTGCATCAAGGGGGAATTCAACACCCCCACCCACATAGTTGTGCATGCACACAATCACACTTGCATCTGGTGACTGCACATGTTACATAAAAGCACATACGAACACGCACACACTGTACTGACCAATTTGCAGTCTAAATAGCCATTAAACACTGGAACATCAGGAGAAAAAACAGAAGACAGAACGGAAAAATTACACAGAAGCCTCAACAACTAAACATGTTCTACATGTTTTCAGTATTTAGTGTCTCTACTTCTTCCCTTCAATACAGATTCCATTCTTCTTGGTTATTCAATGAAATCTACAGCATTTTTTTTTATTCTTCCGAAGTCCAGTCTTAGAATTTGAATATGTTATCTGCTTTTCACAATCCATTTAATCCCAAAACCTCCAGTGATTATGAAGCCTGTACTACAGGGTAATCAATATCTAAACCTAAATCTTAGTATCCAAACTTAATCTTAACCCTAACCCTAACCCTAACCCTAGTTTCTAAACCTAACTCTAACCTTAATCTTAACCTCAGTATCGAGACCTAACTCTAACCTTAATCCTAATCCCAGTGTCCAAACCCAACCCTAACCTTAACCTCAGTTAATCTTTACCTCATTGTCCAAAGCGAACTCTAACCTCAGTATCTAACTCTAACCTTAATCTTAACCTCAGTATTCAAACATAACCCTTATTTTAATCTTAACCTCATTATCCAAAGCTAACTCTAACCTAAACCTAAGTATCTAGATCGAAATCTTACCCTAACCTTAATCTTAACCTAAGTATCCAAACATAACCCTAACCTCAGTATAAAAATCTAAACCTAACCTTAATCTCAGTACCCAAACCTATACCTAACCTTAACCTCAGTATCCAAGCTTAAACCTAACCTCAAACTCAGTATCCAAATTTAAACCTAACATTAACCTCACTATCCAAGCTTAAACCTAACCTTAACCTCAGTATCCAAATCTAAACCTAAACTTAATCTCAATATCCAAATTTAAACCTAACCTTAACCTCAGTATCCAAGCCTATACCTAACCTTAACCTCAGTATGCAAGCCTATACCTAACCTCAACATCAGTATCCAATCTTAAACCTAACTTTAATCTCAGTATCCACATTAAAACCTAACATTAACCCCACTATCCAAGCTAAAACCTAACCTTAACCTCAGTATCCAAATCTAAACCTTACCTTAACCTCAGTATCCAAGCTTAAACCTAACATTAACATCAGTATCCAAACCTAAGCCTAACCTCAACCTTAGTATCCAAACCCAATCCTAACCTTAACCTCAGCATCTAAACCTAACATCAACTTCAGTATCCAAATGCAAACCTAACCGTAAACTCAATATCTAAACCCAAACTTAACCTTAACTTTACTATCCAAACCTAATGCTAACATTAACCTCATTAACCAAACCTAAACCTAATTTTACCCTCAGTACCCTAATCTAAACCTTACCTCAACATCAGTATCCAAACCTAAACCTAAGCCTAACCTCAGTATCCAAACCTAAACGTAACTGTAAACTCAATATCTAAACCCAAACTTAACCTTAACTTTACTATCCAAACCTAATGTTAACATTAACCTCAGTAACCAAAAACCTAAACCTAATTTTACCCTTAGTACCCTAATCTAAACCTAACCCTAACCTCAGAGTCCAAATCTGACCCTAACTTTAACCTGAGTCCAAATCTGACCCTAACTTTAACCTCAGTATCCAAACGTAAACGTATTATCTTCACTATCCAAGCTTAAACCTAACCTTAACCTCAGTATCCAAATCTAAACCTAACCTTAACCCCAGTATCCAAGATTAAACCTAACCCTAATCTCAATATCCAAATTTAAACCTAACCGTAATCTCAGTATGCAAGCTTAAACCTAACCTCAACCTCAGTATCCAAACCCAAACCTAACCTTAACCTCAGTATCTAAACCTAACATTAACTTCAGTATCCCCACGCAAACCTAACCTTAAATACCTTCAATATCTTAACCTAAACTTAACCTTAATTTTACTATCCAAACCTAACACTAACCTAATTTACCCTTAGTACTCTAATCTAAACCTAACCTCAACCTCAGTATCCAAACCTAAACCTAACCCTAACCTCAGTATCTAAAACTAACATTAACTTAAGTATTCAAACCTAAACCTGATATTATCCTCAGTATCTAAACGTAATCCTAACCTTAACCTCAGTATCCAAACCTAAACCTAAACTCAACCTCACTGTACCCATACATTTATATTGTTCTACTCTTGTGATGACACATGGTCCTCACAAATATACCACTACAAACACACACACACACACACACACACACACACACACACACACACACATAATGGTTGTAACTGACATGTTATTCAGAAGACCTGGCACATTGCTTTCTAAACCTAAACCTTGGTATCCAAACTTAATCTTCACCCTAACCCTAACCCTAGTTTCTAAACATAACTCTAACCTTATTCTTAACCTCAGTATCAAGACCTAACTCTAACCTTAATCCTAATCCCAGTGTCCAAACCCAACCCTAACCTTAACCTCAGTTAATCTTTACCTCATTGTCCAAAGCGAACTCTAACCTCAGTATCTAACTCTAACCTTAATCTTAACCTCAGTATTCAAACATAACCCTTATTTTAATCTTAACCTCATTATCCAAAGCGAACTCTAACCTTAACCTCAGTATCTAACTCTAACCTTAATCTTAACCTCTGTATTCAAACAAAACCCTTATTTTAATCTTAACCTCATTATCCAAAATGAACTCTAACTTTAACCTCAGTATCTAACTCTAACCTTAATCTTAACCTCTGTATTCAAACAAAACCCTTATTTTAATCTTAACCTCATTATCCAAAGCGAACTCTAACCTTAACCTCAGTATCTAACTCTAACCTTAATCTTAACCTCTGTATTCAAACAAAACCCTTATTTTAATCTTAACCTCATTATCCAAAATGAACTCTAACCTTAACCTCAGTATCTAACTCTAACCTTAATCTTAACCTCTGTATTCAAACAAAACCCTTATTTTAATCTTAACCTCATTATCCAAAGCTAACTCTAACCTAAACCTAAGTATCTAAATCAAAATCTTACCCTAACCTTAATCTTAACCTAAGTATCCTAAACTCAACCTCACTGTACCCATAGATTTATATTGTTCTACTCTTGTGATGACACATGGTCCTCACAAATATACCACTACAAACACACACACATAATGGTTGTAACTGACATGTTATTCAGAAGACCTGGCACATTTCTTTCTGACTCTCTTTTTAGGAAACCCCCCTCATTAAGTGAATTTAACACATCCATTCAGTCCCAAAAAAGAGTCGGCTTTGTTGCCGCTCCCATTCCTGGTGTGTTACTTTTGTTCTTAAGGGCTATTACAGCTAATTGTGAGTCTTACACACACTTTTTTCCTCCCAGACAGAGCTATTGAAAAGGAATGCCCTCTCTTCATTCATGTTGTCAAATGATTTAGCCTCATGGAAAAGGGGAAAAATGGAAAAAATGTCAACACACTGAGTACAGTGACTGTTAACAAAGACCAAATTGCCCTGTTTCATCTCCATCAAGCACCTGCATACAAACAAACTGTCAAACGAAATCTTCACACCTGCAGGTTTTTTTTAACAGATATCAGTGTCTTTGATTCTTTGAGCAAAACTGGTAAAGTGAAAGAAAGAACAGCGTTTCACGCCCTCCACATCCTACTCAGTTACTCAGTTAACAGTTATGACACACAAATGTGTGCCTCCCGGACACACACACACATACATGTGTGCTCAAAGTGAGGAACTCCCCTTTAATTCTTCTGAAATTCATGTGCGCCCACACATAGCACAACTGATTGTAGCTCTGAAACTCTATCCTTGTTCAAAGGCATGCTGGGGGGATCAGTAATCAACAATGGCTGAGTAGAGCTACTTGAGTGTAGGAACTGCAGGTTTATGTCAGCCAAAACAGAGTGAGTGTGTGTACCAGCTCATGTTCTCACAGTATGGGGACTTATCATCCTCGTGTAAAACATTTAAATTTAAGGTCAGGCCAAGGATTAGAGTTAGATTTAAGATTAGGGTTGGGCTAGAAGTAGTTCTGGTAAAGGTTGAGGTTAGGGTTAATATTAAGGCTTTGATAGAAGTAGTTCTGGTAAAGGTTGAGGTTAGGGTTAATATTAAGGTTGGAGTTGGAAGTAGTTCTGGCAAAGGTTAAGGTTAGGGTTAATATTAGGGTTGGGGTAGAAGTAGTTGTGGTAAAGGTTGAGGTTAGGGTTAATATTAAGGTTGGGGTAGAAGTAGTTCTGGCAAAGGTTGAGGTTAGGGTTAATATTAAGGTTGGGGTAGAAGTAGTTCTGGTAAAGGTTGAGGTTAGGGTTAATATTAGGGTTGGGGTAGAAGTAGTTCTGGTAAAGGTTGAGGTTAGGGTTAATATTAGGGTTGGGCTAGAAGTAGGTCTGGTAAAGGTTGAGGTTAGGGTTAATATTAGGGTTGGGGTAGAAGTAGTTCTGGTAAAGGTATACTACTCCAGCCCTGATATTAACCTTTACCAGAAGTAGGTCTGGTAAAGGTTAATATCAGGGCTGGAGTAGAAGTAGTTCTGGTAAAGGTTGAGCTAAGGGTTAACATTAAGGTTGGGCTGGAAGTAGTTCTGGTAAAGGTTGAGGTTAGGGTTAATATTAGGGTTGGGCTAGAAGTAGTTCTGGTACAGGTCGAGGTTAGGTTTAAGATGATGCTTGGGCCAGTAGTAGTGCTGGTTAAGGTTAGGCTTAGGCTTAAGATTAGAGTTGGGCTAGTAGTACTTCTGGTAAATGTTAGGGTTAGGCTAAAAATTACAGTTGAGCAGTAGTAGTAGTTCTGGTCAAGGTTAGCTTTAAGATAAGGCTTGGGCTAGTAGTAGTTGTGGTATAGGTTAGGGTTAGATTTAAGATTAGGATTGGGCTCGTAGTAGTTCTGGTAAAAGTTAGGGTTAATATTAGGGTTGGACTAGTAGTAGTTCTGATTAGGGTAAGCACTAGGGTTGGGCTAGTAGTAGTTCTGGTAAAGGTTAGGGTTAATATTAGGGTTGGACTAGTAGAAGTTCTGATTAGGGTTAGCACTAGGGTTGGCCTATTCCCATTCCCACCTGGATGAGCCAAAATGTTCTTTTTATATATAGCATTAGATTTCCATCATATTTCTCAATAATGAATGAAAGCTTCCTAATGTTGTTCTGAATTTGTTATGAGAACATTTTTATGCAGTTTTCAGAGATTTACCAAGGTGTTATACATTTTAGGTGACATCCGGTTTGATGGTGGGGATATGTAATGCGGGATGTACATTAATTTAGCAGTGATTTATCTGATTCATTAATTATCTGCCAGGGCATTGAATAGTATGAGGAAGAATTACTTCAGTTTAGTAAAGGTAGCATATTAATTCTCATACACTGTGCTGTCAGAATTCGGTTTTTAATGATGATTTAATTTGTTGAAGGCAAAATGTTGTTCAGCCCTGGCTGTATGTGAAACAGTAATCAGTCAATCAAGTTCAATTGACTATGGGGTTCAGGTTCACTACCACGCCCAAACATGGTTACTCCCAGACCTGCTGAATCAAAACATCACTTAAATAGAACCTGTCTGGAAATGTGAAGCAGCTAGAAGGTCTCAAGAAGCAGCACATGATGTCATGTTCTAAAGACATTCAATTACAATTTACTGTCTGGAAAGAGTTACAAAGCCATTGCTAAGGCTCTGTAATTCCAATGAATCACAATGAAAGTCATTATCCACAAACATAGGAAACCTGGAACAGTAGTGAATCTTTTCTAGAATGACCAGCCTACCAACATTTGACCAAGAGCATTCAAGAGGACACAGGGCTGACTTGCCTCTACAATAAGAAAGATTCTGGGGTAAAATGGCATCCATGGGATCACAGCTGCACTGTAAAAAATGGATTGTAAATTTTACAGTAAGTTAACATTGCCAATGAGGGATTGTGAAATAACAGAAATTAACAGTAAAAACAAATTACACCATATTACTGTATTGCGAGAACGGTAAATTACTGTAACTAAATTACAGAGAATGACTACTTTTTACAGTAAATGTGGTTCAAATAAATACATTATAATACTGTATTTATTCTTTACAATAATCTGCTGTAATTTCAGTTATTACAGTATATACCTGGCAACTCGAGTTCCCATTAAAGTACTGTAAACTTATTACTGGTATATTACTGTAAAAATACAGCTAGCCACAATTATTATGGTTAAAATTCAGCTGTGAAGAGTGGGACATATAATTATGAAACTGGACTGTAAGATTTTAAAGTATATATTCTATGTATTATAAATAATACATAGAAGTTTAGTTAAGTTATCAGTTATCAGTTTAGTTAAGCATTTGTAATATATATATATATATATATATATATATATATATATATATATATATATATATATATATATATATATATATATATATTCCACCACATGCATCAATTCCAGTTTCATTCTACCAGAATCAGTGTAAGATCATTAAACAACTGACATTAAATTACCTGACAGAACCAAGACACTAACACTTTACAGACTCCTCTTAATTTATTTAGCAGCCAAATTCTCTCAAGTGAAACCCAGTCTAGACCAACCAAATAATGGCATACCAATAGGAATTATATAGCAATTATGTATGTGCAGGAATTACAACATTTCCATTATACATACATGCACAGTCAGCCAAAATCCTTTCATTTTCTCACAAGGCTGCAAAGGTTGGCATTCACAGAGTGCTTTTTCTTCTCTACAGTCTTTCCACTTTTTTGCTGACAATCTCAGTGGATGTCTTTGAGCCAGTGGTTGGGTTAATCCCCACGAAGTACCTGGAAAGTCACACAAAAAGAAAAATTGCTTATAATCTATAGCTGTCATGTTTCTATAATACTCAAATTTGTACAACAGTAGCAATACAGCAGACCACCAGAAAAATATCCAAGCAACAGTATCTGTGGGCATTGTCCTATGACCACTGATGAAGGACAGGAGGATGGCTTACACAAACCATGCAGATGAGCTGTTATCTCTGACTTTACATCTACAAGGTGGACCAGCAAAGTAGGAGTGTCTAACACACACTAACACACTGATGAAATGGATAAAAAGCGAAACATGGTATGGGTAATTAATGTAATGAATACATGAGTATGTTCTACTATAACACCAGTATTTACCTTTGGATGAATTCCAGAGTGCATGAGGCCTCTTCTTGATATTCCTGGATGAAATTGTAGAATAATCCAAATAATGCTGCCAGGCCCACCACAGATTTTAGATGTGAAGACAAGATGTCCTAACCCTGAAGTCCAGTCCACTGAACTGAAGTCAGTGTCTCACCATTCATGCATATAAATATATACTGTGAATGTTTAATGGATGTGTCCAATACAGACATGAAATATTATAATTGTTTGTCTGGTATTAGGTTAAGCACATTGTGTTTGTCTATACTTAGAAATGACCAGTTAATGCAGAAAACCAGGTAAAGGGTTCACATACTTTTTCTTGCCACTGTATCTCTGAACGTATTCAAACCTGTTTTACATTACTGTTCTTGTAGGGGGTTTTCTAGCAGAAACACATCCAAATTTGACTTTCTAGTTACCTGTATGATGTCCTTCATGAGTATTTAGTCCACATTTTAGAAAGGAGAGTTTCACATTACAGACTCTTGTAAACAAATGCATATTGTTTACTTATTAAAGTTCACAGGTGCTTGTTTCAGCTGCTTGAGCGCGTGGGCCTATCGCAGTGCAGTCAGTGCTTGGGAGTTTCTTCTTTCCAGTGGAAAATCTACTGCTTATTTTTTACTCACATTTTACTTCTAAATATACAGTTGACAGCTGTGGACTTGTGGTGGTCCATGATACACAGTGTTCTACAATATTACAATGTAAAATCGTTAAACAGTGGTTTACACAGTGTAAGATATTACTGTAAAAATTACAGCAATTGGTTACATGTGACCAAAGTCTCATCTCACAAAACAAAAAACAATCTAGATGACCCCCAAGCAGAAATAATATTCTGTAGACCAATTAATCAAATGTGGAAGACATGGATCCCATTACCTGTAGATAAGTACATAAGTACATCATACCAACTGTGAAACATGGTGGTGGTAGTGTGATGTCCTGGGCAGCTTTGCTTCTGCAGGACCTGGACAAATTGTTATAACTGATGGAACCATAAATTCAGCTATGAATTAATAAATGGCCACTGGTCAGTTTGTGACCTAAACCTCAGGCGCAGTTGGGTTGTGCAGCAGGACAATGATCTGAAGCATGTATCACTCCAACATACTATTACATACTATACAAATGAATATTCTGTAAATGTCAAAATGTAAAACTTCGTAACTTAATATGCTTGACTAGTTAAGGGCTCATTTTTTATAGGGTTATGACTACGGATGCGATATATATATTATAAGGACACGATAAGTGTCTCTCTTCTGCAGATCATCGGCACATTTTAGCCAAGCTCTTAATCGGATGGCACCATCAAATACTAACCTATTTTACTCATGTCACATTGCCTTATATGGTTTTTTCATGTTCGCATAGTCCTGTGTTTAATTCTGCAGACCTTGGCCCGTGCCTTGAAATAGCAATGGTCAAGTAATTGAGGTTTTCTGTGTTTTACACTCTAGACAATGACGTATGTAGGGAAGCAGTGGATTGTGGTTGGACACAGTCGATGATTTCATACCTCTTTAAGCATTCACACAAAAGCAAGCTAAATTTAATGAGTTGGTACAACAGTGGGTAAAAGGAGGCACTACGAGTGAGACTTGAGTGTCGTTTGCAGCTTTCAGCTGGACCATATGTTTTAAAATGGGGTTGTTTTTATCAGAATCATTCATATTGGCCAAGTAACGGAAAAAAGTATTTCCAGTAGCACTACTCATTATTTAGCTGGTCACTTTTTAGGATTACTTTTTAATAAACATAATCAGTGCATGTTTAAGACCTTCCTTAACACCAAAGACATTAGTATTGAATGCAAAATTATGACAGTAATAAAATAATGAATTAAATTAAAGTCATGCAATATCGTTTTTGTTGGCTAGAGGTGGGAATATTATATTCTGTTGCAATATACATTGTTTTCTGATGTCTGTTAAATTGGAAATTTATTTTTTTACTATGTTAAAGAATACTATCAAAAACTATGAATGCAGTTGTTTATATTAAACATACATACTATGCTTTAATACAGTACAACAGGACTGCTTAGGCTCTTATTGTAATCAAACATGTAGATGATATCCACAATGTGCTCAGACAATCATATTGTAACATAATGACTGTTGTCATATTACCCAGTCTGATTGATGTGCAGATCTAAAATATGATTAACAGGTTTTTCTCTTATTTGGTACAGGCATGGCAACCCGTCAGCAGCTTCTTTTTCCTGTCATTTGATGTTATGAAACTCCTTAGAGGTGTTTACACAGAACTGGACTGAAAATAGACACGGCCTGGTATGTAGACACGTAGGTACCTTAATTTTACATGTTATTTACAAACTTGAACAGATATGTGAGTGGACAGACTATTGTTAGCAGTGCTAGAAGTGGGAAAAAACACAAGTTGGGTGAGTTGCATTGTTTACTATTGTGCATCTATTAAATGTAAGACTATGCCTTGGCTGGGAATCAAACCCGGGCCTCCCATGTGCCAGGCAAAAATTCTACCATTGAACCACCAATGCTCTACTGATAGATACACTGACCCCATCCAGCTGTGACTGGACATTCAGCAGCTCTCATTTCTTGTGGTTTTTCAGAGTATTAGTCTCAAGTATTTGTGAATTTGAACATCAGGAAATATTTATGTGTATGTGTGTATATACATATTCTTTGATTGTCTAAGGAAGTCCAAGGATCTTCCAAGTATCTTCACTTTTTTATGTTAACCAGTATTAGCAAATCATTCAGTATTACTTTCTGAAGTCCTACAGTGAATAAAAGCTACTAGGAGATAGCGCTGATGTTCTCAACATACATTTATGTATTTAACGAGATGAAAATGTACAAAACTATTCATTTGATCATCTACAATGGTAATATATTATTTGATATATATGTTTTATACTTCTAGTTGCAACATTCAGATATAAATAAGTTATTTATCTTGTGTGATAAACATGAGATATACATGACATTTGAAGAAATTTGAACAGGTACTGAGTCAAATACAACACTGGGAGCTTGTGTTAAGTGCTGGTACATAGGAAAATGTACTGACAAGTGCTGGTATTGTGTACCATTGAGTCTTGGCCCACTTTAAGTGCTGATTGTTAGTGGAGGCAGATTTATACTTTTCTTTGTTTTGTGTTGTTACTTGATTTATATTGTTCTTTTTATTTATTATTTTATTACTATTATTATTATATATTATTATTATGTCCACTTACTTGGGGTTGGCATGAGGACTGAGAATGGTGTGCTTGTATATAGCTTTTTGACAGATGGACATATGGTTTTCATATGATTATCCTTCTTTTTTTTACCCAAAGGAATGAATGGAGCACAAAAATATGTGCACTTAGCTTAAATCACAATGATACAAGTCCATTAGGTCCATTAACCAATACCACAGCAACTCCATAGCAGCCCATTATCAAGCACCTGCAATACCGCAGCAACCCCCTTGCAACCACTTGAGATGCCATAGCAACCCTATATAAACGCCTTTGCACCCACCAGAGATACCACGATATCTAGCAACACCGCAGCACCCGTTTTTGAATTGCTCAAGCTAAATAATCAGGAAACACACTTTTCTAGTTCTTTATTGTCTTTTCCAAATGCATGTCTCTGTAACACAAATTCTGAGTTGAGAGCGCTTCATTAACTCACATTTCCAAAAAGCCCCACCGACCTAAAACAAGCACTTACAAGCGAACTGAGAGGCCCAGGCTGAGTGCTCTTCGTTCACTCTGTCTATAATAGAAACAACCCAAAATATACGCGCTGCCATTGTCTCGTATTTCTAATATTACTTTTCAGAGAAGGGAACTTGGGTTACATGTTGACTCACAACTTGGATTTTGAAATCAAATTGGATTATTTTAGTTACATTAGCCAGCTAGAATATGAGCTGTATACTTAACCAGCCATTGAAAATCCTTTGATCATGCATTTACTGGTTATTAAAGCCGAGCTGAACTTAATAGGATTTTAATAGAGGTTTACGTTTGTACAATGCCGTGCCTGCTACAGATAACGAAAACTAAAATTAAGATCAACTGAACTAAAAGGAAGTTCCCGGTGGGTCTGTAGAGGAACCCTTACAAAAAAAATATACTTCATAATATAGAACTGTTCAATTCATTATTTTAAGTAAACTTAATTAAAGCTGAAGTATATTACCTAAGTATATGTTGTACAGTAAGTATACTAATATCAGTGTACTGGTAATTTTTTAGTTTATTTTTAGTTTTAGTTTTAAGCATAACCTCAGTAAATTAGTTTAGTAGTTTTTAAACTCCAATTATACCTGTTTTTTTAACATAACACTTACTAAATATTGTTGCACTTAAGTATACTAGGTTTCAGTTGAGGTATCATTTTTAAAATAATACTTAATAATACACATATAATACACATATTAATTTGTATTCTTTATAAATCAGAATTTCCAGTGTACACTCCAATATATATTGGAAATATATAAATATAAATATAATATATTTATGCTTTCCCTAAGTATAGGTATATCAAGTGAAGGCCAAATATATTTAGACTTTTCTGTATGCTTGTCAGTGTGAGCCAAATGTACTTAATTATAACTGTATTTAGTATTTCACTGATAAGTACATAATATGGTAAACTGAAAGCATATTCACTTATTTTTAGTTTAATGATAGCACACTTAAATACACTTATATTTTGTAAGAGAAGCAGTTAAATACCCATTTCTTAAAACTCCATTTGGCTCCATAACTTAATTAAAAGTAATAATTAATTAAAATATATCGCTATTATATATATATATATATATATATATATATATATATATATATATATATATATATATATATATATATATATATATATTATTTTTATTTTTATTTTTTCAAAGTGACAATAAGTTACACATTTTCTGAAGGTAACAAACTTTATAATATTTAAGTGTAAGTTTATGTGTTTTGTCTCTGTCGGAATGAAACCTAGTTTTTAGTTTTTTTCTTCATTTCTTAACGACCGTTGTCCTGTATGTTCTGTGAAAGTTCCATAATGACTGGACTGACAGAAAGATTGTTAAGAATAAAATCTTTTAAAATTAACTTACCTTTGTGGAGATAGAGGTTAATTTTTGACAGCGATGATATATGTGCTATATATTAAATTCTATTATTACTTCTGACACTTCCTTTTGGTTTTTGTTTTATCTACTTGTAGTTACATCAGGAAATGGCTTGCCTCCACAAAGTCATTAACCCTTGTAGTGACTTAAGGATCAAAATTACCTGCCACCATGTTGAGCAGCAGAGAATAAAACAATAAATGGCCTTTTTTCAATGTGATACTACTAACATCCCAATGTGATACTAACATCCCAATGTTATACTTACATCACAATGTGATACTAACATCTCAATGTGATACTAACATCACAATGTTATACTAACATCCCAATGTTATACTAACATCCCAATGTGATACTAACATCACAATGTTATACTAACATCACAATGTGATACTAACATGACTAATTATAATCTCTACTTTAGTAAAGGAAACAATTATGACAGGTGTGTTGAAATGAACGAGTGGTGTCCACTGAAACCAGGTATAAGTTGTGAGGAATAACAGAGTTTCTTCATATAAAACAGAATTGGGGTTTAGAGAGCAATTAAGCTGCTTTAGTGGAGGTGGAGTAAACAGGAACTACACAAAGGTTAATGTGTACCACCACTTTCAAGTTGGCTTTGAACATTTTGTGTCCTGAGGCTGATGGGAAATCACCAGCAGTGGAAAGAGAACATGCTTTCACTGAGAATCTTCTTGCTAAGTAATCTTTAGTCTCAGTTTCAGCCTCTCTTGATGTTTTTTATCATCTAATATCATATATATATATATATATATATATATATATATATATATATATATATATATATATATATATATGTATGTGTGTGTGTGTGTGTGTGTGTGTGTGTGTGTGTGTGTGTGTGTGTATGTGTGTGTGCACTGTTGATGCTATGTTGTATAACAAAAGGACTATAACCTAATAGGGGTTTTAAAGGTTTAATAGAGATATATTCACTTAAACTTTGGACACACTAAATTTAATATGCATTTTTCATAATCTTACATTTGATCAATGCCTCATGCTTGTAAATGTACAGCGGGACAATTAGGGTAATATCTAATTGTGATTTTGTGCTGTGACTGTGTTTTTTTTAATAAATTAATTAATTAATTTATATTAATATTATTTTTTTAAGGGTCAGACCTGTTATTGTATGCCATTTGACCAAATGCCCAGCAGAATTGAATACTACCATTTGCCTCGTGTTAATTGTGGTTGTATTGTCATGTATACAAAACATTCTTCAGGAAACACACTTTTCTAGTTAACATACAATAAAATTTGTTGCTAAGAAAAAAGCAAATACTAAGGATGGGATTATGTACACGTTTTTTAGTCATAAAGTTTTGTTGTCTTTAATGATTTTATAAAATGTATTTAAAATGGCTTTCTATAACATTATAACATCTATATCAATGTAATTCATGTTAGGTATATATTGTTTTTTTAAGTGTAAATCTTTAGTAGTGATTTAAAAAAGTATTGTAGTTTGAATTCTGTTTAATGGGGTAAAATGTCATTTAATTCAGGGACTGTTTTGTTTTGATGTGATTTACTAATGTTAAACTGAAACTATGTTTGTCGAGTTGCCCAGTTTAATGTCTGTTTATATTGTTTTAATCCTAATTGCATGCAGATGATTCTACTCCCTGATGCTGTACAGCCAAGTCTATTGTAATTGTACAAGACAGAAAACAACAGATGAATTTTAAATATTTTCTTATTAAATGGCATTGTTGAAATAAATAAATTGCTAAAGATTATGCACAGATATGACCTGTCTGTTTACTGAATTGCCCAAAATACTACTGTTCTTTGAGGTCCAATATTGTCTCTTGAGGGCACCATAGAACACATTTATTTATATATATATATATATTAATCATGCTCTAATATTCTGAACTCTTTAATATTTGGATGATCTCTGCTCTGATTTGCTGGTTCACACTAAGACAATTATTGCACAGAAGCAACATAGACCAAATAAAAACAGGCAGGAAATAAAAAGAACATTTACATTAACACAAAGTAAATGAAAGTAGTTACTCACTGTGAAACTTTCAGTTCAAGATGATCTGCTTCAACCAGCAAACAGTGATACACTCACACAGCATGGCTGCTACTTACAGGTCACTGTTGGGGTTGCAGTGTTAATAAAGGTGGAGCTGCTCATCTTTTCAGTCTCTTCAGGGCCAACCGCCGAGCGAAGCTGATCCATATCATACAGGGTTTGAGAAACTGTTCTGAGTGAATTGTGCAGATCAAACTAACAACTCAGAATGAAAGTTGACCATAATCTTATTAAAGATGTGGGAGTTGAAGTTGGCGACTTGTTTTGCAAGCTGAAGCATTTAAGGTGAAACAAAACGTAAAAGAAATTAAAAAGTGACCTTACTCTATTAGTGTTGAGGGAAACACTGGTGATGGGGAACCGTTAATGTTGAGGCCAGGACTAGTTTTGAGGAGGGGCCAGTGTTGAGGAAAAGATTGGGGTTGAGGGAAACATTGGTGTTGGGGAGGACTGGCACTGAGGGAAAGGCTGAGTTTGAGATGGAATGATTGGTGTTCATTGAGATGGAGGGACTGGTTTTTCTAATGTAAGAATATTAGTGTTAAGGAAAATATTGGTGATGCGGAACACAGTTAAAGCTGAAGGCAGGACTAGTGTTGGGGAAGGGCCAGTGTTGAGGAAAAGATTGGTGTTGAGGAAAAAAATTGGTGTTAGGGGAGGGTTAATTTTGAAGGAAGGAACGGGATTGAGACTGATGTTGAGGTGGAATAGTGGATTGGTGTTCACTGGGATGAAAGGTCTGGTGCTGAGGGAAGAATTGATATTCATTGAAGTGGAAAGACTTGTGTTGAGGGAAGGATTGGTGTTCAGTGAGGTGGACGGACTACTGTTGAGGGTAGCATTGGTGTTCATTAAGACGAAAGGACTGGTGTTGAGGAATAGACTGGTGTTTATTGAGGTGGAAGGACTGGTGTTGAGGAAAGGATTGTTGTTCAGTGAGGTGGAAGTACTGGTATTGAGAGATAGATTGGTGTTCATTGAGGTTGAAGTACAGGTGTTGAGGTAAGGTCCAGTGTTGAGGAAAGGACTGGTGTTGAGGGAAAGATTGGTGTTAGGGGAGGGTTAATTTTGAAGGAAGGACCGGGATTGAGACTAATGTTGACGTGAAATAGTGGTTGGTGTTCACTGAGATGAAAGGTCTGGTGTTGAGGAAAAGACTGGTGTTATTGAGGTGGAAGGACTGTTGTTGAGGAAAGGATTGTTGTTCAATGAGGTGGAAGTACTGGTGTTGAGGGAGGGATTGGTGTTCATTGAGTTTGAAGTACTGGTGTTGAGGGAGGGATTGATGTTCGTTGAGGTTGAATTACTGGTGTTGAGGGAAGAGCCAGTGTTGAGGAAAGGACTGGTGTTGAGAAAAGCATTGAGGTAAAAAAATTACTCTTAAGGTGGAAAGCTGCTGTTGGAGTGAATGATTGGGGTTAAGGGAAAGGTTTTGAGGCAAAGGCTGAATGTTGGAAAGGAACAACTGGTGTTGAGTGAAAAACTGGCATGGGGGTGACTGGTGTCAAGAAGGATTTAACCGATGAACACATAAAGAAGAATTAGGCTGCCAGGCAGATGCCTATTTGGCTGTGTGGTGGCCTGAGGACGTAGCTGACATCACCACCCCTTTATTTAGAGACTGCACCTCCTCCCCCGAAGTCACCCACAGGTGTGCACGCTTTAGGAAAGAGTAGAAGTTAGTTAAAAGCAGACTCAGGAAGGAGAAGGAGAGAATGGAGGTGAGCTGAAGAGCACTGTGATGAAGACAGATGAGGAGGGCTTCTTTTCCCATAATTGTTTTTATATTTATTTGTTTCTTTATTTTTGGAAAGCTCCAGTCTGGACTGTGGAGTACTGAGTGGGTGTGAGAGCCCCCCCTCCCAATCAATTAGTGATCCATGACCCCCAAAAGTTACTATCTCAAGCTCTCTTGTGTGTATGTGTTTGTCCTTGTTTCCCAAATAAACGTCAGGAAACAATATCTATTCTCACTGGGCTTAATTTTTTTGTGCCTCATGTGAGAAATTGGCTTTGTGTATTGATTCTCATGCAAACTACATGGGAACTCTAGCGGTTTAACATTTTAAGGGTTATTCATCCTTCTGGAAACTGTGTAGAGTTCACTGCATGGTCAGTGCTAAGAATGACCATCTTACTTCTCTCTTACAATTATGTCTTAAATAGCTGTATTGTTTACAAACATCATATAAAATTACAAATCTTTTCTTAAGATTTATTGTTTTAGAGATGCAGTGCAGACAGGATTGCTAAACGTTTATAGACACTTGATCATCATACGTATATTAGCTAGTGGGAGGTCCTGCTCCAGAACGATGCCCATTAATATAGAGTTGCCCATGTGGTAAAGGTGACATCCTATGACAGTACCAAGTTTAAAGAACCCAAACACTGTAGGCACTTCATAAGTTAGGAAACGGTAACCTTACGGACACAGCCAGTGTTTGTCAGATGTTTGGAGAGTGCATGACTATATGCTTGTTTATAAACATCTGTTAGTAATGGGTGTGGCTAAAGGTTGTTTGCAAATGATGTCACATCACTGCTATGGTGCAAACTACAGCTGGATGGCAGTAAGTGATTTTCCACATAGGGGCAGTCGTAGCCGGAGGTTATGGAACCAGCTTTGTGACCAGCATCTAACCCCTCACTGCCCCCTAGTGTGTCTGTTCACTAGTGTGTGTGTATGTGTGAGTGTTTCACTGCATGGATGGGTTAACTGCAAAGATCTTGAATTTTCCTTTAGAATCAATAAACTATCTATCTATCTACATAGGGGGTGCTATCATACTCTCTTAAAATGTCTGTGGTTTCTGTCATTTACCATCACTCAAGAAACCACAAGAAGCTTTTGTCAAGTACCAAAAGTTGTTGTTTATGTGAAAAAAAATGCAAGAAATTGACCAAAAATTGTCTTCATCTGCAGTCAAAACGAGACTGAAGGAACTTCCTATTCAAGTTGTTTCAAATCTATCACCAGTGCACAGTCAGAGCACCCACAGACCAACAGTTCACCGTACAGTACTCACTCACTCCTGCTGACTGCATGAGGGCTCTTTAGTTTTCCTGTTTTCCTATTCTTAAATAGAGTCACAATGTTGTATAACTGGAATACCATTTAAGGTGAAACAGAAAAACTGGTGATTAAAAAGCTGACTTGACTGTGCTATCGGTAGTAGTGAGTATTGGGTTTCGTACTGCTGACTGTGCACTGGTGATAGATCTAAAACCTAATGTTACACCACATGAACAGCCATAACATTAATGTCGAGAATGTTTGTTGCTGGTTAATCTACAGGACAGTGAGGGAAACCAGACAACAGTCACTGTAGAGCTAACCACTGACAAACAAGCTGTACCCCAACACTGTTGTATGTTTTCATTAGTCCTCTTTGAGTGGTGGGCTGTCTGGTAAAAAAGGTAGACCTTGTTAGCAGCCAATTGTTTTTAGCTTTAAAACTGCTACTCTTCATAATAGAAGCATCATGTGCAGCTTATGCTGTGACTTTTTGTTAGTAGCTTTCTCTTATATGTCATTTATACCAGCACAATACGTTCTCACCATCTCAGCCATTCTATTTTCGAACTTAGTTAGAACAACAAGAATGAAAACAACCAGTAATTAGGAGGAGCGTCCACATACTTCTGTCCATACTGCGCAGATATAGACGCATATAGTAAACCAGTGAGATGTGATGCTGGTGGAGATAGCAGAGCGGGAAACAGGCTCCGAAGTCCTCTGAGAGATGTCACGCTGTGGGAACGAGCAAGAGATAGAGAGAGAGAGAGAGAGAGTGAAGCAAAGCTCTTCGAAGTTGGAGCTGAACAACCTCAACTGGCTATGCTATGAAACCAGATGCTCTTTCCTGTCAGAACGGTCCAGTGCTACAGTCTAAGGCCTGCCTAACTTATTTGCCTGTAATTCACTATATAACAACAAAAAATGAACATTAATACAATAAAAGTAGCAAGAATTATTAAAACTATTGTCTTGTGAGTTGGTTAGAAAAACACAGATATATGTTTTTATGTAAACCCCATATATCATTAGAACAGCTGTAAATACGCATTAATATAATAAAAACTAGAATTAATATCTTATTGTTAGATAATATCTTATAAACCAGTTTATCTAAACAAAGTTTAAATCCAGATTTAGATTTGAATTGATTTAGTTATTGATTTAAAATCTTGATTTAGCTTAATGAAGTACTGAGCAGTCAAAGCAGGTATTAGATGAGAACTGTAAATAATACTGGGTTGTTTCCACAAGGAGAAGCTTGGAAAGGGTTCAATAAACACACTGACATATGTAAAAGCACTACCTACTGTATTAATACTTTTTAACAATATAAAAAAAGTTTTTTGCTGAGTAAATAAAAAATAGAATGAAAAAAATAGCTTTTTGATTATAATAATGTGTGAGAATGTGTTGTGTATGTTTCTATATACCACCAAACAAGGTTCTGCTCTTGTTACCATGTCAAGTTTGTAACAATTGCTGCAACATAGATCTCCATTTTCATAGCGGTTCTATGTAGAACCATTTACTGGATGTTCTCCATCAGCCTGAGGAACCATTTCACCATTTTTAGAATGAAAAGTTTCTTTGAATCTTTATAGCTCTAAATATAGCCACTGTCCACTCATAAGGATCCATCTTTCTATAGAGGTTCTGTAGAGATTTTTCTAGAACTGTACCTCCAACACAAGAACCGTTTAATGGTCTTTAATTTTTAAGTGTTTTTTATTTGTTTTTAGTGAATAATTGCTTACGATCCAGATAATCATCTTAAAATCTAATTTTCTCAGGTGCTGTAAGACCTTTACATTTACCCCATTCACCTCCGTCACTCTATCCTTTTCTCCCTCCTTATTTATGACCCTCCTCCCACTTTCTCTCCCCATTCCAGCCCTCCGCAATCTGAGACGTGAGAAGGGTTGCATCACCGCTCTCGGGGCTTGGCGGCCTGGTCGCTGTGTGGGAACCGTGATGTTGGACGCTGGCCTCGTTTCCCACCACTGGCCACCAGTCTGGTCTGTTCCGCTTTAAAAAACAGCAGCAGGCTCCCGAACCAAACCGGTTCCAGCTTGCCTCCTTCTCACGAGTTCTGGGAAGAAAAGAGGGGTCAACAGAGCCCTAATGGGTTTAGTGTGGACGCAGGTACCAGCCTGCTCCCCCGTGACCCAGGAAGTTGTTTCCATGTTCCATGAGAAACCAGAGACGCTTTTAACGACAAATGGACGTTTTTTTCCAAAATACTACTGCTCTTGTTTTCATTTGCTTTCCTTTTTTTGTGGAGTTGGCCTGAGTTGATATGTTTATTGGTATATACCACAGAACATTATAAAAGTCACTACGCAGTTCTAACAGCCATTTAAAGAAACTCATTTCGGTGCCAGTCTTGGACTTTGCTTCTGAACTGTTATTTTTTGCTACACTAATGGGTCACATAAGTGTAGGTTGGTTTTTATTGAGCCTGAACCTTGTTTAAATATATAAAATTAAACCTTGTTTAAATATATGTCCATTATTTTGTGAATGGCCGCTGTCGTTTACATTGTATGAAAATTTCATGATGATTGGACAAATCAAAATGCTCCAAAAAAACTTAAAAATAAATCTTCTGGCTCTATTGACTTACATTGAAGCTTAAGAGAGTGTTTGTACTCTTCTGTAAATGTACTATTTTGCAAATACTACTATTTTATATCATTTCTCCATTTGTTGTTTCCATTTTCTCTGCTTGCTGATGTGTTGTAATGGACCTGCACTGCTTCTATTTGTAACTACTGTAAGAATGACAACTAACAAATGACTGACATCACTTATTATAAAATATGTATATCATATACTATCATAGCTTTATTACAGCAAAACCAATACAACATTATTGACCTATTATTATAATCACAGGGATTATAGTCAAGCTCTGGAGGTTAGGTAGCTGGTTTGAATCCCTGAACTGGCAGGACATGACTGGAGTGCCTTAAGAAAAACACCTAACCTCATACTGCTCCCTGGGTGTTGTGGGTAGGGCTGCCCACTGCTCTGGGCAAGTGTGCTCAGTGCCCCCTAGTATGTGGGTTCACTGCTGTGTGTGTTCTGTTCTTCCAACCATTTAATAGTCTTCATTTTTAAAATGTATTTTTGTTTTTAAGCGAATCATTTCTTCTGATCCAGATAATCATCTTAAAATCTAATTTTGTGTTTCACTGTGTAGATTGGTTAAATGTGGACATCAAATTCCTCAAATACTTCTAAATTCTAGAAAACATTTTTTACACCTAAACTTGCTGATTGGCTAAGCACAGTCCTACTACATACAGCACTATGTGTAGATTATTGGCGTGAATGGTTGAGGACAGTAATGTACTTCTTGGTTTTAAAAGTACCAAGCTTGTGTTAATAAAGTACAGAGGTGTCAAGTAACAAAGTACAAATACTTTGTTACCTTACTAAAGTAGAAATGTTGGTTATATTGTTTTTCAGATGATGTTTTACTTCTACTCCTTACATTTACACTCCATTATCAGTACTTTCTACTCCTTACATTTACACTCCATTATCAGTACTTTCTACTCCTTACATTTACACTCCATTATCTGTACTTTCTACTCCTTACATTTACACTCCATTATCAGTACTTTCTACTCCTTACATTTATACTCCATTATCAGTACTTTCTACTCCTTACATTTACACTCCATTATCTGTACTTTTTACTCCTTACATTTACACTCCATTATCTGTACTTTCTACTCCTTACATTTACACTCCATTATCTGTACTTTCTACTCCTTACATTTACACTCCATTATCTGTACTTTCTACTCCTTACATTTACACTCCATTATCTGTACTTTCTACTCCTTACATTTACACTCCATTATCAGTACTTTCTACTCCTTACATTTACACTCCATTATCTGAACTTTCTACTCCTTACATTTACACTCCATTATCAGTACTTTCTACTCCTTACATTTACACTCCATTATCAGTACTTTCTACTCCTTACATTTACACTCCATTATCTGAACTTTCTACTCCTTACATTTACACTCCATTATCAGTACTTTCTACTCCTTACATTTACACTCCATTATCAGAACTTTCTACTCCTTACATTTACACTCCATTATCTGTACTTTCTACTCCTTACATTTACACTCCATTATCAGTACTTTCTACTCCTTACATTTACACTCCATTATCAGTACTTTCTACTGTACTACTCCTTACATTTACACTCCATTATCAGTACTTTCTGCTCCTTACATTTACACTCCATTATCAGTACTTTCTACTCCTTACATTTACACTCCATTATCAGAACTTTCTACTCCTTACATTTACACTCCATTATCTGTACTTTCTACTCCTTACATTTACACTCCATTATCTGTACTTTTTACTCCTTACATTTACACTCCATTATCAGAACTTTCTACTATTTACATTTACACTCCATTATCTGTACTTTTTACTCCTTACATTTACACTCCATTATCTGTACTTTTTACTCCTTACATTTACACTCCATTATCTGTACTTTCTACTCCTTACATTTACACTCCATTATCTGTACTTTCTAATCCTTACATTTACACTCCATTATCAGTACTTTCTACTACTTACATTTACACTCCATTATCAGTACTTTCTACTACTTACATTTACACTCCATTATCTGTACTTTTTACTCCTTACATTTACACTCCATTATCTGTACTTTCTACTCCTTACATTTACACTCCATTATCTGTACTTTCTACTCCTTACATTTACACTCCATTATCTGTACTTTCTACTCCTTACATTTACACTCCATTATCAGTACTTTCTACTCCTTACATTTACACTCCATTATCAGTACTTTCTACTCCTTACATTTACACTCCATTATCTGAACTTTCTACTCCTTACATTTACACTCCATTATCAGTACTTTCTACTCCTTACATTTACACTCCATTATCAGAACTTTCTACTCCTTACATTTACACTCCATTATCTGTACTTTCTACTCCTTACATTTACACTCCATTATCAGTACTTTCTACTCCTTACATTTACACTCCATTATCAGTACTTTCTACTGTACTACTCCTTACATTTACACTCCATTATCAGTACTTTCTACTCCTTACATTTACACTCCATTATCAGTACTTTCTACTCCTTACATTTACACTCCATTATCAGAACTTTCTACTCCTTACATTTACACTCCATTATCTGTACTTTCTACTCCTTACATTTACACTCCATTATCTGTACTTTTTACTCCTTACATTTACACTCCATTATCAGTACTTTCTACTCCTTACATTTACACTCCATTATCAGAACTTTCTACTATTTTCATTTACACTCCATTATCTGTACTTTTTACTCCTTACATTTACACTCCATTATCTGTACTTTCTACTCCTTACATTTACACTCCATTATCTGTACTTTTTACTCCTTACATTTACACTCCATTATCAGAACTTTCTACTATTTACATTTACACTCCATTATCTGTACTTTTTACTCCTTACATTTACACTCCATTATCTGTACTTTTTACTCCTTACATTTACACTCCATTATCTGTACTTTCTACTCCTTACATTTACACTCCATTATCTGTACTTTCTAATCCTTACATTTACACTCCATTATCAGTACTTTCTACTACTTACATTTACACTCCATTATCAGTACTTTCTACTACTTACATTTACACTCCATTATCAGTACTTTCTACTCCTTACATTTACACTCCATTATCTGTACTTTTTACTCCTTACATTTACACTCCATTATCTGTACTTTCTACTCCTTACATTTACACTCCATTATCTGTACTTTCTACTCCTTACATTTACACTCCATTATCTGTACTTTCTACTCCTTACATTTACACTCCATTATCAGTACTTTCTACTCCTTACATTTACACTCCATTATCAGTACTTTCTACTCCTTACATTTACACTCCATTATCTGAACTTTCTACTCCTTACATTTACACTCCATTATCAGTACTTTCTACTCCTTACATTTACACTCCATTATCAGAACTTTCTACTCCTTACATTTACACTCCATTATCTGTACTTTCTACTCCTTACATTTACACTCCATTATCAGTACTTTCTACTCCTTACATTTACACTCCATTATCAGTACTTTCTACTGTACTACTCCTTACATTTACACTCCATTATCAGTACTTTCTACTCCTTACATTTACACTCCATTATCAGTACTTTCTACTCCTTACATTTACACTCCATTATCAGAACTTTCTACTCCTTACATTTACACTCCATTATCTGTACTTTCTACTCCTTACATTTACACTCCATTATCTGTACTTTTTACTCCTTACATTTACACTCCATTATCAGTACTTTCTACTCCTTACATTTACACTCCATTATCAGAACTTTCTACTATTTACATTTACACTCCATTATCTGTACTTTTTACTCCTTACATTTACACTCCATTATCTGTACTTTTTACTCCTTACATTTACACTCCATTATCTGTACTTTCTACTCCTTACATTTACACTCCATTATCTGTACTTTCTAATCCTTACATTTACACTCCATTATCAGTACTTTCTACTACTTACATTTACACTCCATTATCAGTACTTTCTACTACTTACATTTACACTCCATTATCAGTACTTTCTACTCCTTACATTTACACTCCATTATCTGTACTTTCTACTCCTTACATTTACACTCCATTATCTGTACTTTTTACTCCTTACATTTACACTCCATTATCAGTACTTTCTACTCCTTACATTTACACTCCATTATCTGTACTTTTTACTCCTTACATTTACACTTCATTATCCAGTACTTTCTATTTCTGTTCATGTACATTTACATTCCAGTAAAGGTTATTGATAACATGTCTTTGAAGTTTGACTTTTTGCACCATTACAATACTTATAGACAACTAGTCATCATATCTTCTGCTCCATGAAACACATCTTAATGCTCAGTAGTAACAGATATGCTTCTTTAATATATTTACATTGTACTTAAATACATTCATGTTCAATGGGCGTATATGTGGCTGAAACAGGAAGCCTAGCACATCCCAAATTTATTGACATTAACATTTTTTAAAAAAACTGGAGTTGATACTTTAATGTCTACAGAAGTATTTTCAAACCCTAGCGTCTATACTCCTACCTGAGTAATGAATGTGAATACTTTTGACACCTTTGATAAGGTATGGTAGCCAATTCACAGTTCTCAGTCATGTGACTGGTGACTGGTGACTTTCCAATACTGCTGCCAACGATGGACACTCTATAAACTTGTAGCACCTGCAAGTCAACTGCAAATATTAGGCACTTGTGATTCTTATTAGATTAGCCATAACATTAAAACCACCTCCTTATTTCTACACATTCTCTGTTTCATCAGCTCCACTTACCAAGTAGGAGCACTTTGTAGTTAAAACAAACTTCATGATCTACAAGGTGGACCAGCAAGATAGCAGTGTCTATGAGAGTGGACAATGAGTGGACACGGAAGCACTGCTGTGTCTGATCCACTTGTACCAGCACAACACGCACTAACCCACCACCATGTCAGTGTCATTGCAGTGCTGAGAATGATCCACCACCCAAATAATACATGCTCTTTGGTGGTCCTTAGGGGTCCTGATGATTGAAGAACAGGGTAACAAAGTTTTCAGTGAATCAGATGAACTACAGTAGGTGATTGTAGAACTACAAAGTGCTTCTATATGGAGCTGATACAATGGAGGTAGATACAAGGAGGTGGTTTATCTTATAGAGTGGTCAGGATAGAAATCCGTAAAGGAATAAATAGTTATATACATTTTTAAACTGAATAGATTAATAACGCTGCCTTTTGGGAGGTGATGGACAAGAAATTCTTAATTTTTAAAACAAGGGTGTGCTTATTAATGTTATTAATTAATGTTAACTAGCTACCTAATGTTGATTGAGCTGTTAGTTGCAGGGTCTCTGTAGTCAGCATTCTAGAAAAGTCGTGACAAAGCAGAAATATGTTCGTCAGGTTAATACAATAACACTGCAGGATTTGAATCTGAACCACACTGACAGATGTAGTAGCACAAACACAGCTTTGTAGTGCTGCACTGTGACTAAATTAATTGGCGGAAGATGTCATGCCAGTATGGAGTGGTATTCTTCGGTTAGTTTTCTGTATCTCTCTGTGGAGTTGCCAATCATACCAGGCTGAGAAGACAGAACAGCATCTACATCACATTAAGTGAGCTTAACAAGTAAGAGGACAAATCTGCTGTGGTTATTCCAACAACCAGTCCAATCCCTCTCGTGATCAATGAAGTGACTGCAACAAATGTAATGCTATTCAACCTTAATTTAGTTCAGGGGCACATACCCACTCCCCAAAACCCAAGGCTAAAGGGAAAGAATGCTAAGCCCAGCTTGTCAAATAAATCCGGTCCCAAAACCCAATATTTTGTTGGACCCTCTTAGGTTTGGGAGCAGGCCTCTTCAAATTTGGATCTCGAATCTAATTTCTGGGTTTTGTAATTACTGGTAAGTAAATCTGACATATTATACGTCTTTTCCACACCATTCTCTGAGCTCTTAATGGAATGTCGACCTAGTGCTCAAAAGCCAAAGAAATACAGAGCATAAGTATTTTTAAATACTTATATTTCCCTCATCTGCAGTGTTTCACTGGTTGCTACTGATCTCTCTTTTAGGAAAAGTTTTGTTGCCAGTGCTGCGTTTGGAAAAACAGCCAGACACAAGGCTGAAGTCGGCTTCTTGTCAGGTTTACACAATATCTTATGCTATAAATCTAATAAAAACCTTGCTTAGAACGACAAGCTAGGCTTATCTTTGAACAACATTATGGCTAAATGAACCTAAAAACTATATGTGGCGGTCAGTGAAGGAAGGCATTGTCTTGCCCTCCAGGTGGGTGGTCCTATAAGGATGTGATGTCACGTGAAAACTGTTTACTGTTCAGTTAAGTTTAGTTCAGGAGAAACTGTGATTCTGTGTTTGCAGCTAAACATACTTTCCTCAACTTTTTGTGGGACCGACTGTGGTTGGTGGCCTGCAGTCTTGTAAATGTTGCCATGCTGATAGTGACTGAGGAAAGTTTGTGGGAGCTTCATCAGTTTCAGGTGGAAAACATGCAGCAACTCAGCACTATTGCCCAAGATGACTTTACATTTCTATTGTTTTCATTGCTGTTGGAGAACTTTTTTTTAAGCAAAGGACAGAAATCTTGGGGGGGTCTGTGTGTGTATGTGTGTGTGAGTGGGTTTGTGTGTGTGACGTGAAATGAGTAATTCTCCAGAGTTTCCTCTAATTAAAAGTTGCTGTTCCTGTCTCTTGGACTGTGTGGGAGAGATGTGGACTGAGGCTGAACTAAAACAAAAGGAAGAGGTCACCATACACACAAAGAGCGGAGATACTGAGTCACATTCTCGCCAACAGCACAAATCAAACAGCCTGAGCGAAAGGTGGGTGTTTAGAGTGATAAGAGTAACTCTTCTCTCACATGGTCATCCAGTCAATGCTGACATTTCTTAGTCTGGCCAGCTTTGGGCGGTTGTTCAGATCTTTACAGCAGGTCTATTATGCTTTTTAATCTTGACCCTTTCCTTTTAATGTGTTGTAGATAATTGTGCATATAAACGTTCTGCAAACCCAAAGTACAGGGAGAAACCCATTTCCACAGAAACCACTTTTCTCTACTACCCCTTCAGACAACACACAGAGACAGAGTAAAGAATGTTCCGTTCCATTCTCGCCTGTAATAGTGTTTGACCATCCTGGTACCTGACATTCAGGATCGGACTGATACAGCTGAGCCCACGTCATTGTAAGAACAGCCACAGCGGTTTGGAGGCAGAACTTGTAGCAGGGCAAAGCTGACCAACCAGAGCTTAAAGACACAGGCGCGGTTACTGAGCTTCTCAGACCCCTTACAAAAAAGAAGTTTATTCAAGTGTACCATTATTTTACTTCTTTTAAACTAAAAGGAAGTGAGTATGCTTTCAGTTTACTTTTTATTTACTTCTCAGTGATAGACTAAACACAGTTATACTTAAGTATGCTGGGGTTCTACTGACAAGTACAGAACAGTCTAAGTATATTTGGCCTTTACTTGTACTTAATCTTTTGATTGAGATAGTAGAAGTAAGTATTCCTGCTCTGCACAAAAATACATCCAGTACAATATTTACATTACTTTTAAAAACTAGAAAGTGGGCCAATTTAGTCCCAAGAAGTATTAAAATAGTACATATACAAGTGTACCACTAGTACAATGAAATTAGTATAGTAACTGCATAAAGTATACTTAATAAAATGAACTTTAAGTATACTTATTTTCTGTAAGGGACAGAAAGTGAATACAGATGTACAATACGAGAAACATGGTGGCACAGTGGTGTAGTGGTTAGTATGGTGGTGTAGTGGTCAGTATGGTGGTGTAGTGGTTAGTATGGTGGTGTTGTGGTTAGTATGGTGGTGTTGTGGTTAGTATGGTGGTGTAGTGGTTAATACAGTGGTGTAGTGGTTAGTATAGTGGTGTAGTGGTTAGTACAGTGGTGTAGTGGTTAGTATGGTGGTGTAGTGGTTAGTATGGTGGCAATGTGGTTAGTATGGTAATGTAGTGGTTAATACAGTGGTGTAGTGGTTAGTACGGTGGTGTAGTGGTTAGTATAGTGGTGTAGTGGTTAGTACGGTGGTGTAGTGGTTAGTATGGTGGTGTAGTGGTTAGTACGGTGGTGTAGTGGTTAGTACGGTGGTGTAGTGGTTAGTACAGTGGTGTAGTGGTTAGTACAGTGGTGTAGTGGTTAGTACGGTGGTGTAGTGGTTAGTACGGTGGTGCAGTGGTTAGTATGGTGGTGTAGTGGTTAGTATGGTGGTGTAGTGGTTAGTACGATGGTGTAGTGGTTAGTATGGTGGTGTAGTGGTTAGTACGGTGGTGTAGTGGTTAGTATGGTGGTGTAGTGGTTAGCACGGTGGTGTAGTGGTTAGTACAGTGGTGTAGTGGTTAGTACAGTGGTGTAGTGGTTAGTATGGTGGTGTAGTGGTTAGTACGGTGGTGTAGTGGTTAGTACGGTGGTGTAGTGGTTAGTATAGTGGTGTAGTGGTTAGTACAGTGGTGTAGTGGTTAGTACGGTGGTGTAGTGGTTAGTACGGTGGTGTAGTGTTTAGTACGGTGGTGTAGTGGTTAGTGCGGTGGTGTAGTGGTTAGCACGGTGGTGTAGTGGTTAGTACGGTGGTGTAGTGGTTAGTATGGTGGTGTAGTGGTTAGTATGGTGGTGTAGTGGTTAGCATGGTGGTGTAGTGGTTAGTACGGTGGTGTAGTGGTTAGTATGGTGATGTAGTGGTTAGTACGGTGGTGTAGTGGTTAGTATGGTGGTGTAGTGGTTAGTATGGTGGTGTAGTGGTTAGTACGGTGGTGTAGTGGTTAGTACGGTGGTGTAGTGGTTAGTATGGTGGTGTAGTGGTTAGTATGGTGGTGTAGTGGTTAGTACGGTGGTGTAGTGGTTAGTATGGTGGTGTAGTGGTTAGTACGGTGGTGTAGTGGTTAGTATGGTGATGTAGTGGTTAGTATGTTGGTGTAGTGGTTAGTAAGGTAGTGTAGTGGTTAGTACGGTGGTGTATTGGTCAGTATGGTGGTGTAGTGGTTAGTACGGTAGTGTAGTGGTTAGTACGGTAGTGTAGTGGTTAGTATGGTGGTGTAGTGGTTAGTACGGTGGTGTAGTGGTTAGTATGGTGGTGTAGTGGTTAGTACGGTGGTGTAGTGGTTAGTACGGTGGTGTAGTGGTTAGTATGGTGGTGTAGTGGTTAGTATGGTAGTGTAGTGGTTAGTAAGGTGGTGTAGTGGTCAGTATGGTGGTGTAGTGGTTAGTACGGTAGTGTAGTGGTTAGTACGGTAGTGTAGTGGTTAGTATGGTGGTGTAGTGGTTAGTATGGTGGTGTAGTGGTTAGTAAGGTGGTGTAGTAGTTAGTATGGTGGTGTAGTGGTTAGTATGGTGGTGTAGTGGTTAGTATGGTGGTGTAGTGGTTAGTACGGTGGTGTAGTGGTCAGTGTGGTGGTGTAGTGGTTAGTACGGTAGTGTAGTGGTTAGCACGGTAGTGTAGTGGTTAGTATGGTGATGTAGTGGTTAGTATGTTGGTGTAGTGGTTAGTAAGGTGGTGTAGTGGTCAGTATGGTGGTGTAGTGGTTAGTACGGTAGTGTAGTGGTTAGTACGGTAGTGTAGTGGTTAGTACAGTGGTGTAGTGGTTAGTATGGTGGTGTAGTGGTTAGTATGGTGGTGTAGTGGTTAGTATGGTAGTGTAGTGGTTAGTAAGGTGGTGTAGTGGTTAGTATGGTGGTGTAGTGATTAGTATGGTGGTGTAGTGGTTAGTATGGTAGTGTAGTGGTTAGTATGGTGGTGTAGTGGTTAGTATGGTAGTGTAGTGGTTAGTACGGTGGTGTAGTGGTTAGTATGGTAGTGTAGTGGTTAGTAAGGTGGTGTAGTGGTTAGTACGGTAGTGTAGTGGTTAGTATGGTGGTGTAGTGGTTAGTATGGTAGTGTAGTGGTTAGTACGGTGGTGTATTGGTTAGTATGGTGGTGTAGTGGTTAGTATGGTAGTGTAGTGGTTAGTAAGGTGGTGTAGTGGTCAGTATGGTGGTGTAGTGGTTAGTACGGTAGTGTAGTGGTTAGTACGGTAGTGTAGTGGTTAGTATGGTGGTGTAGTGGTTAGTACGGTGGTGTAGTGGTTAGTATGGTGGTGTAGTGGTTAGTATGGTGGTGTAGTGGTTAGTACGGTGGTGTAGTGGTTAGCACTGTCGCCTCACAGTAAGACAATCCGGGTTGGATTCCCGGCCTGGGCCGTTCTGTGTGGAGTGTGTATGTTCTCCCCGTGCTTGAGTGGGTTTCCTCCAGGTACTCCGGTTTTCTTCCACAGTCCAAACACATGCATGCTAGATTGATCCTCACTCTAAATTCCCTGTAGGTGTGAGTATGTATTGGCCATGTGATGGACCCGTGACCTGTCCATGATGTACCATGCCTTGTGGATGGAAGGATCGAAGTATCATCTCTAATGGTCTGGGTCCCCCTTAATATTATTCCGACTGGGCTTTTTAGAGTGGTGGGCTGCAACTTTGAGCCCTGACCAAGCCAGGCCTAACTGGTACTGCAAGATCTGAACCTGAACCACACTGACAGATGTAGAAGCACAAACAGCTTTGCAGTGCTGCACTTTGTGACTAAATTAATTGGCGGAAGATGTCATGCCAGTATGGAGTGGTATTTTTCTGTTAGTTTTCTGTATCTCTCTTAGGAGTTGCCAATCATACCAGGCTGAGAAGATCCTTTGCTGAGCATTGGGTGAGCTTAACAAGCAAGAGGACAAATCTGCTGTGATCTTTCTAACAACCAGTCCAATCCCTCTCATGATCAATGAAGTGACTGCAACAAATGTAATGCTATTCAGCCTTGATTTAGTTCAGGGGCACATACCCACTCCCCAAAACCCAAGGCTGCTCTGAGCAAATCTATAGACTGTAGAAGTGTCCTAAGTCCAGCTCGTCAAATAAATCTGGTCCCAAAACTCTCTTTCCCTCAGTATTTTGTTGGACCCTCTTAGGTTTGGGAGCAGGCATCTTCAAATTTGGATCTCAAATCTAATTTCTGGTTCTGGGTTTTGTAATTACTGGTAGCTAAATCTGACATATTATCTGCCTTTTCCACACCATTCTCTGGGCTCTTAATGGAACATTGAGCTAGTGCTAAAAAGCCAAAGAAACACAGAGCATAAGTATTTTTTAAATACTTATATTTCCCTCATCTGCTGTGCTACTGATCTCTCTTTTAGGAAAAGTTTTGTTGCCAGTGCTGCGTTTGGAAAAACAGACAGACACAAGACTGAAGTCGGCGTCTTGTTCGCCAGCTCTGTTTTGGAATTCCACCTTAAATGATACAGCAGTTAACAGGCATCAGAATGTAACTGCTGCACCATATAAGGTGGAATGTGTGAATTCAAACATCAGACACACTTTGGCCAGCACACATATAAAGGTTTTTGCCAACAGTAGCTGGACCTTGCCATCAGAAATAAACCTTATCCATTCAGGTGCAGCCAACCACAGAGCAGTTCTTGTGATAAAGTGAGACCCCTTAACGAAGGTATCTCTGAAGCAGTGGGTGGAACCACACAGATGGGGGCTGTATTATTCCAATGGGTCCCCACTTGATGTAGAAAGGGGAATAAAACCTGGGTGGCTTGTTGAATCCCATGTTTTCTGATCTAGGCAGCCCACAAAGGACTGAGTAGGTTGGCGTATCTCACAGTTTGTGGGATGGTAGACGCGTTAGAGATCCAAATGTATGAGCACAAGTACTAAAAAAGTAAGTTCTTATATAGTGATGCCATAGTAGAGGGTGTCTTACCTCAACTCAGTCCTGAGGACTTGCTGCGGATTCCCTACCCAACTTAACACACAGGATATTTACTTGGTGAATTGTATTAGTTATATCACTAGTTTAATTACATCCCAGTAATTACACAAAAGGACCTGCTATATACATAAAAATTCTGTTCCTGGATATTCACTGTTCACTGTCACAGTTCTTATAGAGTGAGAGAAGACAATAGGGGTTTCTAGAGACCACGTGTATATATGTGTCTGTGTAAAACTGCACAGGTGTGAAAACATTTAGAAGCAACGGTTGCTCTTAAGTTGGTGGGTGTGAATATCAGTGTTATGTTATCATGTTACCCCCATTTCCACTAGCTGTGTGAGAAAGTGAGAGAGACTGAGAAGGAACGACACACCCACACACTTGTTTTTTCTTTTGTTCTGTTTAAGTCTGTCTTTACTCTGGAGCCATAGCTCTAGTGCTTCCAACAGATCTGAAGATAGAGGAAAAATGAGAAATCATCAGCTGAACATCGTCAATAAGCAGAGAAATCATCAATGAACATAAAAACAGCAGAAATGGAGAGAACAAGGTTTAGTTCAGACAATGACAATATAGACATCGATCAGCCACTTTATTTGCTGACCAGTCTGTTATCCCTTAGCCCCATATTACCCTGTTCTTCAATGGCTAGGACCCTCACAGGACCACCACAGAACAGGTATTATTATATGGATGGTGGATCATTTTCAGCACTGCAGTGACACTGACATGGTGGTGTGTTAGTGTGTGTTGTGCTGTTGTGAGTGGATCAGACACAGCAGTGCTGATGGAGTTTCCAAACACCTCTCTATCACTGCTAGACGGAGAATAGTCCACCCACCAAAACTATCCTATCAACAGTGTCCTAACATGTTGTTAACATGTATATATATAGATACACTACCGCTCAAATGTTTGGGATTACAGTGAAATGTTCTTGTTTTTAATGGAGTATCTTCTTCCTTAACACAACAATGGACTGACGGGTCTCTAAAGAAAGTTGTTTCTTTCTGGTCATTGTGAGTCGGTCAGCAAGCCATCAACTGCTGATGCTTCAGATACTAAACTAACCTAGAATGTTGTTCTCCCTTTTATACTCACTTATTAGTAGAATGTTTTTCAGCTGTACATCACAATTGAGCAAGAGTGTCCTAACAACCAATTAGTCCAAGAGAGCAGCACAGTCACTAAGAGGTCAGCCACAGTCACAGAGGGAGAGATAGCAACACAGTCACTGAGGGAGAGAGAGAGCAGCACAGTCATTGAGAGAGGGAAAGAGCAGCCACAGTCACTGAGAGAGAGAGAAAGAGCAGCCACAGTCACTGAGAGAGAGAAAGAGCAGCCACAGTCACTGAGAGAGAGAAAGAGCAGCCACAGTCACTGAGAGAGAGAAAGAGCAGCCACAGTCACTGAGAGAAAGAGAACAGCAACACAGTCATTGAGAGAGAGAAAGAGCAGCCACAGTCACTGAGAGAGAGAAAGAGCAGCCACAGTCACTGAGAGAAAGAGAACAGAACAGTCACTGAGGAAGAGAACAGAACAGTCATTGAGAGAGAGAAAGAGCAGCACAGTCACTGAGGAAGAGAACAGAACAGTCACTGAGGAAGAGAACAGAACAGTCACTGAGAGAGAGAGAGCAGCACAATCACTGAGGGAGAGAACAGAACAGTCACTGAGAGAGAGAGAAAGAGCAGCCACAGTCACTGAGAGAGAGAAAGAGCAGCACAGTCACTGAGGAAGAGAACAGAACAGTCACTGAGGGAGAGAACAGAACAGTCACTGAGAGAGAGAGAGCAGCACAATCACTGAGGGAGAGAACAGAACAGTCACTGAGAGAGAGAGAAAGAGCAGCCACAGTCACTGAGAGAGAGAAAGAGCAGCCACAGTCACTGAGAGAAAGAGAACAGCAGCACAGTCATTGAGAGAGAGAAAGAGCAGCCACAGTCACTGAGATAAAGAGAACAGCAACACAGTCATTGAGAGAGAGAAAGAGCAGCCACAGTCACTGAGAGAGAGAAAGAGCAGTCACAGTCACTGAGAGAGAGAAAGAGCAGCCACAGTCACTGAGAGAAAGAGAACAGCAACACAGTCATTGAGAGAGAGAAAGAGCAGCCACAGTCACTGAGATAAAGAGAACAGCAACACAGTCATTGAGAGAGAGAAAGAGCAGCCACAGTCACTGAGATAAAGAGAACAGCAACACAGTCATTGAGAGAGAGAAAGAGCAGCCACAGTCACTGAGAGAAAGAGAACAGCAGCACAGTCATTGAGAGAGAGAAAGAGCAGCCACAGTCACTGAGATAAAGAGAACAGCAACACAGTCATTGAGAGAGAGAAAGAGCAGCCACAGTCACTGAGAGAAAGAGAACAGCAGCACAGTCATTGAGAGAGAGAAAGAGCAGCCACAGTCACTGAGAGAGAGAAAGAGCAGCCACAGTCACTGAGAGAGAGAGAGAGCAGCACAGTCAGTGAGAGAGAGAAAGAGCAGCACAGTCACTGAGAGAGAGAAAGAGCAGCCACAGTCACTGAGAGAGAGAAAGAGCAGCCACAGTCACTGAGGGAAAGAGAACAGAACAGTCACTGAGGAAGAGAACAGAACAGTCATTGAGAGAGAGAAAGAGCAGCACAGTCACTGAGGAAGAGAACAGAACAGTCACTGAGGAAGAGAACAGAACAGTCACTGAGAGAGAGCGAGCAGCACAATCACTGAGGGAGAGAACAGAACAGTCACTGAGAGAGAGAGAAAGAGCAGCCACAGTCACTGAGAGAGAGAAAGAGCAGCCACCATCACTGAGGGAAAGAAAACGGCAACACAGTCATTGAGAGAGAGAAAGAGCAGCCACAGTCACTGAGAGAGAGAAAGAGCAGCCACAGTCACTGAGGGAAAGAGAACAGAACAGTCACTGAGGAAGAGAACAGAACAGTCATTGAGAGAGAGAAAGAGCAGCACAGTCACTGAGGAAGAGAACAGAACAGTCACTGAGGGAGAGAACAGAACAGTCACTGAGAGAGAGAGAAAGAGCAGCCACAGTCATTGAGAGAGAGAAAGAGCAGCCACAGTCACTGAGAGAAAGAGAACAGCAGCACAGTCATTGAGAGAGAGAAAGAGCAGCCACAGTCACTGAGATAAAGAGAACAGCAACACAGTCACTGAGAGAGAGAAAGAGCAGTCACAGTCACTGAGAGAGAGAAAGAGCAGCCACAGTCACTGAGAGAAAGAGAACAGCAACACAGTCATTGAGAGAGAGAAAGAGCAGCCACAGTCACTGAGAGAAAGAGAACAGCAGCACAGTCATTGAGAGAGAGAAAGAGCAGCCACAGTCACTGAGATAAAGAGAACAGCAACACAGTCATTGAGAGAGAGAAAGAGCAGCCACAGTCACTGAGAGAAAGAGAACAGCAGCACAGTCATTGAGAGAGAGAAAGAGCAGCCACAGTCACTGAGAGAGAGAAAGAGCAGCCACAGTCACTGAGAGAGAGAAAGAGCAGCCACCATCACTGAGGGAAAGAAAACGGCAACACAGTCATTGAGAGAGAGAAAGAGCAGCCACAGTCACTGAGAGAGAGAAAGAGCAGCCACAGTCACTGAGGGAAAGAGAACAGAACAGTCACTGAGGAAGAGAACAGAACAGTCATTGAGAGAGAGAAAGAGCAGCACAGTCACTGAGGAAGAGAACAGAACAGTCACTGAGGGAGAGAACAGAACAGTCACTGAGAGAGAGAGAGAGCAGCACAATCACTGAGGGAGAGAACAGAACAGTCACTGAGAGAGAGAGAAAGAGCAGCCACAGTCACTGAGAGAGAGAGAGAAAGAGCAGCACAGTCACTGAGGAAGAGAACAGAACAGTCACTGAGGGAGAGAACAGAACAGTCACTGAGAGAGAGAGAGCAGCACAATCACTGAGGAAGAGAACAGAACAGTCACTGAGAGAGAGAGAGAGCAGCCACAGTTAACTTGCGAGAAGGTCAGCTCATCAAATAATGTAGCTAACAAGTGTTCCAGTAAGTTTGTTAAGAAGTTTCAGTAAAAATGAAAGTAATGAATTTAAAAATACATTGTTAGTGTTTCTCCTTTGAATTTCCCTCTAATTTCACAGATGGGTTTGAACAGAGATTAAGTATAAGCCTAATTTTGCTGTACTTCAAGATTAATGATTTAAAGCATTGACTGTTAGTAGTTTAACCCTTAAAATAACACCAATCGACCCCATAAAGAAATACAGCATAATAAATGCATTATAAATATTTTTTTCCATTGCATTATATTCTTGCAGGTGGTGTTGCTACACCCCTAGTTATACCCCTAATTTGTATGCATGTAATAGATTGCCCTCAGTTTCACAACAGAGTGTTTCATGGATTGGCTTTCATGGCCTAGTAGCCACACATGAGCCTAAGATCCCCACTGTGCAATGCCAAGCAGTGACTGGAGTGGAGTAAAACATAGCAGTGGAAATTCTCTGGAGTGCTTCCATCTGGCAGTCTAATATACAAATCTAGTTTCTGAGGATGTAGGCGAACACTACTTGCCTCAATGTAGAGGTCCCAACTATAGAGTTGGTGGAGGAGGAATAATGGGCTGTGGCTGGTTTTCATATTTCTAGCTCCTTAGTTCCAGTGAATGAATATGTGAGTATGCAGTATATAACATTGCAGATTCAAGACATTTTGACCTTCAAATCATGGAAGGTGTATAGCCTACTACCATACAGCATATGAGCTGATGAAAATATGAGAATTTTTACATGGACTAACATTGTCATCCATCATCTTCCTCTTTATCCCACTAGTCGGGGTCACTGGAGCCAATCCTAGCATCATGGACAGGTCACCAATCCACTGTATGGATACCCATAGTCCCCACTCATGCATACCCACGGTCAATTTAGAGTAACCAATCAACCTAACATGCATGTGTTTGGACTGTGGGAGGAAATTGGTAGTACTTGTAGGAAACCTACTCAAGCAAAGGGAGAACATGCAAACTCCACACAGTGCCACTTAATATTATTAATCAGTATTAATAAAATTGGGATGAATATTCTTTGATAAATATCATATTATTTATGGTCCTTGCTATATACATGCTGTAAATTGCCATATATACTATTTCCCATAGTAACTTACACAGACTTAAGTATATGTGTTTAAATATATAAATGTGGAACAATAATATTTTAGCCCATGTGGAATTACTGAGGCCTGATTATGGCCTTGTGCCATTTCATATATCCAAGAAAAATACAACTTATCACATTGAAATGCTGAAAGTTTAAAGTTGTATTTGACACACTATTAAAGTTGAATATCTCACAAATAACAGATCCCAAATACAAGCGAAACATGTCTCTTTTTTTAATTAAAATGCATCAAAAACTACATTGTTTGCACACAATGAAGGTAGACTATAGCAGAGCATGTTAAAGAATCAAAATGAAAATATACAGTGAATGAAAAACACTATTTTGATCTTGAAAAGGTACCACTGAGCTTTCGGTTGTAACATTGAATGCACACTTACAATGTGACAGGGTGACAGGCACATTTGCTTATAGCACTGGGCAGCGAAGACCAGACAGTCAAAAAAAAAAACACCAACCATTTCTCAGTGTGATAAACAAACACGTTTGGTCATTGTAATTTAGGCCATCAATATATTTTGTTCAGTAACGTTGCCCCACTTTAAAGCACTGTAGTCTGTACAAGGTTTTTAGGAAACATGTGCTTTCCTTATACTCACAACATTAATTAACATCTGATTGCCATGAAGCATTATAAGGCAGAACATCTTGATTGTTTCCTGAGTCAAATCATCTGGATGATCTTCTGAGAACTGTTTAGATTGTCATTGGCAAAAACAATTGTTTTAATACTACGCTTATGGAGAGACCCAAAAACCAATTGCTTAATGAGTCATTGACTGGATGTTAATATAACAGTCCAGCCTAATTTCTATCTGCTGCACTGGTACCATGCCATTTCTGGTTTCCCATTATTGGAGAACCCATAGACTCCTAAAACACATTTATAATAGAAGGCAGCAGTCGTTTGCCTATTGGCTATCCATTAGCGTATCTGTAACAGTGGGCGGAACAAGCATTTGATTCACTCTGATCTGATTTCTAGTACCACCTCAGACATCTACACGACGTCTCCATTACTAAGTGGCATTGAAGTTAGCGATAAAACTCCAGCCTGTAAAAGCTTCTCGTGGACACATACATCTCAGCCTCCGCGATGGCCTCCAGCTTTGAACGTTAATTACGTACAAATGACAATAGCGAAAGAAACGCACCGCCTCCACAAAGGCTTCAAAGTGGAACGAACAAAGAGAGCCTTAGCATAACTAGAGCCCTAAAGGATGACCACCGGCCCCTGAAAGGAGATCTCTGTCCCACTATCCACAGCTCTCTTCATCCATCTTGCTCTCTTTTTCCCTTCCTCTTGCCTTCAGGTGCAGAGATCAGGTGTGAAGGGGTGGGGTATGTCTGGGAAAGGCCGCTAGCTGATGAGATATTGCGTACAGCTGTATTGGACGTGGGCCTGAAGGCAACTGAGAGAGAGTTCTGGCCACTTTAGCTCCAATGGTCGAGCATGTGCGCGGTTTTGTTATTCAAATAATACGAGACAACGCGCTTTCAGGCATGCCCAGTTATCGTCTACTGTTTCAATCCTTTCATTGTGAAACGAGGCAGATAATGTACGCGCTTAAAGCTACCTGTGTTTTTCATTCTCAGAGGGATTAGAATGACATTGGAAGACTTCACACTTTAGAGAGCAGGACTTGGCGCCCTAAGCGTATCTGATCATGAGTTTACTAGAGCACGGATTAGAGATTCGGTGCCTTAGTCAGGACAGTTCCTTGCAGTACACATATAGCCACTGAGAGCCCTGTGAGTACATTACAAAATCTGAGACCACCCTTCATTTATTTAATTTGCCAGCAAAACAGTCAAAGACACAACGAGTAGCTCCAAAAGTCAATGTAAGTCCTCCAGGCTATTTTGGAGCGTTTCTATTGGTCCATTCGTTGTGAAATTTTTACTTAATGTAAACCACAGCTGCTGCATTCAAATCATGTAAAAAATAAAAAAGGATACATGTTTTTCTTCGGACAGCGACGAAATACAAGCAAACTCTTTTGCCGAGTAGGTTAGATATAGGATAAGGAAAGTCAATAGAATATCAGGTATAGCGCTTACAGTACTTTAAACAGCTGGAGTGTGAGAATGCAACCAACTTCATGACTGAACTTTGGATCCCTGCAGATTTCTTTTAAAAAAACTAAACACAAGTCTCTTGAAAAGCATGGACGCTGTAATAATGCATATATGTTATATTTGATTTGACTGTTCAGGCTTATATATAATATATAATTCCATGCCAAATACATAGTTCCTGCTTTTTTGTCCTGGTGCTAAAGCATGACTGGGAATAAAATACATTATAAATGTAGGGTGGTCTTGTTATTTGTAAAACCCTTAATGTGCGCACATATTCAACTACTTTCCTAATTTGCATTGATACATAATTCTTTTTCATTCATTCAGGCAAAATGCAACGACTGGTTTGAATGGGGGTACCCAAGTAAGAGGTCACTCAGAGTCCCTAGTCATTCAGAGAAGGCGCGGCCTTTGGTACTGCATCCAATGGCATCCTATCACACTTTTTTACTAATACGTTTGGAATGATGTGGTGGACGTAGGGTGAATACCCACTATTAGGTGGTTTATCTTGACGTTTCCTTTAAATAAACCTTTTAGTGCATTGGAGCTACATCGGAAAACAGACATTACATTTTTAAAAATTTCTACCATTTCATAATTTAGGCATCATATATTACAGTAGCATGACTTGCAGTTTTATATTAAATCAAGAAATTAACAAAGAAATAGAAAAACGAAGCGCTAAATGTTTTTGACCTGGAGACAATAAAAAGAATATTTATATAGAATTGGCTCAAATAAATTAAAAGAAAACCATAACCAAACCATATTACTTAGTTGATGGTTTGAAGAAACCACAATATTCCAATAAAAAAAATCCTACGTAAAAAAAAATGAAAGAAACAAAATTGCAATCAATTGCAATCAAAACCAACCATTCCATACCAACACATACTCAGCATGTTTAAAAAGCCAGTAACTTTCTTGTGGCAGTGAAAAAAAAAGGGAATCAAAATAAAACAAGCATCTTTGGTATTTAATTGTCACTAGCTGTCATATTTTGTCCATCTGTATCAAAACTTATTGTGCTTCTACTATCAACGATATCAATGCCGTACCATTTTGGCCAGTTTGGAGGCTTAAAGCTTGGAGGCAAAAGCTGAGTGTAGCTTGAATCAACAAAACAGACATAAATAAAAGTCTTAATCGATCACGTTGGCCTGATACAGCATGGCTTACACTACATGCCAGGTGTGGATCAGTGATCAACAAGATCAGTGATCTTATTATTCTGTATCTGGCTGCCCTGATGTTAAAGCAGTGAGGCAAGTGGCATTTCCGGTTGGCCACTCAATGTCCAGACACTCTAGTTACAGTTGAACGAGAACATTTGCAGTCTGTGATTTAGGAAAGCTTCAGGAAGTAAAGGTGGGTCGCCATTCTTCATCCGGCCAACTTTGCTCATGACGGGTTCAGTCTTACATGTGAGGACTGGCACAGAGCCACGTGGAATACAACATTACAACGCATCGTACTGTCTCTCTTTGGTGTGCATGAAAAAAGAGGAAAGGAACGTGGAAGGAGGCGTCAAAATGGACCAACCATGCAATGTTTTTTTCTTTTTTTTAGTTTCTTTTTTCTTTTTAACGAGCTTTGTTCTGTCCCCTTCTTCTCGGCTTTGTCCCGGCCCACGTGGCAGGGCTTATATATGTGTCACTTTGGTTTTAAATGCAAGCTTTTCTCAAGGGGTCAAGCAACTTTTGCCTTCCTTACCCCTCCCCCACCTCCGAAAACCCACCCAGTCCAGGCTCAGTAAGGCCTCCACACGGATTCGTCCATGCGGCCCGATGTGCTCATTGCGGTGGGCGAGTTGCTATGGCTGCCGTCCGCCTCCACGCCGTCGCTTTGGTTGCCCAGGCTGGCGTTCATCAGGCTGCCGGTGGCTCCGCCCCCTGAACCAGTGGCTCCGCCCCCTGCCGTCGCCGTGCAGGAGGTCAGCATGCGGGTGGGCGAGCGTTCGCCCCCTGAGCCGCCGCTGGGCGGCACCATGGAGAACTGGTAGGAGCTGGAGCCGGTGCCGTAATACAGGTGGTAGGGGGACGAGTTGGTCTGGAAGTGAGAGCTTTGGTTCTGGTTACCGGGGTACGGCGGAGGCAGGTAGGTGTGGTAGCGGGTGGAGGCCGACATGCCCGTCACGCTCAGACCCCCGATGCCTGTGCCGGACGGGTTGGCTGAGTAGGTGAAGGCGCCCGGGTAGTGCATGTGGGGGTCAGGGAAACGTGGGGCTGTCAGCGGCGAGAGGGACGGAAATGTGGTCCTCTGCTGGAACAGGTCAGTGCCTGTGGGGAAACAGGAGAAACAGGAGAAACAGGAGAGGGTGAGTTGATACATATCTGAATTATAGAGTGTATACATGAATAATGTTGATACATATAACTCATTCTGAGCCAGTTTTAAATGTATAGAAGTGGTGGTCAAGATGCCTTGTACTGCTTCCCCATAGAAATTAATAACAATTGTAAAGTAATTTACATGCTAAGAGTCTTATGGAGCCTGCACTGGTCCCCAGTGTGATTGCCCCCACCCCACAGTAGTAATTCCAGTGGATAAGAAGTACATCACACAGTGTAATAGACATACTACGGACTGCTCTTTGCCGCCCCACAGCTTCAGCAAAAGTGAACTGCATGGATATTTGGAGTTGGCTCCAAAGAAAGTCAGCATTAAAGCAATATATTCCCTCCAGAAAGATGAATAGTTCTATGCTTATGGACAGGGCCCACAGTCAAGCCACTAAACTCGGTGACTGGTGTCTGTGATCGTGAACCACTAAGTGGCCTGCACTGCCATATGTTTTTGTCGGCTGACTCTTATTCTGACCATTACAGGAATATATGATCCATGAAATTTCCTGCTATACTATACTGCAAGATCAGCGGCAGGGAGTCACCAGTGCAGCTGAGGGGAAGCATGATGAAGGCCTGGCATCTGAAGTCCATTTGGTTTGGATTTCATGTCTGTTGTGTTTGACGAGGGTCAACATAAGCAGCGCGGCTGAGGACAGACGTGACGCAGAGTTCAGCGCACCTGTGTGTTTCCGACATGCAGACGCTCACACCTGGCATGTTCGCCGGCTTGCTCTGTTTTTCGGGATCTGATTTATTTATTTATTTGTGGCAAGTGCCCATACGGCAGCGGTGCACGCTGGGATAGCTTCAGCAGCGTTTTGCTAGCAAGCAGGCTTTGGCATGCCAGCGCCCCGAGGGGGAAAAGATGCCGGGCTTTGCGTGCCACCGCCTCATTGAAATATCTACCCCCCCAACCCCCCTCCATCTGGGGCACCGAGTCCGTTCGTAGGCGAACGAAGAGAAACACAGAGAGAAAAACGAGACAGTTCCTTTGCAATTTCCACAGTTACCCCCGGAACATGTTTTGCTGCCGCTCTTTCTCTAGCTGAGGAGGAGGGGAGGAGGAGAGAGAGAGGCTGAAGGCCACTCTTTCTTTTCGCAGACGGCAGCGCTAGGAAAGGGGCCCGTATCTGGTTCCTGGCGGCCGGGAGCCGAGCTTTCAGATGTGTCTCCAGTTCCTGCTCTCTACCTGTGTCTCAAATCAAGTACTTCTGTAACGTGCTAGCCACTCTGAGTGCAAGTAGGCAGATAATAGGACAACAGTGTACTATTAAAGGGGCCATGTGATGGAAGCAATAATAACTTTGCAAAAAGAGCTTATTGAATGAATCAGGTTTGTGCTGTCACAGGTGTAAACACATTTACATATGCCTGCGCATTCAGCCGACAGGTTACAGTGTTTACATTGATGTGATAGGGAGTGTTGTTACTGCACAGTTATTATAGTAGAAGATAAAAGATAAATGTAAAGTATAGCCACTTAAAACATTAAGTAGAAGCAGGAACAGCTGTATCATATAGAATGCATTGCAGTGAGAGAGCTAGCAGTGGTAGCAATATTTGTAGTAGCTTTGGTTAGTAGTAGAGAATTAGCATCTGTTTGATGAAATTGAATGGTTTCAGATCAACTGCCTTCCTCTTTTTGCATTTAAGGCCATTTCTTGTTGATTTTTTTGGGCCTGGTTCAGGATTTAATTGAATTGGAATTGGAAGTCGCCAAATATCTACATGATGGCTTGTGCTTTCACTATAAATTTGATTTGAAATTATTCATACATGGTACATGATATGAATTGGACTTTATACACTGTTTTCATGCAAAATGATTTCAAGATGTCTCTTGAAAGATGTCTCTGATAATAATTGTAGCAATAGTCTGTTTTAAATTCTCAGTTAAGAATTTCAAGATGTTGCAATGGGTATATTTTTAGCTTGGTAATATTAGCTAACTTCTAACCTGAGTAGGTAAACCTGGTCATTCTAGACATCTGCAACAGGCAAACTGCTGTCAGCAAAACATTAGCACTGGATTTGAGTAGATACTACACTGTGCTGTGATCAAATCCAGACACTATGGACACAGTGTTTAGTGTAATAGTGCAAACAGTGCCTGAATTGAGACACAGTCACAGACACTCTCCCGCTCTCTCTCTCTCTCTCTCTCTCTCTCTCTCTCTCTCTCTTGCTCTCTTTCACTTTCTTTTGTGCTAAACATAGAACAGGCAGAAGGAGGGGCCTCCTTCCCCACTTTTGGTGCGCACACCAACCCGCCATGCACGACTAATGAAAGAAGCTAAAATGGCTCAGACAGGTAACTTTACTACAACAACAACTGGACACCACAGCACCTCAGCCAAGGAGGTGTCATTGCACAGCTTGGCAAAGAGCCACAAACAGGCACACTAGCTTCCTCTAGAGGCCTGATAGGGATCCTGCAGTTCGGAGCTTAAAGGCCCTTTAAATGAAGTTAAACAAGACGAACCAGCACTGTTTCATTCATACCCAGTCCCCCTCTCTCAGTTGTCTCTCGAGTCAGAGTAAGAGCTACCAAAGCACTATATATATATTTCATGATGAAAGGGCCAATAGAAATGCTCTGAAAATGCTAGAAATTTCTGGTTCCATTCACTTACATTAAAAGTAAAGAACATTGTCCTCTCCTGTAAAGTTGTCATTTTGGAGATACTTGGTGTTTTTTATTGAACAGTGATGCTATATGATATGTATATATTACTTCATGATGTTAAACTGAGTGTGCTGGTAAGAAATTCAACAAGTCCATGTAATACCTGGAGATGCTCTTCTAAATATTCTGAAAAATATATTTCACTACTTTTCAGAAAACGGGACGCTTCTGGTTTCTTTTACTGCATTAATGTTTATTTGTATTTATTCTAATGATATCTGGTGGTTTTACAAGCATTAACATACTTACTGCAAAGATAAATTGCTTATTAAAAAATGGGCATAGATGCCCACTGCTGTTATTGCTTGTACACACACTGAATTATGACCCTATTATTTTTAATCTAATAGAATCGTGTGCCGAGAGTACTTCTACACCCCAAATATCCACATATCCTCGGGGTCCATCGAACAAAAAGTATGTAAAAAGGTTTCACTAGTGATGGTGAAACATTATCATGAAATGTTCAGCCACCAAAAACAATACATTACTGTATCACTGCATACTATATATATATATATATATATATATATATATATATATATATATATATATATATATATATATATATATATATATATATATATATATATATATGTGTGTGTGTGAATTTTGAAAGAATCCATGTCCAGATACTATATAAAAACAAGTGCGTGTGTGAGACAGAAATTCAGAATGCAGTAGCTTGGTGTCCCACCCCACATATGATCCCCATTACTCTCCATTGCTAAAATGTGTCGACTCGGCAGGGAAAAAAGTGTACCAGAAAAAAGACAGATAAAAACAGGAGCCCCAGAGTCTGTCTGGCAAAGACATCTGACTTTCTTCTCGTTCTTTCTCTCTTCCTCGTGCCTGTTGAAATACCTCTCTTTACGTCTTTATAGAGTACATGTTGTTACTGGGTGTGTGTGTGTGTGTGTGCGTGTGTGTGTGTGCTTTTCGTGCACGCCCCACCACAGGGAGCTGTTTTATTCCCAGAGATCCACTAGCCCACAGTGAAGCGTGTAACCCAGCTCGGCACAGAGGTTTGGCTCATTTGCCTTCACCGTGTGCGCCGTGCGCGTATGTGTTGGCACCCATTTGCTGGTGTGGATGCAAATCCTGGAGCTCACCTGTGAAAATGTTTGTTTGCAAGATGGGAATGCAAACCATGCTGGATTGCACCTGTGGGCCATGGTAAAAACAACGCAGGCGGGTCAGAGAGAGCGAGCGAGAGAGGAAACCCAAGATCGCTGGTTTTGTCTACCCTAAGACCACTCTTACCACATGCAGTAGTGGGTCTTTTTTCCCCCCTGATATGAGGAAAGCCCTTTACCACTGCACATAACTGAGAGCAGTAGGGCCATTTAAAAACACCAGCTAAACCAATGCTGGGCATAAACCTACACCTCCTTTTGCTTTCACCCTGGCCCGAGGATATGACTGTTGAAAACACACCTACTTGCTCCAGTTTCCTCCTTTCTGACACGCTGGCATACCTCCACAGCAAGTACTGCCACCAGTGTGACTTAGAGATTACGTTTGATGAACTTGATTACACTTTATCTACCATCTATCTACACTCACTGTCCATTGTATCAACTCCATTTACCACAAAAGGTCCAATTGTAGATCTACAATTACAGTGGATCATTCTCAGCACTGCAGTGACACTGACATGGTGGTGGTGTGTTAGTGTGTGTGTGTTGTGCTGGCGTGAGTGGATCAGACACAGCAGTGCTGCTGGACTTTAGAGAACAGTCCACCAACCAGCAACATCCTGACAACAGCTCCTGTTGAAGGACTAGAGAATGACCAACACAAACCACAGAGCAACAGATGAGCTATCGTCTCTGACTTTACAACATGGACCCCCAAGGCAGGAGTATCTAACACAGTGGACGGTGAGTGAATACAGTGTTTGTCACTGCTGTGCTGAGTATGATCCACCCATGATCCCAAATAATACCTGCTCTGTGGGGGTCCTACAATTGTAGAACTCCTAAAGTGCTCCTATATGGTAAGTGGAGCTGATAATACTGAAACTGGGTGAAGATATTTGGTAGGCATACCTAAAAAAACTGCTTAGTAAGTGAATATGAGTAAATCCTCTGTTTGTTTACATTGGGAGGCTTAGCTGGAACTGTGTTAATGAACCGTATCACATACAGGCTGTACTTTAGCCTGGCTGACTCTCTCTATGATTCATTTACATTCATTTATGATTCATTTAATACCAATAAGGTGACTAAAACAGCATGCCAATTCAGACTGGCTACATGTGCAGACCAGATACATTTTTTTTACAATCATTTTATTGTGATTTTAGAAATAACCTATGACCATATTAATCAATTGGTTTGTCTGAGAAAAAGCTGTCATAGCATATATTGTTAGGAAAGAGAGGTTCTTAAGTATGGAGGTAGCTTACCCTAACCCTAACCCTAACCCTAGAGGAGTTTACTTATGTCCTTTGTGGCTTTCCTGCCTCACTAATGCAACAATAACAGATTTTTTTCTGTGGTGATGTTGACCGTTTGCTTGAATTTCCAAACTAATGGTGAAGCTAATGATGGAGGCAGCAACGGAAATGGAATAATCATAATACGGATAATATCTATGTAGTACGTAGATATATGTGATATATAATTTAACGCAGAAAACACATGTAAAACCACATGTTGACCATTTTATCAGAGACACCTACCATATACACTATGGTGAAAAAGTCAGAGACCACTCAGTTGTTAAATTTTACAATCAAGATGGCCATTAAGTAAACAAAATACAGCTAAATTAAATGTTTAACATTGTTTTTATCTTTTGTGAAGGCAGTGTAGATGGAGTATGATGCCACTTCCGTCTCTGTTATTAATATTAATATTTAATCTAATCCCATGCAATAGGTCCTGAAAATGATAATGTCTTGTATTAAAGCCATCCAAAAAAGGCTTTACACAAATAACTTAGTGATGAAATAACTTGTAGTGGTGGTACAAAAACTGCCTTTAAATGAATCTCATGAAACATTTCTCCCATTTACAGATGCTACAAATTCATGTTTTACATGGAATATCCATGTTACATTTTATTTTATAGTGTTATTTATGGCTAAAAGCTGTCACATATCACCATGTCACAGCGTCGGGGGACCTCATAAGCAAGTCTATTATTTGACGAGCCTTAAACTGTTTTGGATTTTTCGTCTGACTAATGCATTTGTTATGTCTGTGTCTTTGTTGAATAAAGCCATATTATTTGTTCTGGTCTGCTCGCGGTTTGGGTTCGTGCGAGGAGTAATTTCAACTGTAGGTGGGTCATTTACACGAGCTGGAGACGGAGAGAGAGAGTGAGAGGCAAATGACTAAAGATACACCTCTGCTGTTTACTCTGGCACCTCAGCTTATGGGACAACTTGTCGTGTCGGATGCAAATGATGTCGTTTTTCGAATAACGAGCGGCTCGGGCCTAATCGCCATCGAAGGGCGCGCAAGGAAAAGAGGTCAGAGCAGATGACTGGCTAATTGCACTTATATGCTAAAACAAACGAGAGATGAAAGGAGGGAGAAATAAGGTGCAGAGAAATGCTGGTTTCTAAGCCCCTGTGAAGGGAAAGTCATGTTTAGGCCAGTTTGGCTTAGCACTGGTTGAACCACATCAAACCAGCATTGAGCCTTCATGCGGGGAGGAAAAATGTCTCTTATGAAGGACTTTATTGCAGACATTTGTACTTTCTGCGTCCATTTCTTTGAGAGACCACAAGAAATAACTCGCTCTGTGTGTGTATCTGCGTGTGTTGAGGGGGCATGACTCAGCTGCAGATTTGGCATGGTAGTAGGGTTTGCGGGAACAGGAAGGGCAAGCTGGCTGAACTGCTGCAGGGATGGAAAAAAGTTGCCAGCTGAGGGTGTGTGTGTGTATAGGTGTGTAAACCGAGTAAGTCGTGAGTGTGTATTGTGTGTATTTGCATGTTCTTATATGGCTACCTTAATATGCAACCAAATGGAGAGAATTCTGATGTACCAGCACATTTTAAGAATAATCACAATATGTGAGTAGCATGTAAATAGAAGTGATACACACACACACACACACATACGCACATACGCACATACGCACACACACACATACTAAATATGTGGGCCATTTGAGGACAGCAGCATGGTTGTGGTTTGCTCTGCTGTTTTTCCCAAAGTACATGTGGTGAATGTTCCCACATCTCAGAACTCATCTCACCAGAGCTTTAAAGGACACACAGACGATTGTTTTCTTACAATGTCAGGACACAGACTCACACATGTGCCCAAATACATATTACATATATGAGATAATGTACTTGTGATTATAATAATGTCTTGTATTGTGGTTTCTACATTGTAGAAGCTGCCGTTTACATAGTGTTCAAATTTTATGATGAATGGAAGAATAGAAATGCCCATATATGCTGTAGCCATCTCCTGTAAAGTTGAGTATATGTAATATATATATATATATATATATATATATATATATATATATATATATATATATATATATATGCCATATATTTATCTGGTCCCCATAATGTAAATCATTTTAGGGGGCCAGGTTTAGAGTAAGTAGGTTAGGGTAGGTTTCCAGTAAGTTTAGGATTAGTATTAAGCTAGTGGTACCTCTGGTTAAGGTTTGCACAAGGTAATGAATGGAAGTCTATGTAATGGCCCCACAATTCACAGAAACAAGAGTGTGTTGTGTATGTATTAATTATTATTATTATTATTAGTAGTAGTAGTCATAGTAGTAGTAGTAGAAGTAGTAGTATATTGCCTATAAAGCTCATTTTTGTCTTGAAAACATGAAAATCTACAGATGAACATACACAATAGGACCACAAGTCTGAGTGTGTGTTTGTGTAGGTGTGTGTGTGTGTGTATATGTGAATGTTTGTGTGCAAAATGTCTTACTTGACCAGCGGATGTCGTCCTCCACTTTGCAGGTTTTGAGAGGAGGTGGGTCGATCGGGTCTGGCCACAGTCCTGGGAAACACAAAACACAATGCTTTAGTAAGAGAGTAAAAGAGTTGTTAATCTGTCCATCAGTTTGTCCAGGTGCTCATGCACTGGCCACAGAAGAGATCCAGTTTATTTATCTTTTCAACATAGGCCTAGCAGAGGTCATTTTTCATGAAACCTCTCAGAGTTCAAGAGCTGATATAGGGTCAGTTCTGATATTCACGTCCCATCAACACAGTTTACCTATGACTCCAATTTACTGGTATGACTTGTGTAACCTAAAGACCTGTCCTTGAGGCCGTAACACTCAGAAACATGAGACAGTGTCTGCAAGCATTAGCAAACTGAGGGGCGGTCTCTGACGTTTGTACTTTATTCAGGCTCTATCTGATCTATACCCATGTATCCCTATTAAATCATTTTCTCGTGGAATTAATTGCTCAGGCCTACTTCAGGGTTGTTATTTTAATGGCTTTTAATGAGTTAGTGATTCTAATGCCTTACTCTTCACTCAGTAGTTGGAGGAATGTCTAGGTGTGTGTGTACATGCGCATGTGTGTGTGAGTGTGTGAGTGTGTGGGTTTTAAAGCATGATTGCGACAGTGTGAATTTGTTTGCACTTGCTTTGTTGGCAGCGCCAAACTCATCATGAGACTGTGTTATTGTTTTAATCAAGCGAAGGTGGAGAAAAGCAAACATTCCACAGTCTGTCTCTTAGTAGTATCACATAACACAAACACACACTTACAGACACACACAGAAACACACACACACACACGGGTTAGCGTGTGAAAAGGAATGTCGAACATGCCTGAAATACATAGAAGCGGTTTTAAATCAGGCTGTCTGCTGCACTGTGTGATATCTCTGAAATCTTTGAGCTTTGATGAGTAAGCAGTAAAATAGGTGTCTGTCATGGAATGAAATTTGAGGTTTGTGCTTAGTTGGATGTGTGTGTGTGTGTGTGTCTGTGGGAGTCTGTGAAAGGGTGTTCAGAGCCTGGTGTATGCTGATAGGCAGTATGTGAAATACCCCTGGGATTCAGTGGGTACCATGTGGTCTGGCTGCTCCACTGTTGGGTGGCCACTAACTCACTAGCCACTGATGGCCTCACATATGGGCTCACACATCTCTTCTGTGTTGAGTTTAAGAAATGAATAACAAATCACCAAACTCTTGGTAGTCTATGACAGACCAACTGGGTGAACCAGTTTGCCACAGTGCCACCCAGAGGCGGACCAGTGCTGCATCTATAATTAGTCAAGACAGGAGCTTGGTAATATTTGGGTGTATCGGCTAAACAATGATCCTCCCTGACTTTGTATTTGAGGACAGCATAGTGGGCTACATTGCTGCCCTCAATGCAGTAGACTGGGCCTGATTCCCCACCTTACACTATACTAACAAGAGACCTTGGGTAAGACTCCTAACATCACCTTCACCTACCTGTGTACATGGAAACTTTAAGTAACTTTGGATAAGTGCATCTGCCGAATACCCAGGATTTAGATTTTGAGAGATTCAAAGGGTCCAGAAAGTTAATAAGGGGCCCCCAGTACCCATTGTTTTATGGCCCTTGCTAAAAGCTTACACGTAAGCTGAAACCTTTGTTATCAAGGGAGTTTTCTACAGGTGTTGTGGTTAGGGGGGCTTGACAGGTGTGGGGACACTACATCTTGCTAATTTGCGTATAGAAAATACCTGCAGTTCTTATTACACACCTCAATCTGAGGTCACTGAAGTTCATCCGCCTCAAACTTCTCCTAATCCCATTCTTTAGTCCTGTATTATAGTTAGTTTGGTATTTAATACAGAATCTGATTATACTCATTTCCCCCAGTAGTTAGGACTCTTTCCATCCCACAGTCACTTCATCAAGCTGTTGATTCAGAATGTAAATCTATAAATCTTGCCTAAATATGTAATCAATTACAAATGTACATTAAAACGTAAATGCAAGCATGTAATTACATTAAAATAACTATGTAATGTGATATAGACTGTATAGTAATGCATGTATAGTTAAATCTTCAGTACTGCTGGGTCTTCTGTTTTCGGACCTCATTACTGGCCTTAGCTGGTGCCAGCTCAGCTCAACATCTGCTTTAGCCTGGAATGAAGCTCAGGCGTTACACGCTATATCTTTACATCTCTGGACGGTGAAGTCTTGAGTCAGCATTACTGCAGGCTTCTCTCTCACACACACACACTGATGTGGGAGAACACAGCGAGCCAAGATAATGTTTGAGAATTATGTGTGTACCTTGTCCATCGTGTTGCTGAGTAGCAAAGTAGCACATACAGTGTGTGTACGAGTGTGTGTGTGTGCGCGAGTGTGTGCTTGTGTGTGTGTACTTCACACTCGTCAGCCACGCTGCACTGAACTGCCAATTTGACATGCAAATAAAGCCTGTTTGCTCTCGGTCTGAGACGGGTTAGTTGTTACAAGCCATCCATTACGTACCACGGACACTGCGGCAAACCATCACACACATACACACAGACGCATGTTTTTGTTTTTGTGAATTGTGGGGACGTGACATAAACGTCCCTTGTATTTTTTGAGGACTTACCCAAACCTTAACCATGACTCAGACTAACCTAACCCTAAGCCGACCCTTACATTTACCCTAACTGTGACCCATATCATGCTTTCACCTTAAGAACTTAATTACTTGCATTGTGGGGACCAAGAAAGGAGAAAATGTGCCCACTATGTCAGTATATGCACAGGGTTTGGTCCCCACAATGTGGGATAAACCTGCTACACACTTTTTGATAAGCATATCACGGTACTGATCTTCGCAATTGTGATACCGCATAGGGCGGCAATATGCGAACGAATTCCTTACAATGATGAGGTGAATAAATACCATACTCCATCTGATCATAAAACACAGAAGCAGACATACGATGGAAAGTACACAGCTTGATTAAGGCACAAGCATAAAGCAGTGATATTTCTCTCTCTCTCTCTCTCTCTCTCTCTCTCTCTCTCGCTCTCACTCTCTCTGGTTTTCTCTCTACAATGGTAAATTCTTGCGTATAAAGGTCTTATTCAGTGCGGAGGCCACAGCTGCTGCCATTGCTGTAAGAAAATAAACATTTCCTTCAAATATTTTGATTGGCGGACAGACAACGTCAATAGCAGCCGTGCAGATTAGTGCTGTTATTAAAGGCTGCTGCTCCACGTGCTGGCATATGTGTGTTTGTGTGTGTGTGTGCATGTGCGGACGCGGGCATTTCAGGATGTGCATGCATAGGAGAGTGTTAATGTGATACTAGATATGAAATACGGTGGGCTTTTCTGTCTGTCACAAGCGCTCAGGACAGACAACCCCTGAATCTGTCCAGGATGAAGGTGATGATAATCCAATTAGCTCAGGAAACTGGAAGCCCAGCAAAACTCTCACACATATAAGCCCTCATTTCTTATTTTGGAGGAAAGCATGAAAATAAATGGACACTAATTTGGATATAACAATGGATAATAATTGATCTGGGAAATTAATACTGAAAAAGAAACCTCAACATAATTGTTGAAAGCAGAATTTCACCTTATTGTTCAAATGTTGATGGGAACCAGATTGAGATGTCTGCAATGTAAATGTATTGCTGCTTCGTTCACCAGCCAAAAGTTTATATCTTATATCTCCAAAATGGTAACTCTACAAGCGAGGACAAAAACTTTCGAGGTCTTTACTTTCAATGGAAGTCAATGGAACCAAAATTGTTCAATTGTCAATGGTTCCAAGCAACTTTAGAGCATTTCCATTGGTCCAAATTTGTGAATGGCAAAAATGGAGATGCATGTTCTTCTTTGGACAATGATGAAATCCTTTTGGCCAAAGATTTATCTCAATAACAACAACATCCCAGACATCAAGCAGTGAACATTTAATGTAATGAATTCGCTCTTGGAGATGCTTCAGATGTCTTTGTCTCTAGAAAGCAGTATTTCACAACAAACCTCTCACTCACATAGCATTACGAATAAATTATGAAGTAAAAAATAACAGTGGAATTCCCCCTGTAGCGTATGACACTGTATGATGTGTACTGTTATTTACAGGGGTGGTGCCACATCTCCAAAAGTGCTGGGGCAAAATTCAATGGTTCGAAAACAAAGAAAGAATGAGGGACGAGTGAAACCGCGGCTGACCCAATGACTGACCAACTAGCACTTACTTTTAGCTGGTATGAAACTGGCATTCAGTGAATAAGTGCATTGGTGAGCTTCACCATTCATGAAAGCACTGACTGGGAAATGTCCCTCCCCTAAACGACAATGGAGATCTTGATTGGTTCTGCTGATGAGACTGACTCTCTATCTTTTCAAGCCTACAGTGTGGAACTCAATCAAAGAGTGTTGGGTCATCGACCCAGTGCTTAGAAAAGTGACGATGGGTCCAATGCTTGCTAGCCCCCATGGTTTCAGGGGTCATGGATATCTATTAATGTGGATGAAATTCAGTGGTTTAGGCATGCGGTCTGCACATGTTCATTTAAAGGGTCCACAATAGACACTTGTATTTCCTTAGACGGCGACAATATGCTTGTCAGTGCCATTAGTGCAAAACTAAACAAGCACATTTCAGACATCAAACACATTTTAGTTGTGGTCAGTTGGGCCCTGGGAGGGTGAAGGCCAGCACGTTGTTCCTCTGAACTGCAGCTACTGCGACATCAGCTCGAAGGAAGAGGCTTGAAGGAGAACCGCCAAATCAGTTATATCAGATAACAGACACCTGTGTTGGCTTGCATCACAAGGGGAGCGTGAGGGCCATCCAACCTATCTACAGAGAGTAAGTGTGTCTGAGGCCAGCTTTGCCTCTGGATAGAGACTGAACTCACAACCTTATGAGAAAAGGACCACAATTTCAAGAAAAACAAGGTCCCAAAAATAAGTCCTCTACTCTCTGGAAAACATTTTCTCACCAAAGTCAGTCTCCCTCATCACAGATGCAGATTTTCCTGGAATAAGAGTGACCGGCCCGAGCAGTGTGAAAACTGCTCAGCGTCATCATTGCAAAAGAGCCACAAGAATGACCACAAGATGCGTCGTACCCAAGTCTTTGAGGGCTTCTTAGAAAAAAGCCTTTGCCACGCTTCAGGATCCAAACAAGCGTCTCACTGAGCGCAGCTTCATAGCAAACCACACAGACGCAGAGTTTAGCCCCCAGGAGGTTTTCTTTTTCTCATACTAGCTCGAATCGGGTTCTTTGAGGCGGACTGTGTGGCGGCTAATTACGAGCTCAAATGTCTGGGAGTTACACATAGTTTTTCACGTAACATAAAATTTAACAATCTAGCCTGACAGGCAGAGAGACAGGAGTCTAGACTCGGTGGATTTTTCAAATTACTGACACACGTTTCATTCAGCCTGTTTTGCCGTTTTTCACATCACATGCTTAGGTTTAAAAGAAGGTTTTGAGCTAAAAATCTATTTTTAAAAAATCATGCGTGACAGAGAAGTACACGCAGGGGATTTTAAGGCACAACTGTCCCCAAAGGAATGCACAAATTATCACACTCATTAGCAGATAGCTGGCCAGCACTTATCAGCGGCACATCATGTGTGGTTGTTTACAGATCTAGATAACAGTTACAATACAGGACAGACGCTTTACACTGAATGCTGGGAAGCGGCAAATGAAATTCAGTCAAATTTCAGATACTACCACACACACACACACACACACACTCAGATCTGAATTCGATTAGAGTAACAGTTTTAAATGTGTGTGTGTGTGTGTGTGTGTGTGTGTGTGTGTGTGTGTGTGTGTGTGTGTGTGTGTGTGTATGTGTGTGTGGGGGGGGTGTGCTTGACTGCATGGGTAAAACCACACACAGATAACGATCTGCTTTCTTTCCTTTCCTGAACATGAACACACCTCACCTTACCTCTATCCAACCGTCATACTCTCTCTCTCTCTCTCTCTCTCTTTCTCTCTCTCTCTCTCTCTCTCTCTCTCTCTCTGCCAAGTGTCCCATTATTCATTCTCTCTCACCTACTTGCTCCCTTGTTCTATCTATCTATCTATCTATCTATCTATCTATCTATCTACCTCACCCTACCTCTATCAAACCGTCATACTCTCTCTCTCTTTCTCTCTCTCTCTCTGTCAATTGTCCCTTTATTCATTCTCTCTCACCTACTTGCTCCCTTGTTTTATCTATCTATCTATCTATCTATCTATCTATCTATCTATCTATCTATCTATCTATCTATCTATCTATCTATCTATCTATCTATCTATCTATCTATCTATCTCTTTCACTGTGCCAATTGTCTCCACTACATTGGCTCTTTATGTGCATACATCTCTCTCTCTCTCTCTCTCTCTCTCTCTCTCTCTCTCTCTCTCTCTCTCTCTCTCTCTCTCTCTCTCTATTTCTGTCTCTGTCTCTCTCTCTCTGTCTCTATTTCTGTCTCTCTCTCTCTCTCTCTCTCTCTCTCTCTCTCTCTCTCTCTCTCTCTCTCTCTCTCTCTCTCTCTCTCTCTCAGCAGCCTGTGGCTGACTCATGCTGCTGCATGTCTACTAATGAACACTTAATTAGCCCGTCTGTCTGCCAGCTTCACTGGCACGACACTGTTTGTGTGTGTGAGTGTGTGTGGGTGGGTGTGTGTGGGTGGTATCATATCGTACCGTTCCAGTGAAGCGTATGGGCATAGCTGATATAAAGTATGTTTCTCATCATCATAAATACAATTTTAAACAATGGTTTTATCCCTTAATGCCTAAAAAGCATGACGTCTTTTGCCAAAACCAATTTGTCAGGCTCAATCCTCGTCCAGGAAACTGACCGTGAAGGTCAGAGATCTTAGAATCTAGACTTTGATTCCAGTTTCCAGACCTCTTTTACAGCTTCTATTCAAAAAAGATTCATAAATGTACCTAAAATGACTAATACCATATGAAAGTAATGCTATACAGATGAACCCCGGATGACATTAAAGGTTGTCCTGCATTAGTTTGATGCAAACATCAGTACTTCATCAATAAGTTGCTTCACCAAAACCCACAGAAACCTAGCTGGAGCATCTGAGATTGCTTAGCACGCTGCTAGCACACTCGAAAGAAACCCAAAAACCCAACAGGTTCATTTGCATCTTGTAGCCTTCCGCAACTTCAGTATTGCAAGATGCAACATCGCAAAGGGGATCAACAGGCAACATATATACAGTGTGCAGCTGCACTATACGCATTGACATGCATGTCTGCGTGGGAGAGACGGTGTCTCATGCTTTGACCAGACTGCGTAAGCACAGGCTATGGCTATATATTTATGTCTTATGGATTATGACACCGAAATCGGCCTCCAGACGTCAACAAACATGACTACTTAGCCAACCCGATGAAGCAATCGGCATTAACTACAAGACGGGCGCTTTGCTGTTGACATAAATCGCAGTTCTCGAGCAGACATCCATAGAAAACGGATTGCAACAGCCCGACTAGACGAGAGGCCATCTAATTACACCTGGCTGATAAATCATTGTGTCATGCGGAAGCAAACACAGAGATTAAACGTATCGCGTCGTGCCAGACAAAGGTGTGTGAATGCGTTTGGAGGTGTGTGTGCCCGAGCGTGTTTCAGATTGAGTGTAAGTGAGCTGGCTGCTTCAGCGCAGTGCATCGGTTTGGGTTCACATTGGGCCTACAGTAGTTTTCTCTAGTGTCTAGAGAGAAACCAGTCCTCTAATTTATTATTTTACTGAGTGCCCTGAGGTATGCAATTGCGACAGCGATTCCAGAAGCTGTGGTTTACCCCCATCCACCACCACCGCCCAACACATACCGCCTGCTTGCACACAAATACAAACACATTTGTTCTTATTTAATAGCAGAATGTCAGGTCGGTCATACACATGCTGTATGTAGCTCCTAAATGTAAGTACCTATGATGGCTACACATCCCATATGTATTATTTAGACAGTAGTTTTAGTAAATATTTGAAAAGCACTTTAGAATAAATACAAATAATGTATATAAATTATGTTTCAAATAGTGATTTTACTGCATGTAAATGTTATAACTAGTATGTGGTTTGGCTCATCAGTACTTCATGAAATGAAATGAAAATTCACAAATCATATGTAATAACTAATCTAGAACCAAACCTTTGTTTTCTAAGTAGCTCTAGTAGTTTTGACTTCTATTATTTATATATTACCACTCAAAAGTTTGGGATCACAGTGAAATGTTCTTGTTTTTAATGGGTATCTTCCTTCCTTAACACAACAATGGACTGACGGGTCTCTAAAGAAAGTTGTTTCTTTCTGGTCATTGTGAGTCGGTCAGCAAGCCATCAACTGCTGATGCTTCAGATACTAAACTAACCTAGAATGTTGTTCTCCCTTTTATACTCACTTATTAGTACAATGTTTTTCAGCTGTGCATCACTATTGAGCAAGAGTGTCCTAACAACCAATTAGTCCAATAACATCCTTAACTTGGATTGGCGGCCGTTCCAGGAGATTTAGTATATATAAAGTATAAGCATGTAATAATAATGTCTTTTTCTTTAGATGCATGTAACTATCAACATGTAATAACAGAAGGTATGATATCTAATATCTATTGCTTATAAGTATGTATCCATGTTTTAGACCCATATACCATATGTAATGTATGTAAGTAGCTATATAAAATATTGATGCCATATGTTCCAATATCTGTCACATATATGTAATACATGTATGTATGTAATGTTCTCTGTCATCTTCTCCTACTATACATGACTTGGTGTTCATCACCCACACAAACATATTCACACCCACATTATCACACAAACATCACAAATTGCATTTGAATCACACCTCATTTTTGTAACGTACTGTCTGTATAGAAATAGTTTCAGAAAGTAGAAAAGTGATTTATAGAAACTAAATATAGACACACTGCTTCCATAGAGTCAGTACAATTCATTGTAGTTTTGACAGAAAGAATTTTATATATATATATATATATATATATATATATATATATATATATATATATATATTATATATATATATATATATATATATATATATATATATATATATATATATATATATATAGTAATAATATCCTGTAGTAACCTCGTTGCCCTAAAAATTCGAGTTCATTGAACTTCCTGTAAGCTAACAGAATGCAACACAGATTAGTGTTCTAGTAACTAATTTTAAGAGTGAACTCCTGAAGGCAATGCAACTTTTTAATTTGAGAACACTTACTATTTTTCCAATGTATAGAAATAATGATAAAAAAAATTTTTATAGGAAAACCCTAGACTGGAGAATCCTACTCACTATATACTCACAGCACTATTACAGTAAACACAATCTGTGATGGTGGTAAACAATTGTGAATGCTTATGTTATATAGACCTGCTCATTATTTACAAACAACTCAGTGCATTATGGGCCCTTAGGGTGCATCATTATAGGCTACTTATTGTGATGCACTGTGGGATTGTCTGAGTGCACTGGATCTGCCGCACTATGTTATTGGACTCCAATACAAAATGGCAAAACCTAAAAATTGTGCAATGTATACTATATTTATATCTAATTTGAAACTGTAGATCATTTGAACTTCTAATTCCTGCAGCGCTTGTTGATTCTGTAGAGCTGTTCAGAGAAATGTTTAAGTCATCCTTGAAGGCAACGTAAACAAAAGCAAGTGACAGATACAGAGACTTTGACCTACCGAACAAACACACACACACATACACAGACACACTCACCACAGCATGAGAACCAGTGAGTGGGTGGAGGAGCAGGGTGTGAAAAGAGCTAGTGTGTGTGTGTATGTGTGAGAAAGAAAGAGAGAGAGAGTAAGAGAGATAGAGTGAGAAAGAGAGAGAGAGAGGAATGGAAAGCGAGAGAAAATAGCGCAAGAGATAGCGTGTGTATGTTTGTTTTCCTGTTCACTTTCAGACATGCCATCACGTTCAGTGGTCTTTACATATGTCTGAGAATGTACACACATCATCCCTCCAATCACCTCCCACTATCACCTCACACACACACACTTGTACGGCGAGAAAGACTGACGTGGGCGTAGATGTAGTGAGTGGTTGCAAGATTCCAAAGACTGTGGTCGGAGGATGCGTGTTTACCTGGCTCACTTGTACACATACACACATTGTGCACAAATCCCACAGGCCATCCAGGGACACGCTTAACCCCCCAAACAGCAGAACACACTAAACTAACTGCACCGTAATGCCTCACACCTCACACACTCTCTCTCTGCGGGGCTGCAACTTGTAGAATCGAATCATCTGCTGATATTTATCTGGTTAATTCTGGCAAACCAAGCATCTGATCTGAGATCCCCATCAGAATTCAGCGATTGCCACTAAACCTCATTTAAATCTGCCACCGGAGGAGCCACGACACATACATGCCTGCACTGGCTACCTGAAACTTACTATATCCACCTGCTCCTGACCGTGGATGCACAGGAGGCATGGCCACACGCAGAGACTCCCGCTGGTAAAGGAGTTGTAGTAAGAGAGAATGAATTAGTTAAATTAATGTGTAAATGTTTTGCTGGTGCTGGAACTGTGGGTTAGTTTGTGGGTGTGAGTTTACTCTACACATACTGTACACTTCCAATCACGTTTTATTTCATGATTAATTTCATTTAATATTGGATAAAAATGAAAAAATAAATAAAATAAAATATAAAATAAAATAAGCTCTCTTTGCTGTCTTTGGCACAAGCTACATATTTATCGCATTGACCAACATGTTAAATTCAGCAAATAAACAGTAATGGTGCATTAAATGTGTGTGTCCTTGGTAGATAAATTATTTAAATGACTATTTTTTTTTAATGCATTAACTTACTATTACATACTATGTTTTCCACCACTGTATAAAAGATGCACAAGTCTTCCTTCCTGTGTTTTCTTATTTTAAAAAAATCTACATTTGAGATTTTTAAAATATCATTTCAGTCATACATACTGTCTATTACTTAACAGATAACCGCATCAACAACACTGAGAAATCCATGTCGCCCCTATAGCTCCCTATGGTTGCAAACTGTCAGAACGATTCTATGAATCACATGAACACTGCACTGAAAAACACTGATGCACTGACTTCCTTTAAATGTCTTTGTAATTTCACTTGATTTACTGTTTGGCGAGAACTGTGTTGACATGTTTACCTTAACTCCAAGAATCAGTTACATTCACTGCATTACTTAGTTCCCATATTAGACTAATCCATGCAGCTCTAGCACGTACCTGTTATCTGGGTGGCACCAGAGGAGCTGTAATGGGACTGGTGGGTAGGGCGCGGGGTGCCATTGCTGGGGCCCATCCTGAGACTGGCGCGCTGGTAACGGTCGATCTCACTCAGCCGCTCAGAAAACTGCAACTTCTGTTCCTCCAGCTTCACCCTGTGACCTGCAGAAGAGACGGGAAGGGTAAGATTCACAACAATCCAGTCCAAACGTTACAATGATGTCATTGATATTTTGTTATTTAATATAGGTAACACGGTATCACACACCAACACAACCACATAAATAACACCTCAGTGTCACAGCTGGACTGAGAATAGGTCACCAACCAAGACCAACAGCATCCTGTGGGCAGCATCCTGTGACCACCAATGAAGGACTAGATGATGACCAACACAAACTGCGTTGTGCTATCGTCTCTGACTTTACATCTACAAGGTGGACCAGTAGAGTGGACACAGTGTTTAAAAATTTTAGCAGCACTGATGTTTCTGATTCACTTGTACCAGCACAACACACACTAACACACTACCACCATGGCAGTGTCACTGCAGTGCTGGGAATGATCCACCACCCATATAATACCTGCTCTGTGGTGGTCCTGAGAATTGTAGAACAGGGTACCAAAGTATACAGGGAATCAGATGAACTTATTAAAAAAAGAAATCTATAATTATAGTATTGTGTGTATGTGTGTGGGAGTGAGTGGGGGGAGGGGTCGAATGCTTTCGTCACAGACAATGGACTGTAATATTAACTGCACTGCCTCAACACGATTACAATAAAATCCAAAGGTCTGACCACATGCACTCACACACACACACCCACCCCCCCACATGTACACACACTCCATCATACATGCAGCACTCTAATGGGGGGCATTTAATGTGACTATCAGTGCAACGTGTGAGGAACATGTGAACATTCTGTGGTTTTTAATGCAGAGTAATGGGCAGATATTTGAATATTTTATACTGATACTGGGGGCACAACGGACGCTCTGATATGGATTTTGCGCGCCCTCGCTCTCTCCCTTGCCCATGGGCAATATATCAACCCTCGCTCCTTTACCCCCGGGGTGATGTATCTGTTCTTTTTACCGCTCTCTCCATTTCAATGCCACTCTCGCTCGTTTTAGGATCAAGGTGAAGTCTGACCACTGCTCAGAGAGCGAGAGAGAGAGAGGGAGAGAGAGAGGTTAGAGAGAGGGAAGACAAAGAAACATAGTAAAATAATAAAAAGAAGGCAAAAAAGAGAGAAAGAGAAAAAAGAGAGAAAGAGTGAGAAACAATAAGATAAAGAGGAGAGAGAGAAAAATAGAGAGACAGAGCGCATGAGACTGTAAGGTAGACGAGGAGAGAAAAAGAGGCAGGCAGACATTGAAACAGAGTGAATAAAAAAGAGAGGGAGCAAGAAAGAGATGAGATAAAGAAAAAGAGAGAGGGAAAGGGGAAAAAAGAGAGAAAGGAAGTGAATAGACTGAGAGAGAAAGAGAGATACAGAGATGGAGAGATAGAAAGAATGAAAGAGAGTATGTCAGGGAGGGGGGAGACAGACAGAGAAAGAGAAGAGAGAAGGAGAGTTAATAAGGAAACAGAAAGAGAGAGTGTAGAGAAGTAAAAGAGAATAGTGAGAGAAAAAAGAGAAAAGAGGAGAAGAGTGGGAAAAGAAGGAGAAAGAGATTGAATGATGTAGATAGAGAGAAAAAGATAGAGAGAAAAGAGTGATAACAGTAGATGTGCTCTATTAAAGTATTAAGCTGCTCATTATTGAGTCAATTATGTTAAGCCTTATTGTTTTGTATCTATCTGTAGTGTATTTATAAGCGTGTGTGTGTGTGTGTGTGTGTGTGTGTGTGTGTGTGTGTGTGTGTGTGTGTGTGTGTGTGTGTGTGTGTTTGCGTGTGTGTGTGTAGTTCAGGGGGTTAAATCACTCTTGTTTAGACGTCTAGGTGTGATAATGACCTCGGAAGCCCGTATGTAGAGTTAAAGTGCAATGGTCAGACAGTCAGTTAAACTTGGTCAGGCTACGCCGGCCCCTCTGCCCCTCCCGGTTTGGGCAGTATGAATATTTGATGCGGGGCGGGGGGCACTTAGAGAGGAATGCAGCGTTTTTCTCATCATGATATCATAACCACAATACAGACGGACAGCAAATGGAGGGGTTCACGAGGGAGACACACGCTCAATACGTGCCTGGAGTCAACACACATACACACGCCGACAAGCAAACGCTTCTAACTCGCTGAAGGGGAATTCCACATGATTTGCAGAATTTCTGTGTAATTAAATGGTTACAATGTAAACAAAGTCATACAAAGTGGTTTGATATGAAAGGCCCCGTTCTGAAGAAACTGTGGGGAGCCAGACAGCTGAAGCTATTAACACGATCAAACTAAACAAGTCACTGGCAGCACTGCAGTTTCCATCACTATATAAAAGATTCTTTGTCTTTGAATTTACTGTGAGCTCAGAGTACAGGCAGGCTTGTTAAGCACTTATTACAGATCAAAGCAATAATAATATCACTAGTCACTACGTGACTTATATTCCCATCCATGTGTTTTATAAAGATAGTTTGTGACAGAAATGAAGTAAAAGTCTATAAATCTTCAGCTTTTCTAAAGCAGACTCTCTGCATATCAACTAAATGCAACAACAGTGTTAAACAATCGTGTTATGAATCTCAGTATAACACAGTATGTTAGAGCTGGGCGATAAATCGGTTTTATCGATTCATTCAAATTTACAGGTAAGGACGACGTGTTTTATTAAAATCTGTTTTCTCTCAGTTTTAACTTCCTCCATCGACACTTTGGGCTTCCGTAGTTCAGAGTGACCTTCTCCCCTCCTTCCCCCACGCTTGCTGTAGACACATGGCAACATGGCAGCGATGGGGGGAAAGCCGGAATTTGTCCACAAGAAAGGAGTAACTTTCTCCGGGATCTGGGATTGGTTTGGTATTGTGGCATCGGACGCAGAGCAAACAAGTCCTCGCTGTAAGGTGTGTTCGAAAACGAGCAGCACGAGAAACTTATTCCAACACCTTAAACAGAAGCATGCAGCGGAAGCATGCTGCTCCCCCTAGTGGAATGAATAAAAACAGCGCTCCGCTAGCACACCACCCAAAATAAAGCTAGGAACCGCCCCGGATATACTTTCGAACCGTCAAAGACATGGTGCCCGTATATACGGTGGAAAAGTCAGGGGAACTTTAACTTTAACTTTAACCTCAACTTTAACTTTAACTTTAACTTTAACTTTAACTTTAACTTTAGGGTATAAACTTAAATTAAACCTAAACTTAAATTTAAACCTTAAATTTAAATACAAACAAAATAAAAATAAAAATTGTTTTGAACTATTTCTTGGTCATCTGTAGTTTGATTTTTAGTAGGAATAAAATTATTTAAAATCTAAAATCTGATTTTTTGTGAAAAAAATAATAATATGGCCATATCGCAAACATGTCCATTTTTAATTTAGAGTTTTCTACATCATTTAAACACAACCGCTGCTATTTACATTCTATAAAAAGAATTCATGATGAATGGACCAATAGAAATGCTCCATTGATTTATACTGTAAAGATGCTTTCGTCCTCTCCTGTGAAGCTGCCACTTCAGAGATTTATGTTTTTTCTTTAGACGGTGACGAGATGTTTCATATCAAAACGCTCTGTTATCACTGTCACTACTTTCCATCCCCTTTTCACAGGCTGATGACTCTGGAACTGAGTCATGTACAGTCTTGCAAGAAACATATATAGAAACATTGGCGTGGGTGCGTTCTTTGATCCAAGAAGACTTCTGTTGACGAGCAGGTTAAAAGACAGAAACAGCCACTTACTTTGCATCTCACCTGAAGTGACCTTCCCAGAAAGCTGTATATGAAATGGCTAGGAATATACACAACCGCTCAAAAGTTTAGGATCACTTTAGAATTTCATTTTTATGCAATTTTCATGCAATTCACAAACAATATTGTACATTTCACAATTAATTTAAGTGTATCAGATGATTTTAAAGAATAAAAATGTTGGTATTAAAGTCTATTTTTGTATAGAGGCTTATTTTGCATATAGTTCTATTATCAACAATTCTCAGTCCTCTGTCTAAATCTCCTGGTACGGCCGCCAATCCAAGTTAAGGATGTTATTGGACTAATTGGTTGTTAGGACACTCTTGCTCAATTGTGATGCACAGCTGAAAAACATTCTACTAATAAGTGAGTATAAAAGGGAGAACAACATTCTAGGTTAGTTTAATATCTGAAGCATCAGCAGTTGATGGCTTGCTGACCGACTCAAAATGGCCAGAAACAAACAACTTTCTTTAGAGACCCGTCAGTCCATTGTTGTGTTAAGGAAGGAAGATACTCCATTGAAAACAAGAACATTTCACTGTGATCCCAAACTTTTGAGCGGTAGTGTATATACAACATACATAGTATAGTAGTGTTCAATGATCTATTTCACATCAGATCACTCAGAATTACTTTGTTTACCACTCGCTGATTGACTAATGCAGTCGTTTTAAAAACTGATTGAAGATCCAAGATAAAGCCTACATACTCGCATAACTACATAATTCATCATAATTACTGGATAATACATGTAAAGGTTAAAAAAGTTAATAAAAAGCCAAATATAAGTCATTTTACCAACTTCCAATCTAATACTACTTATTTATTTATATCTATGTCATAAATAAAAGGACTGGTGTTGCACTCTGACTCCAGCATAGTACATAGAAAAAAGCCACATATATATCTAGTTGGACACTATTGCTTGAGATGAACCCTTTTACTCTATAACCATCTATTGATCATCTATAGATTTTTATGTATGTTTGATCTGCAGTGTAGCTGCATTATGAACATCTTTGGCTGCTCACCTTGCACACAGTTTATGATTATCATGTCAATTCTGCTGTAAACCAAACAAAAAGTGACTCTGAACAGCCAGTGTCGGTTTAGTCCATGTCAAAAAGGCGCTATTACTCCAAATGACTCCCTTGCGCTCCCTGTCTGACGCGAGAGCACTCCAAACAGCCATATTTAGGTTTTGTTCAACCGACCGTTCCTCCGCCTTTACACCTTCACTTGCAAAACTGATCAGCCAGTTGATATGCTCCGTTTCCTTCCTTTACTCTCTCTCTCTCTCCTTTGCACTTTCCCTCTCTCTTTCTCTCTCTCTCTCTCTCTCTCTCTTTCTCTCTCTCTCTTTCTCTCTAACCCTCCTATACTCTCTAAATTGTGACGCAGGTACATATAATTGCTATAATTGTATAAAGAAGAAGTATCTCAATTTTTGCTATTTTTATTTTTATGCATCATTTGAATGCAGCAGCTGTCGTGTATATTATATGAAAATTTCATGATGAACGGACCAAAAGAAATGCTCCAAAATCACTTGGAAAGAATTCTGGTTCCATTGACTTACATTAAATGTGAAGAAAGTTTTTGGCCTCTCCTATAAAGTTGGCATTTTGAATATACTTTTCTTTGGACATGTATAAATTTATTTCTGCACTGTTATTTACAGTTGCTGGCATCCTGGATGGCTTCTCATATGAAGATTTTTTAATACAGAATAATTTCCTAAGGTTTTTATGCTAAAAAGTAATTCAAATTAACTTTTATCTAAACGCTTGACGGGTGCTGAACATGTACAGTAGGTGTGCAGGGTAGGGCTGAAACCTGATACGTGCTGTCGAGACTAGACTCGGTTCCCTCCCAGCCTGTCTGTAAATATTTGTATTAATGTCTATAAATGGGGCTGATAAGTGTTCAATAACAGGCTGGAATAAGTCCTGCAGTGGAGCGTGAGGAGTTTAACTTGGTTCAGTGGCGGTTTGAATAAGTCTGAGATAAGGGATTGTTTGGGGCCGACTGATTTGACTGCTGCGTGTTTCAGCGGCGGAGATTCATATTTGCTCGCTCGGGTCATGACATGCTGATACCGGCGAAAAAATATGAGAAACGAGGGTCACTTCTGAGAGTCTGCTTGAAAGCCAAATACACATTTTCAGTCTTACACAGAGGCGCAGTCTAGGCAATACACCAAAAACCCACTAGGAAACCACTAAGATTTGCATATGCCCACTTAAACATGAGGAGGATGTGTGTTTGGCGAGTAGAACAGTTATGAAGCATTGGATAAACAAAGAAAAGCACAATAATGATCTACGGAAATGAAATCCTCCCTCACTTCTGGTCTACAACAAAAAAAAAAACAACACTGAGGTAGTCTCATAGACAAGCCTTCATTATAACTATTGATGTGTAATTAATCATTTTCATTAATCATCATTATCATAAGTAATTATTCTCAAACTCACTCATGGACTGTTACTATGTTCACAATTGTATCTAGTTGAGAGGGTCAAGACTGCCATGAGACATATAATTTCAGACTGCTGACAATTGAAGATCTCAACACACTTGGAGGAGAACACTAACTGTCAATGCTGTTATATGAGCTAACAGACTCTCACACTGGAAATGATGAAGGCCAACCTTCCATTCCTGAATGCCATCCAATTTATGATCTCCTCCCAATATTGCCAACACTTGGGAGTCTATAACTAGTGTTTTAGTACATTGCTAGGCCAGCTTGGCTAGATCTTCTTAAAGTTACATTATACCCACTACTTTAGATTAGACTCCGTTGACCAGAGAACTCTGCATGCAGGTGATTTTGAATGTGAGAACAGATTTATAATTTGTTATAATAAAATTCAGTAGTTACTTCTTTTTCTCATGTATGTTCGACTTGCGACATATGCTCCTACTGCATCTCTCTGTCTCAGTGGTTTGTGTGGGGGGGCTGCTCGAAAGGAAATCTTCTGTTCTCATGGAGGGTGAAGACGTTTCCGCATCTGGCGCAAGCGTTGCACCTGCATTCCTTTTCCTGCCAGTTATAAGAACGAAAGCAGCTCGTCTTATGCAAAGTAGCAGCTTGACTGAACTATATTCAGACTTTACGTCTAATGACATGGACCAGAAGTAGATCTAAAACCTCAATGTCCTTCCTTTTTGTAGACACATCCTGTGTACCACATCTGTCTTCCTTTTATTCCCCTGGACTGGTCCTGGCCCAATTTCTAGTGTTAAGGTTACCAGTAGCTGCACTGGAACAAGTGTTGCTTAAAGTCAGAGCATTAGTAATATATTTATCATTGACAACAATTACAGGCAAACGTATGCAAGTTGGTAGGCAATGTTTTGTAGGTGCTAATATATTAAATTCACATGGAATTCATATGGCTACCATTTTTATACCAATTTGTTAACCATACACTCGAATTAGAAACCATTTTAAAGCATCTGCTATTGAGAATTCTTTGTAATATGTTTTAATTGGATTCATTATACTAATTTTCAAAATTTACAATTTAATCTTGGGGTCTACTAGACTAGATTTACATGTTTCTGTATTTCAAAAACACATTATTTTTCGTATACTGTACATCTGTATTCACCCTTTGTTAGAGCTCCCGTGTTATTAAGCCCACTGATCCCAGTGTTCTCTGATGGGACAGTTTGCCCACTCTAATCTAACTGGTCAACAACCAGGGCAGCATCCACAACAAGTTCTGCCGCCACAATGCTGTTGGTTCTGCCGTGTCAGTTTGAGCCAGAGTCTGATTCTGAAAGTCAGGCAGAACAAGTTGGTAGATCTACCATCTAATACCTTTGAAAAGAGCTGGTGTGATCCAGAACTAATCATCCAACATTATTGCCTAACCAGGCTCTTGTGGCTGAATGCAAGTAAATCCTCACTATAATGTTCCAAAGTCTGGTTTAAAGCCTTCCCAAAAGTCTAAAGGCTGTTACTGCAGGACAAGTGGGGTAAACTAACCATTAATACCCTCAACCTATTCCTTAGTCTTTCCCGTTTACATGCATTAGGTGGTGTAACCCACAGGCCCACAGCAGACAACGATGTTGGACCGGAAATCTTGTTGAAGCCCTCCCCCAAGCTCTCACAGACACCCTTTGATATCATGTTTCCCGTAATGATTTATTTGTGATGTCTCTGCTCTTTATGTTTCCCTTTCTTTCCTTTTTTTTAGCTGTGTAGATATGGGCAAGCCCAAACAGGTAAGGCAAAGTGTCTGGATAGCCTTAACAATACAGAGAGACATGGGCAATCACAGGTGCTTTGTGCAGCCACGGCGTACGGGAGGAGCATGAAGAGCGGGAGCTAGAGTAAAGCGAAGGTGTATATGTGTATGTGAATGTGAGCTTGTTTTTCATCTGGTTTTGGCTGCCTGCCTGAACTCCCGGCTCAAAGTGGGCCAGTAGAACACAGACGCAGTGTTATGGCTGTAGATCTATCAGATATAGAGAGTGGATATTTAGCCACCAAGCATTAAAAGCTATTTTTCTTTAAGGAATACTTAGTAACAGACTTCCTATAGTATAGTAGTGCTGGGGGGAAGGTGGGCTCCTTATCGGTGGTACAAAGCCACTTTGTTTGCTATGAGTGTAAGGAAAGCAACAAAAAATAGAGAAAAAAAAACAAAAACTAACAAAAACAACTGAGTAGTTAGTCAGCCAAGATATGGTTGGTGTTTGAACTTTATTAGTTGCACTGAAGCTAGGGGGGAACTGTACAGTACTGTGTAAATGTCAGACACCATACTTTATATATTTGATTTCCAGTCAAGACGACCAGAAAGTTCTTAATTTTTCAGGAGATACGGTGGTAGGCCCATCATTCCACATTAGTCGGGTTTCCATTCAAACGTTTATGAGCGTTTTCCAAAATTCCATCCACTAAAGTTAAGCAAAGAAACTTTAGGCGATGTGTGCTGCCATGATTAGAAGCTGCATGGAACGAGTAAGATGGAGACAAAATTTTGCTTTAGGTAGAATTATATTTTCCAAGCCAACCCGACAACATTCACTACACATATGGGAACGCAAACAAAATCCAGGCATTTCTTAAATGGGCAAAAAGCTATACTCCATGATTAGACCATCTGCAGGGCCACCAGACGTCTGATAAGGGAATCGCCACTGAGTTATACATGCCGGCCACTAGTGTGGGGTAGAGAGTGAGATGTTTGGCTAAGTTGTAACAACAATTCACCATTGTGTTTACACCGTATGCCAAACAAGATAATAAGATCAGGTGAAAGTGAATCATGTGATGGCTTGAAATGTCTTAAAAATATCTTAAAACTGCTTTCTCATCCTCTCTTTTCACATTTCAGGATTAGAGACTTTCCACATAATTCTGGTGTGAACGCTAATTTTGAAATATTTGGGTGTTTCTCCAAATTTCAGGCTTTTCCAAAATTCGCAAAACATTGCTGAATAAAAAACCCAACTCAACGCTATGAGTCTAAAAAGATGTGTAGCTGTCAAGAAGCTCCTAACTAAGAAAATGAGAAGGCATCAAAGCCCAGACCTCAACTCTGGGATTACTTGGACTGTATTTGTTAAATTGTACAGCACATAGAAGAAGCTATTAGCTTAATCTGAACTGAAAGCCAAAATGGATTGCAAACTGTGTCAAGTCATAATCTCAAATACAATTGCTTATGTGGTTTCTGATAGTGTATGACGTGCTGCTGTCTAGCTAAAAATAGTGTTACCAGTCATCTTGAGTTTTGAGTCTTTTTGGCCAAAGCATGGTGCAGCAATAACAGTATTGTAGCCTATTTGTCTGGCTAATTGTGAATTTTGTTACAGACTGGCCAATAAAGTTTACAGAATGCAGCAAATGTGTTCGCAGTGTGTGTCAGTGTGTGTTATGAGCCATCACTACACTTCAGTTTGAAACAGCGTGGGAACGGAGAATATGAATAAGTCTCCATGAAACATTCACACTGCAGCCAGTGACTTCAATAGGTTTCGCTCTTACTCACCCGCACATACACACACTCGCAGTGTGTCAGTATGTTGTACTTAAATGAGTAAAAACGTTGCTGTGGAATCAGTCTAACTGTTTTGCACAGCGCTCATTAGGATGCTGAAATTAAAGCCTGATCCCGAGTCAGTTCTCTTCAGGTAAATGCTATGAATGCGGTTGTGTAGGTGTTCAGAAGTAAAGTGTGGGGAGAAAACTCACTATAGGGGCTTTAGAACCAGAACCAAGCTTAAGATGTGGCTACTTATGTCACACAATACACTGATATATATATATATATATATATATATATATATATATATATATATATATATATATATATATATATATATATATATATATATACCATGTACCATGTATCTCCATTTTTGTCAATTTTAAGTTTTCTACATCATTGTAGGTGTTCACATTGTGTGAAAATTTCATGCTGAATTGACCAATAGAAGTGTTCCACAATAGCTTGGAAAGAATTCTGGTTCCATTGACTTACAGTAAAAGTAAAGTATGTTTTTGTTTCTCTTGTAAAGTTGCAATTTTGGAGATTTCATTGGACAACGGCGATATATATATATATATATATATATATATATATATATATATATATATATATATATATGGTCAATGTAATGTTTTATGTTATATATTTATACATATAAATAACAAATACATTTATACACAGATGAAAATTCTAACATAAGCATATTGTGTATATATATATATATATATATATATATATATATATATATATATATATATATATATATATATATAGTCTGTAACAATGAACTTTCCTTGTTTATATAAGTTCTATAAAAGACCTATATAAGGACCTAAACTCAGATCTGTACATGTATGTGTATATTTGACTTTTGGAGGTCCTTTACTGGAAGACTGAACACATTCACTGGTACATCCATTATTTGCTGAACTTTCTTAAAAATGGCAGTACAAATAAACAGCTGAAGCATTTTAGGCCATTCTCGTAACATACTCTCTGTCTCTCTCTCTCTCTCTTTCACTCTCTCTGTCTGTCTCTCTCTTTCACTCTCTCTCACTCTGTTTCACTCTCTCTGTCTCTCTCTCAGCTTCTATCTGACAACACTCCCTGTAAGGCGGTTTGTTTTGCTAGTGTAGTGGTGGTAAACTCGGTGGGCTTAAGGCCCCTCTCGCTGAGCTAAAGTAAGCGATGCTGCACTGAATCAGCGTGAAAGGCTCCTAATGGTGCCCTTTCACAGCTTAAACAAGGAAGTGCTCACACACAAAGTGGGCCTGTCATGGAAACAGGTTTAGGGAATCGGGGAGGAGAAAAGAAAGAAAGAGAGAGAGAGAGAAAGAGAGAGAGAGAGAGAGAGAGAGAGAGAGAGAGGGGCGTGCGTGTGAGGGTCATGTTTTTTTTTTCCCTCTGATGTTCCCTTTGTGAGTCGGAAAGCTTTTGTAAGAGGGAAGCAGGGGGATTTCGGAGGATGATTCGGGAATTATCATGCAGCTTTAATCACGATGACATCACAGAGGGCCACGACAAAACAAAAAGTTAGCGCCTGTGTGGACGAGTGAGTCAGTGCCTCGCTTCTTCACCCACCACTGCAAACCTACCCCACCCGTGTAAACCTGTTACTCAGTTATTAATATCAACACATTATTATCACAATAGAAACAAAAGAAGGTCAATTGAATTGTTTCCCTCATTTCCATATGAACCAACACAGTGACTAACGGGGACGTGAGGTAATACATGCGTGTTGGAAACAATGAGTAAACTCAATGCATTGCTTTTGCTTAAAGTAACTCAGAAAGAAACCACTTTTAAAACCATGCATGAAAAAGTGAACATGAAGTATCTATTAAAGGTTTAAGGACCTTCTCGTATTGTAAAAGGCCTGCAGCAGAACAGAAGCAAGGTTCTTTGAAAGGTTCTTTGTGTTCTTGAGACTTATTAAGAAGAAACCAGCCACTAAAAGCAAGTTTTTAGAACCGAAAGTGTTTTTTCTTTATGGCACTGCTCCAAGTCTTTGTTGGCACCTTGATTTTTCAAGAGCTGCTCACTGTGAATGAGTTTGGTGTCTTCGATGAAATGCATACAAGTGATGAAGTGATGCAGTTAGATGTGTAAGGGACCCTGTACAGCTTAAGGGGTTAATAGAAAGCTTTGCAAACAGGAGGCAAATGAAGCTAATGAAAGTATGACAGGCAAAAACAAAGACAAACAGCCATGTGGAGACCAATGGTTTGTCTCTTTTTCTTCTCAGCCAGACGTAGTTAAGCCTAATATGCTGAGCTTTCACTCGGGATTACTGGGCATTATCCTCCAGCCAAGACTTCAGCAGGCATGCTCCCCTTTGGTAAACACATGCGTCTGTATGTCTACATGCTGGGATCATTGTGCATTAGTCAAAAGTCTGGACTATGGATGTAGCGATACGCAAGCTTCTTGATAAACTATCCCGATACTTTTTCATTTAGATATAAAGAAGTGGAAACATTTATTATACTTTTTTTCTGTTGGTTTAAATCTAGTTGACCATATAACAACAGCAAGTCTAGCGACTAGTGGTCATTCAGCTGGATAGAACGAAAATCAGCTACATGTTTCATAACGAATATAATCAAATTAAATCTTAATTGCTATAAATCTGGGATCAGATTAATAAGGACACGATTGAAAAGGGATTAAACTGATGTCAGAAGAAAACCTCAAATCTTTTTACATTGTTCTCATTTTAAGTTTTGGCATTAAAAATGACTGTTGTCATTCACATTGTGTGTAAATTTTAATTTAAAATATATACACCATCTGTCAAAAATTTGGTAAAAGGTTTTTCTTATTGTTTACTATTTTAATGGTAATAATATAAGTAAATAATTCTGAGGATATCAAAACTATAAAATGATACTTCTGGAATTATTGCTGGACCAGAATAAAACATCTGGTTGAGGTTTAAAGATTTTTTATATTGTCTGTTAGAAATGAGCCCCATTTACTCTGACATACTTCTAAAATTCTGCCCAGCAGCTTCATGAGGAGCCACATGACTTTCTAACAGGACTCAAGAAGATACATACTGTTTTTAGGGTGTTATAGTTATTATGAAAAAATAGGCATTGTCATTTTTTTATTTAAATGTAAAATGTTTGTTTTAGAAACTTTACTTCTTGTCTTTCAATACATTACGATCAAGATCAGTTCTTCATATATATATATATATATATATATATATATATAAAGACCCTCAAAAGTTCAAGTTCATTTTCATGCAACTCACAAACAATGTTGTACATTTCACAATTAATGTAAGTGTATCAGATGATTTTTAAAGAATAAAAATGTTTGTATTAAAGTCTATTTTGGTATAGAGGCTTATTCTGCATATAGTCCTATTATCAGCAATTCTCAGTCCTCTGTCTAAATCTCCTGGTACGACCACCAATCCAAGTTAAGGATGTTATTGGACTAATTGGTTGTTAGGACACTCTTGCTCAATTGTGATGCACAGCTGAAAAACATTCTACTAATAAGTGAGTATAAAAGAGAACAACATTCTAGGTTAGTTTAGTATCTGAAGCATCAGCAGTTGATGGCTTGCTGACCGACTCAAAATGACCAGAAAGAAACAACTTTCTTTAGAGACCCGTCAGTCCATTGTTGTGTTAAGGAAGGAAGATACTCCATTGAAAACAAGAAAATCTCACTGTGATCCCAAACTTTTGAGCAGTAGTGTATATGTATATATATTTGATGTACTGCCAAAGAAGTTTGAATATATATTTTCTTGTCCTTTTAGTCAATACAAGTTAACACACCCTCTACAGACAACACACTTTGCATGCTGTCTATTTGTTTTCTGACTGTAGAAAATGTAAACATTGTAATATAAATATAAAAATACAATGTACTGTAGCATTTGGCATATGTTGTATGTATTTACTTGTTCAGAATTCAACAAGTTAACAGTAACTGGTCAATAAAATGTGTGTTCTCTGTAGAGCACTTATTTTCACTATCAGCAAAATCTAGAAAACATGCCGCTTTTGCATACAACTGTACAACTGTACAACTATACAACTATACAAGTCAAGAGTGTCCAAGCGTTTGGCTAGACCTGTGGATGATTCTTCTGAATGTACTGGCTGAAACTGCCGTGAAACCACAGACGAGCATGTGGACGGATATGTAGACAGACAGACGTCGGCCACAGTGCTGCCCTCTGGCAATGCTGGTCTTTTGCAGTGCCCACTGAGTGGCCACAGGGCTGTATGTGTGTGTATGAGAAAGAGAGAAACAGTGTATGTGCTAAGCCAAATGAATCATCTGTTCATCTAGACTTCCGTTGATCTGTCCACCTCCCCCAATGTTGTCTCATACTGAGACTGCAGAACTTCACAGTAGCTACTCTTGCTTCGTAGAATGATGTACATAGTTTTATGCTTTGGTTAAATCTGTGTAACAGGCAGCTAGTGCCTGTTTGCCGGGAAAGACTTTTAATAGTTTTTGGGAATAACGTTTTTGGAAATAAAATCGTGGTTAGACGAAAAGCCTTCAATAATAAGCTAATAAAGTAGGTATTGGATGGTGACTTTAAATCCTGGAGGTGGCATCGCAATATTTTGTGTGGCAATATTGTACTGATACATGGGTACCGATATCTATATTTTATATTCTTCTTATAACCTAAATGTACAGTAAGGTCTTTATGCCAACATCAGTCAGTGTTAATCAGCTTCCACACAGCAGACTGGGGTTCAAGTGCCCCCTTAGACAAGTACACCAAGCTATACCAATAAGAGTCCTTGGGCAAGAGTCCTACTGATACATTAGTAACGCCTAATCATCAGAAACATAATTAAACTTTAAGTGAGTGCCTGGCGAATCCATAAAGGCAATTAATATCATGCTATTTTGTTTCAAGTTATTTGTGGATCGTTTCTGTTGGGTAGGGTAGATGGAACGAGAACAAAAAAGATTGGAGGTATTTGGACTTTGGTGACATACAAAAATTCATCGTGAACCAAAATATCACATCAAGCAAAGTATGGTTTCAAAAGGTGGTGGGTGCACTTCAGATCGTTATCGTTTGATCGCTACCTCTGTGCAGACTTCTGCAGGTTTGCAACCCAAATGCCTTTGTACACATCTGACCGCATGATCCCTTCAAAGAAAACGAATTCCCCAACATTATTAAGGGAAACTTAATACTGAAAATTATTACAGACTTTTATAAATCTGATAAATCTGACGTTTCCATCTACATTTATTGCCATACTCTGTATATGTTTGAATCCAACGATCACATGCTATTGTTACTTTATAATTATGGGGATGTTTTATAGTCATTTCAATAGATTATTTTATATCGTTAGCACTTAAAAATAATACTTTATGTACAGTCATGGTACTGTTTCATTACAGAGTGAGCAGTTTACAAAACATTGAATAAATATCACTGTAGCTGTATGTATAATTATTGTAATTATTACTATTATTTTTTATCATTATATAATTTTTGGTTGTTGTTGTTTTATAGGTGACACTGCAGATTCTGTTTTTTCAGTTCCAACTTACATCTCAGAAATATGTGACTAAAAATCTTTTGAAGTATTATGACAGTATATTTATAGTATATTATATTTATTATTATTATGTATTATAGAGAAAATAAATAAGCATCATCTACGGAGAACACTCTCCATACACTCCATACTAATACTGTTTGTTGGCTGAATTTGACATATTATAAAAAATAATAAACATAAAAATTTACTTATGCCCAATGTATGACCCATTTTATGTTTGGCATGTTATATATAAACTCCAATTAATAGAAATTGTGCAGAAAGTTTGTTTAGAGTAGAGAAACTTCCTTTCTTTTAGGAAATCAACAAAATCAACAATAAAACAAAAGGCAGCTGAAGTGCAGATAAGCTAAAATCACAGATGTAAAGCACACCAATGCAGACATGCTTTGGCTCTGGTTGTTATTAGCAACGCAGGTTATCACTCCAGCCTGAAAAACAGAATATCAGGAGTTTTAATGGCTCTGAAAGTAAACAGTGACGTCAGATTAGTATTAAAAACTGTAGCGTCTGGCGAGTTCACATTCACCGACACACGCACTGAGCAGCTCTGAACTCTTTTCTCTCGTATTGATATGGCTGTGTGCCTTTGATGGCTCTTTGCTCTTTGTTGACATCAAAGCGGGGCGGGGGGGGGAGTGATTTAAGAGACGTGGGCGTGGCAGACTTTATGTACTGGTGGACACACCTGGCAGGTGTCTTACACACATACACATGCACAAGACATTGCAATATCACAGAACAAATAACGTGCAGGGCGCTGTCGACACATTTGCAAACCTCACGCCGTCTCTGTGCCAAAATGCAAATGAAGCGAATCCCTTCATCTTCCCTCTCCCTCCTCCACTCATCCTAATCTCCGTCTAATCTCCGTCCAGCTCTCCAAGCTTAGAACTGCAGGCAAGGGCTTTGAAAGAGACACTGACTATACCAAAATATAGCTTTTCTGTTCGTCAGTGGATAATTGACGGTGATATGTTCACACTGAATAAACGGGGGCTTTCCTTCAGTGGTTCAGCTCCTGCAGAGTTTTACTGCCGCTGTAATCAGATCCACCTGCTTCCTCTATTGAGAAGCTCAGAAGGCATCACCAGCTCAATGACTCTTAGATGCTGTGAACCAAACACAGGGTCTGGAACTGTATTGGATGTATAGTGAGTGTTTACTCCTATATAATGCAGTGATAGTATATGTTGTGGTAGCGTTTTGGCTTGTGGCTCACATTTCGACCCCTTACCCATGGATCTAAAAAAAAAACCCCGTCAGTGATGTCATAAATTGAGAGCTAAACTTGGCGTGTGGATATGTGTATTTGTGAGGCTGACCTTGTGATGCGTTGGGCGAGGCCCAAGAAGCGGTCTGCTCAGCAGGGAGGGTCTCGGCACTTTCGTCACTGTACATGCTCTCATTCTCTTTTCTTGCAGCACCTTTTTTCTCTCGGTTTTTACACCTTCTTTTGCAAAGATATCAGCTCCCTGCATTTTTTTTTCATAGCCGCAAGCATATGTGGTTATGTGTGTATTTTTTTTTGTTGTTGTTGTTGCAAAAAAGGCCCTGACTTTATGAAGGGCCTCTTACAAAAGATTCCCTTCAGTTTTTATTTAGTTTCTAAGGTCATTTGAACATTTTGTCCTCTACATTGTGTGTAAATAAGTAAAAGGACTAAAAGAACTGACCCGAAATTACTTCCATTGGTAGATTACATCGATTCCTTCTCCTTTTAAGCTACCATATTGGAGATTGAAGAGTTTTTGTTTCTGATGGCTGATGATGAAATGTGTTTTTTTGTTATTTGGTTACTGAGGTTAAGTTCAGATTCGCTTTACAAAATCATATATTTATCTATTTTATAACTATTACACAGATGTACTTTTTAATATATTATGTTTATGGAAAACTTCATGTATATATAATATATAAATATATTGCTATGTAAGTATACTTACACGTCATTACTGTAAGTATATATCTCAACAGCTGCTCTTTATATACTGTGAAAGTTTCATGATGAATGGACCACTAGAAATGCTTCAAAGTCTCTTATAAAAAAAAAAAAAAAAATATATATATATATATATATATATATATATATATATATATATATATATATATATATATATATATATATATATATATAATGAAAATAATAATAATAATAATAATAATAATAATAATAATAAAAACCTTTAACTTACACTGAAAGTTAAGAAGTTCCTATAATGATGATAAATAAAAAGCAGAATCTTCTTTTTACATAATATGCTTTCATGTATATAATATATATGGGCTGTATTAGTTTTACAGATATACTATTTTATATATACATACATTAATGCTGTGGGAACTGAATGGTGACTTTACAGGAGAAGGGATGAAAGCTATAATGGATGTTAATGGAACGGAAGGTCTACTGATCCATTTATTGTAAAATAAAAAGAGCAAAAATGATAAGAAATGATCTGCATATTACATATGAGGCACCTTATTATTATCAATACATATAAACACTCACATATTACTACTGCATACTTTATTTCCAATGTAAGTCAACTAGAACTAGACTTTTTTTCTAGGTTATTTTTTAAAATTGAAACAAAATCAAAAATGACCCCACGTCCTGACATTGTATGAAAACAAACACGTCTGTATGGGTTTTCAGGGTTGAGTGTTAGCCCCCTCGCCCCTCGTTTTTACGATTAAATATGTGTTTATGTGCGCTTGATTGTGGGTTGGCTCTACACATGAAGGCAAATGGGTGTGCTCTGAGATGTGTGGGCGTCGCAGTTCGCTTATTGTGGCTTTTGCTTTGCGGGAGTGTGTGTGTGTTTTTTGTGTGTGTGTGTATATATATGTGTGTGTGTGTGGTCTGCGTTTAGCTGCGGGGGAGCTCTGGTCCTGTCCGTCAGGTTTCTCAACTCAATCTGTAAACATTAATATGGTACCATTCTCCTGGCAGCGCCATCAAAGCACCGCGCGAACACAAGCGCACTCACGGCCTTAGACAACCCCTGCCTGAGAGGAAATAGGGTGTGGCTTTCTTCTGAAAAATACCATCAAGAAGACTCATCTAACTAAAGAATGATTATTTTCTAACACATACTCATGCTCTCACACACCCGCACGCATGGAGAGCAAACGGAAAGAAAAAAAAATAATACTTTTAAGCCACTGACAAAGAGATCTTCGCCTGCATCTGACACACACATGCACTAATCAGTTTTGGATGTGACAACAACTAACCGCACGCACGCCTTCTGGCCGCACTCTATTAGAAGTGCCTACTCATTAGTACTGAGTGCGGCTGTTGATCGTAGAGAACACCATCCAGGGCAGTCAGGCCTTAAGGTACCTACCTGTAATAGCCAGCCAATGAAGTGTAGCTGGTTGCATAGAGTGTCTAGTAGCGCCTCACTGTGTGCTCGTGCTGAGTAAAACGTCTTCCAGAGCGATGATGCTCATAACCTCTCTGTGTCTACCTGTGTAGGTAATAGCTGTGTTCATGCTTGTAAGCCGAGACAGCAGCCAATAAAGCCGCATTGCTCCATTCTGCCCACCTGTTATGCTATGCAGCAAGAAAGGAGTGGGACGACTGAAGACAGCACCAGGGAAACACACAGCTACATAGCACTGAAGTGTGTAGCTCACACAAAACAGACTGTCTGTTCATCAATAGCATCCAAGAAACTGTTCATGAGATTCTTCTCAACCTAAGAAGTCTCAATATCCTGCACGTTATGTACAGGAGGACCCTCTGAACTCTGTAATATGATTACTATGAAGCTACCAATGAGAGCAAGGCCTTGGTTGGCAGCCGATTGCTAATTTTTTGTTGTAGTAAAGTTTGTTTCTCTCAAAAAACAGGGGCTTGTGTTCCTCGAGCACTGCCCACATGTTCCCTCTCTTCCTAAAACATCAGGAGAACCCTTCTAACTCTGTGACATAATAGGCAATGAAGGAATATTGGAACCGAAGCCTTGGTTGGTAGCTGCGTGCAAAACGTGGTGTAGTCTGGAAGACTTTTTGCTATCTTCTCCAAAAGAGAGTTCCTCAAGAACCAATCACACGTTCAAGTCTTGCACTGCATCTGAATGCTGAAAGCAGTGCACGTCGTAGGCCCTTTTTGCTGTGCTAAAGTTTGAGCAGGGGTCTGCGTTCCTCAAGCACTGTCCACGTGTTCCCTCTTCGCCTGAAGTGTCTCAAAATCTATGCACAGGAGGACTCTCTGATCTCCACAACATAATATGCAAGCTAATACTGGGGCTCAAGGCTTTGGTTTTAGCTGAAAATGAAATGCAGTGCAGCTTAGAAGACTTTTGCTGTGTTTCTCTATAAACAGCAGATGTGCTCCTTGTGTCCACGTCCAGAGTTTCGTGTCCAGGAGGACCCTTTTAACTCCGCAACATGTCAATACGTCTAATAATGCGTGTAAAGACTTGATCTGCAGCTAAATGCTGAATATGGCATGTCAAGGAGGCTTCTGTTCACATGAGCACATGTCCCCAGAGTCGCACACACAAATTCATGCGTGTGTTTGTGTCTCACAGTCAGATGCCCTGAGAGCAGACGTGACATTTGGAGGAGACTTCACAGCTTAAGCATGTGTTGCATGCACGATCTGAAACAGAAGACGCTCGTGCGTGCACCCCATTTGTCCATTGTTTTGCAAACCTCTGCTCGCTTCATGTACAGTTGCTATGCAGACTATATACACTTGCCATACAGGCTGGCGGTGCCTCTGTCTCGCTCCGTCTCTCTCTTGGTGGTAATGACTCTGTGGTCAAGCCCTGCATTAGCCCTATAGACTTTGCTCCATCACCGCGAACCGCTGAAGAGTGTTAAGTCAGCATGCTCTTATGCGGTCAAGCCGGGTTTGACCCCAGCGGGGGAAGGCACGGCCGAGAGGCAGAGACCTCACCGACTTTGTGGCTCGTTTTCTTTAAGCAGTCTGGCTAACAAGAGGAAGGATCGGCTTATTAAGACGTCTGAGGTTGGCAACCCTCAAGACCACAAGGGGTCGGCGGGTGTCGTCTATTAACACAGACAGGCCAGCAGCACCCACAATGGGTGCACGCAAGCATTCGCTTCTCCGCCGGCGATCTGGCGGCGCTCAGAATCTGAAACTGACACTGAAAACGCGGCAACGGCTTTGGGAACGCACATGTGCCGGAGTTCCATTCTTGGGTATCATCAGAGGATGAGTCATTCCTCGCTTTTAGCTGGGAGCATAACTCCAACCCTCTTCTCTTCTTCACCTCAGCCTTTGCCCATCACTACCTCAATATAACTCAGGCAACACTGCCTTCCCATTTTAGCGCACGGGTTAGTGTTACTGGGGCACCCAACGCTGCAAAGTCCCTCAGACATCTCTTCAGTCTGGTTTAGGAATCTGGCAGCTTCCACTAAGCACGACCAACCGATTACTGATTATTCACCTCTCAGGTATTTTCCGATGACTGCCAAAGCCAATAGCCTAAATCTCTGACTCATGAAGGTAAAGACTGCTATCCTTTGTCAAAACTCGCTGTAGATATCTGTCATTTCTAAACGACTTCTTTTCCATTTTGGCATTTGATCACAAAACTATCTTTCCAGATACGAAAGAACACCAGCACTAACTGCAACTCAGGCAATACATCACCTATAAATCCAGCCTCCCAAAAGATTAAACACAAAATTCATTCTCACCACTGAGTCACTCAGTCCAATATAGCTGCACAACAGCCCAGCATTATAATTGACTCCATTTATTTTAGCGTAGATCAAAGCGTAGACCAGTAACGTCACAGATGGCTACACCGCTGCGAGAGGCTGCCGGATTGTATTTAGCACATATCATATGTCTATGTATCAACGCAGAACCTACCATATTGGTGCTCAGGCGACACACTAGCTTGACACTTACATGCACTATTCAACAGGTCTCTCCATTTCACCCTAACAGAGGCTCGACCTACCTAACCCAAATTCTCCTAACGGCCTCAAGAATGCGGCTTGACTCCAAACACACCGTCCCTGGACCTTTGCAGCTCCAGAGCAAGCATTCCCAAATATGCCCAACAGAATATGCAATCACTCCAGCCGTTCTCACAGCAGCTCACACAAGAGAACGAATAGGAAAGGGATAACGGGCACTCACGTCTTGGCTCTCGGGGGCCGTCCACTGTGACTTTGATGGCGCGGTGATACGTGGCTACCTGAGGCGGTCCAGTAAACACAGTGATGGTCAGGGTGAAGCTCTTCCCTGGGCGTGGGGAACACAAACACAAAGAGCAATGAGATGAATTACAATGCGTCTACTGTAGAACAAGCGGAAGTGGACATTCAGTGCCCTTTATTGGGAGACGCTTCCTCAGTGGTCAGGTGGCTTTGCTGTTACTTCGCTCGCCTGTAAACGAAGACAGCGTACTTCTTTTTTGGCTTGAAAGGTCACATACTTCTGGTCAGCTGTGACGCCGATGATGGAGCCGTGATTCTCTCTGAAGACAGTGAGGAACTTTCAGTGGTGTGGGTGCAGCAGTGCTAAGAGGAGAGACCAGACTGGTTTTCTCCTTTCCTGCATATAAGAGTATCTATACTATTGGCTCATAGTGAAGTCCTTCTTGCGATTAACCAGGCATGCTAATGCAAACCAATGTATCTTAGGCCAGTTATCCAGATCTATATGTAAACGCTGTTATTGGCAGTAGAAACCAGATCAAAGCAGCATGTTAATCTTCTTATTAGTAGGGAGGTCATGGTCATAACCTTCCATGCAACTAAACAGGTTGTTTAATGCAACTTCACTTTAAAATTGTAAACCTAATTCTAAACCCAACTTCAATTTATCCTTAATCTTCACCTTCACACTGCTGATAATCAACCCCAAGCGATTGGTTAACAGTTAAAGCATCTGTGGATGTTAAATCAGATTCTATGTGTGTTCAAATGTCATAAAAAACAAACTCCTTTGCTTTTAGGAAATAAAGACATCTGAAGTAAAGTTACTATAGTGACGATATATAAAATGCTAAATCTTCTTTTTACATAATATGCTTTCATGTATATAATATATATGGGCTGTATTAGTTTTACAGATATACTATTTTATATATACATACATTAATGCTGTGGGAACTGAATGGTGACTTTACAGGAGAAGGAATGGAACTTATAATGGACGTTAATGGAACGGAAGGTCTACTGATCCTACTGATAATCAACCCCAAGCGATTGGTTAGCAGTTAAAGCATCTGTAGATGTTAAATCAGATTCTACGTGTGTTCAAATATCATTAAAACAAACTCCTTTGCTTTTAAGAAAGGCATCTGAAGTAACATTTACTCTTCACTCCCAGTGCATACCGTGCATATATGGACACTATGCTGCGAAACCAGCCTGGTTTGAACTGTGATGTCTCAGTGTTGCCCCACACACTCATAATGAAGTTCTAAGAAATGTTTCAGCTCTAAGTGCTTTTCTGAATGCAACACAATACTGACCAGCCAATCAAAACAGAGCTAATTAGTCTAATCTCATTCTTAAAGGTACAGTGACCAAAACAGCTTGTTTTATATTAAGGGATGAAGAGAGGCTGGAAGATGCTCATGCAAAGTGAGTTGTGGTCATGTCTGGTGCACAAATCCACACAAATGTTATAATTTAGACTCAGGAAGAGAAAAAGTACATTGGATATCGGATTCGGAGTCTGATTTAAACTTGAAAATCTTATTTTAAGCATGAATGCACATTGCATTAGTCACAAACTGCTTGTGTTTCATGACATGTATATTTAAAACATGGTATAAATGAATCCAGGTCTGTGTTAACGGGGCCTAAGACGAGCAGATCCCGTCGGGAATCGGGTGAATGGAATCCAAATGGATCCAAAGCAGTAAATAAATAAATAAATAAATAAGTTTTTGATGAACTCTGAAAACGCCTTAAAGATGCGGATCGGGTGGATTAATCTGTTCCAGATTGCTTCCTCCACCCCACACGCTACCCTGCTTTCCCACCCTCTCCCTCTCTCCCTCCCTCTCCCTCCCTCTCTCTCTCCCTCTCCCTCTCTCTCTCTCTGTCCTCCGCACGAGACTTCCACACGCGCGCCTGTGAACTGTCCGCGTGTGTGTGTGTGTGTGTGTGTGGCGCTGGGTGTGTGAAATGAAAGGTACTTTCTTTTTTTCCCAAATCTTTCCACTCTCGCGCGCCGGTCTGCAACCGGTTTAAAGCGCAGCGCGTTAAAGAGGACAGAGCGCGAGAGGGAAGGGCGGAAGAGGGGAAGGAGGTGGAGGAATCTCAGCTATGTACGAGGTAGAGAGGGGCTTTTTTTAAGGTGCGCAAACAAGCTAAACCTTTTAAACCCCCCCAAATAAATATTTCACTGGAAAAAAAATTAAAGCCCCAGCAAGAGCCAAACAAATTAGTCGCGTTCCTATTACGTCTGGATACACGATACGGACTTTTCTCCCCTGTTTTTTTTTTGGGCTCGAGCTCTTCTGGACAAAATACAAAATAATCAAACCTGAAAACATTTTACTGTCTATCAAGCTCTGGAGCTCAAAACCACCAGCGAGCAGAGCCGATAAAACAAACACATCATAGACTCGCACGATCAAAATACATACTGGTTATAACCTCATCTTATAACGACTAAAACCAGCACCTAGTTATTATTCAGTGCAGCCGCTACATGAGTAAAATTAACACTGGTGATTTAGCTTAATGCACTGATGTGAGTAATATACATACTGCTTATTTAGTTAAATGCACTATTATAATAAAATACATACTGCTTATTTATCTTAATGGACTCATGTGAGTGAAATACATACTGGTGATTAAACTAAATGCACCAATATAGTAATATACAAACTGGTTATTTAGTTAAATATACTATTATAATAAAATACATACTGGTTATTTAGCTAAATGCACTCATGTGAGTGAAATACATACTGGTGATCAAACTAAATGCACCAATATAGTAAAATACAAACTGGTTATTTAGTTAAATATACTATTATAATAAAATACATACTGGTTATTTAGCTTAATGCGCTCATGTGAGTGAAATACATGCTGGTGAATAAACTAAAAGCACTAATATAGTAAAATACATACTGGTTATTTAGCTTAATGCGTTTATGTGAGTGAAATACATACTGGTGATTAAACTAAAAGCACTAATATGGTAAACTGCATACTGGTTATTTAGTTAAATACAATAATATAGTTAAATAGATGCTTGTTATTTAGCTTAATGCATTAACATGAGTGAAATACAGTTAAATTAGTTAAATACATCAAGTCAAATATGTATTTGTGATTTAACTTAATGCACTAACATTAGTAAAATACATACTGGTGATTTAGGTAAATGCACTAATACACTAAAATACATACTAGTATATTTAGCTTAATGCAGCTTAGCTTAAAGTGAATAAAATACATACTGATGCACTAATGTGAGTAAAATGCATACAGGTTGTTTAACTTAATGCACTAATATGAGTAAATTACATACTGGTTATTTAACTAAATGCACTAATATGAGTAAAATACATACTGGTTATTTAAATTAATGCACTAATATGAGTAAAATACATAGTGGTTATTTAAATTGATGCACTAATATGAGTAAAATACATACTGGTTATTGAACTTAATGCACTAATATGAGTAAAATACACACTGGTTATTTAACTTAATGCACTAATAATGTACTAATGTACTGTGTGCAGCTCTTGCACAAGTCAGATTCATCTACGTCCCCTCATTTGTACTGATGACGTAGTCTAAGGGGTACCCAGCGGTACCCAGAAAAGCGGCGGGCTTGTGCAGTTTTTCAGCACTCCTGTTTAATAAAGCACGTGCGGTCGTTATATGTCAGTGTGACTGAGTGATGAACCCCATGAAAAGAGAGATCTGTAGGGTGTCCATGTGGGGTCTCACCTCTCCCGCTCCTGCCCACGAAGCGCAGGTCATTGAAGCGCGCGACCTGGTTCTTCATCACAGCAGATGCGTTCCTCAGCTCGGCGGAGTAATTCTCATCATTACCGGCCATCACAGTGACCAGCGTACCGTCCGGCACGTCCCCCAGAGCCACCACCTGAGGACAGGTAACAGACACGCGCGCAGAGAGAGAGTTAATTTTTGGGTTTTTTTATGTTTTTTTTTACAGGACTGATAAGATCATTTTTATTAATCTGTTACTTTATTATTATTGATTATATAATTTAACGATTTATTAAAGAAGTCACTTTAGAATATGCTAATTATAATAAGAATATCTAGAATATGTAAGCTGAGCATCTGACTATAATAATAATACCAACAATAATACTAATAATTGTTATCATCTAATCACCATCTTCTTCATCATTATGGTTATTATATTATTATTATTATTATTATTATTATTATTATTATTATTATTATTATTATTATGTATATAATGTACATTTGCACAATAAACTGTATGCATTATTATTATTATTATTATTATTATTATTATTATTATTATTATTATTATTATTATTATTATTATGGGTAATCAAAATGTATATATGTTATAATTCATATATATTCTGTTCAATGATTTTATAACTACAGTCGAAACTTTAACACGTATCTGTATTAAATAAACAACCAAATATTTATAATGAAAATATATATTATGTTATGAGTATTCAAATCTTATTTTTCTCTCTCTATCTCTCTGGTTCAAGGTTTCCAAAATAACAATTTATAAATAAATAATTAAATATAGCTACACATAACAACACTAAGACCTAAACTCAGGATATACATTTGGATGTAGTGATTAAACAGTATTTAATATTTATAAAGGCTCGTATATAAACCACCAGTGTGGCTGAGATGCTACGTTAGTGAAGTGATCAGCGTACAATGCGGCATCAGCGGGGCAGGAGGGGTGAGAGGGGTCCAGAAAAGGGTAAAATTAGGACAGAAGGGGGTAAAAATAAGCCCCTGTCAGAGATGCAGCACAGAAGGAACAAGACAAGAAGAAGGACAAATGGTGCAGAAGAGAAAACAACGAGAAGAAACACATGTAACAAGCGAGAGAGAGAGAGAGAGAGAGAGATCGTCAGAGAGCAAGAGAGGATAACACGGGGACGGAAGAGGCTGCAGACACGTCTAAAGAGAACAGGCTGTGGGCGAATCGCGATAAAAGCAAGTAAAGAAGAGTAAATATGGGCATTAGAAGAACAGAGAGAGAGGAGGATGGAAACGTGAGCAAGTGGGCAGAAAGTGGGGATCCAATTAGGCTGAAGAGGACCAAAAGGGGGTCGAAGTGGGCAGAGAGTGGGCTTGAGAGGCTCAGCCCCGTTACCTTGAAAGCCACCGGCAGGGTCTTGTTGCAGCGCCAGTGCGAGGGCAGCACTGAACACAGGAAGTTTGGGCTGTCGGTGCGCACGAGCTCTCCAGCGTGGTCAGCCAGCACGTCGACCACAGAGCGCGTCTCTGTCCGCGCGCGCACCGCCACGGGAAGCGTGCCGCTCATGCCCGCGCCCGCGCCCGCGCCGCCGCCGTCCAGCTTAACGCCGCCGCACGAGAACGACGTGGAGGGCGGCGTGAAGCGTCTGCTGGTGCCCGGATCTACGGGGATGTGCATCACCACACACACACACGCACACACACGCGAACAGGGAGAGAGAAAAAAAAAAACAAAACCAAGAGAAAACAAAGTGACTCGCGGGAAAAAGATAAAACAACAACTCCAGAAGCAGCAGCGCGTGCAGACAGAGTTAAAAAAGGAGTAAAAATAAAAAAAAAATCTGCAGCTTTTCTTTTGGTTTTTGTTTTCAGTCCAGACTAATAAGAGTCGTCTGCGTGCGTGCGTAAAGCTCAGGATGCAGCAGCGCCGTAACTGCTCGGTTTCCCACTGACTTCAGCAAAAACACCACCGAGAAACCACAGCGGAGTCTCTCTCTCTCTCTCTCTCTCTCTCTCTCTCCCACTCTCTCTCTCTCTCTCTCTCTCAAAACCCAGAAACCCCTTCCAGGCGGGTAGTCTCCTACAATCAGCTTTCACGCTCAGTTCAGAAATCTTTAAGCGCTATGAACTTCTCAGGGTCGTCCATCAGCTGCAGCGCTCCGGCTTTCATGACGCGACTCCGTGAAGCTTCGCGCGCAGTAAACAAACAAACAAACAAACAAATGACTACACTCATAAAGTTTGCTTGTCAGAAGAGCAGTATTCCAGAAAAAAAGCAAAGTGTGAAAGTCTGGAAGTCCCTCGTTGTGACACAAAACTCGCCGATCCTTGGCAGGACGAGGCTCACGCGGCCGCGCTCGCGCTGAACTCAGCCCGAATTTTTTAGAAGTTCTCTACTCGCGAGCGTCGGCGAATGTGTATGTGTGTGGGTGGGCGTGTGTCGGAGACTGGCTCCAATGAGAACCCGGGAGGGGCGTGGCTATGGCTTGAACCAATCAAAACGCGAGCAAAAGCGAAAGCGCTTCTGTATTATGTATTTAATTTATTTTACACACCCGTTTTTAAACCCGAGCTCACACTGCACTAAATAAACTCTGCGTGACTGCCACATTAAAATAATAATAATCATAGCAGAATTAAAGGTGTGCGGAAGCTATACTCAATAATAACGCGCCAACGGTTCAGCGCAACGTCTCGTAGCCCCGCCTCTCCCGCGCAGCGATTGGCTCACAGCGATCCAGAGCTAAGGACTCTATTTGAATATTAACGTACTCACCCAATCGCAGCGCAGAAGAGCGCAGAAGGGGCGTGGCTTGCCGGAGAGCGAGCGGGAATGAAAAAAAGAAAAAGAAGGAGCGTCGCTGCGGAGCTCAGTCCTCACAGACGGAGCGTTTTAAACGCTGTAACAGCTCTTATGATGAATTATAGATCGTAATGCGATGCGGCGCATATCTTTCCTGTATTATTAATTTCAGAAAGTTATATTCTTTACGAGCTGAGGCCATGCGTGAGCTCTTGTCAGTGCGTCTCTGACAACAAAGTAATTAAAACGCGCTGCAGTTAATGCGGGTTTAGTGCAGTTCAGAGGGGTTTATACAGCGTGGAGCGCAGTAATGGTCTGTAATAGCTGCTGCTGCTGCTGCTGCGTTTGGTTATATGAATGAGACTTGTTGGTTGTTAGAATGCAAGTCATTGGCAAAATCTGGCGCAGACTGATCCTCTCTCTTCTTTTTTTATAAACGACTTGCTTTCAGTTCTTTTCAAAGCGGGCTTAATAAAAAAAAAAGAAAATTAACTTCTGCAATAATAATCTTTACTGATCTATAATAATCTTATTAATGAGAATAACGATTATTGCAGCTATTAAGAATAAATAATAATAAACATCCTTACAGTCATAATAAATCAGGCAACTTTAATGATAACTCTGACGTCGACCATAATAATACTAATACTACTACTACTACTACTACTACTACTAATAATAATAATAATAATAATAATAACAATAATAATAATATGTATATATGTATACGTATATGTATATGTATTTAATGCCACCCGAACGATGATTAATTTAACTGATTTATTATTATTATTACTATTAAAATCTTACTATTAAATATTAAGTTGTCAGTGTAAACAAATCAAGCCCAGAAAGCCTGGGAAGCTCAGAACTGCTCGTGTTTATTGTGTATTTCATGCTGAAACTAAACAGAATGAAAATGAGTCATTAAAGCGGCGCAGTAATTAAAGAGTAATAAAGTAGTAATAAAATGTAGATAATAACCGCTGCAGTTATTAATATGACTGAAATGAGATGAAAGAGTTTTTTTTATAAGAAGGGCCACACCCAGGCGAACTTAGACACACAGCGCAGCACCACTAGTAGGCGCTATAGTCATTCTGAGAGAGAGAGAGAGAGAGAGAGAGAGAGGCAGTCAGCTTAGAGAGCATCTTCTTATTTGTCTGAGTAATTTCTTTAATTCTTAGTAAAAGCTAGAACAGGTTTCGCAGTAAAATCAATAACAAATATATTACACACAGTATTATTTCACACATTCTACTCAGAATATAATTTTAAAACATACCCAGCGTTTTAAATCTGCCTCTCTCGGTCTTAGAGTCCAGCGCATCAGCCGGTCAAACACAGTTAATCGCAGTTAATTGAACTATTTAATGTGGCGATGAATTTAATAACCCAGTATAATTATTTTCTTAACGCTCAACACGTCATAACACGCTTAAATTCTTACAAATGAATTAAAATAAGATGATATTAAATCAAACGAATGCTTTCAAAGCATGTGACTTAATAATATAATTAGAGTCTGTATGTAATAATTGATGTATGTGTGTTTATTTATCTTTACAGCTGTAACATTTCTGCAGTGTTTGAAATTGTATGTCTCTGCCAGTGAATGAGTTCGGAGACAGTAAGACGGTGAATGAACTCAAACCCGGGGTTCAGTGTTTAGGGTGCCAAAAATATTCATACAAATATTTCATATAAATCTATTCGTTCGTTCGTTCATCTGTTTAGACCGACATCAGTAACGTCAGCTCATTGCCAGCTCATCTCACAGCACAGCGTTCAGTTTACTTTCTCTGACCGCTGTCCAGTTTGCCAAGCAGCCGCACACGAGCTGTAAACACGTTCGTTCATTCCTGCCTTCATTCTTTAATATCAGCTTAAAACATAAACGAGGACATTCAGTTACCTTCAGCTCCATCTCGTTTTCTCTCTCTAATTAGAAGTTTACCACTGAATTAAAGGGCCCACGTTTTTGTATTATTTTCTTCCCAGTGATGTCCTTTTGTTTGGTTTTATGAATCAAAACATTATTTCTCTTCCATAATAATCACTTCTAATCGATTATCACATAATCATGGTCTCAACCTTTATGTTTAAGCTGTGAGATTTGAGACTGATGCATGTAAATAAGCTCTGTTCTAATTGGACGTCCTTTTGTTGGGTTTTATGAATCAAAAACATCATTCCTCATTCATAATCATCAGTTCTAACTGATTATTACATAACCCTGATCTCAAACTCTCTCTCTCTTTCTCTTTAAACTGTGAGATTTCAGACTAATACATGTAAATAAGCTCTGTTCTAAATGAGCTCTGTTCTATTTGGGTGCCCTGCAGTGCACCTCATTCACAAAAGCAGTCTGGGCTGACACATACCATACATCTTCAAAGTATATGTACAGGGTTTGACTGATTTAGGCTGAATAGGTGGGCTGATGTAAATGTGTTGGCTTGTATGACCTCACAAACACAATGCATTCAAAACGAGATGATTTTGGAGCTTTGTTTTGGAATACCTTGTGGGCATTTACAATATTTACTATGTTTTAGATCACAGACACTGTCATTTTCAAAAAAGGAGGGAGGATAGGGTTTCTAGTAACACCGGCCCTTTAATAAAAGCAATAAAAATCAGTTTAATTTTCATTTTAACTCAGTTTTTTAAGTCCCGAGGCTCACGATTCCATAAAAAAAACAAAAAAATAAAAATGGGAAGTTAGTTTATGTTAATTATGTCATATACCTATAGAGCAAAACCTTGTACGAATGATAACATGATAAGAATAAAAAACATACTCGACTTGTTATGTAAATCAACGTAACCAGAACCCTTCCCCAAGTAATTCTGGGCCGTAGGAGAATGCGAAAATAAATCAGAGACCCAAACCTCTCAAGCTCAGCCCCGCCATCAGCTGGAAAAGCCTCGTAGGCCTGCGGGCAATATTTCAGCCGCATCTGTTCATTATTAATATATAAGCCGCACGTGGGGGCCTCCTGTCACATTACACTCCCCTCCGCTCCTCCACACGCACTTTCTATGGTTACAGGCGCGCGGAAAGGCAGGAGCGCGAGCCGCCTGCCTCGAGGGGCCCCTCACGTATTTCAACCAGCATAGGTGAGGGGGCCGCGTATGAGCTTTCTCGCAGACTCCCATCACCGCCCCCACCAAAGACCCACACTTCTAAAGAGGGACAATGTGGGCACCGGCATAATAACGTGATGAAAAACGATGTGATTCGGTACAAATGGGCCACCAGCTTTCATGAAGCGTGCCGCAGTTCAAAGGGGCCACCTCTGCATCGAGAGAAGCCCAAAGCCTCTGATATCAGGGCGAACTAGCCGTAACTCATCCGGCTTTAATCAGCGCAGACGGCCGGGCAGATTCAGCCTCATCGTGATTGTTCAGTGCTTTGTGAGAGTGGTGCCTGACTTTAATGAAGGGTACTTTTAACCCCTTAAAGTCTTAGGAGGTCCTTGCTACCTTCTCTGTCTCTGCTAACTCAGTAAATTAGATATGAGTTCCATATTAGATATTGAATATTGTATTACCTTGTATACTGGGAAGGATAACTTTAACTTTAAATTGAACTCATTGGAAGTAATATTTTTTTGCTGATAGCATCGTTTATATAGTTTATATTGCTTCAGCAATGGTTCAGTAGAAATAATATCTATGAACTGCAAAACTGTAACAAAGTGTTTAGTCATGTAAGGTGGTAGCCATTGTTTATTGCACTGCATTAAGTAAATGTAGCTCATAAGAAGCTTAGAAGCTTACATTCACCTGTTAGTGTCATGGAAAATGTGTCCCTTAGTAAAGTAATGAGTTCAAGGCTCTAAGTATTCTCAACTAGACTTGTTATGTGGTTTCTGGCACTGAATTATGTAAAACTAGCTAAACAAATGGGCAAAAGTCAACTGGCCAGTTAATACGATGATAGTAGCAAGTGCCTTGAAGGCTGAACTTTATAACACTATAACAAGAGTTTTGGAGGCCTAAACCACATAGACTCTCCAGCCAACTTATCTGACATACTTATATCAGGAGTAGATCACTTGCCCTTCCCTGAAATCCAGGAATGCTCATGAATGCCTTGCCCCTGAATGGTGGAATGAAGTCGGCCCTGAATGAGTTTCATCAGCTGTTCATATTTAACTGAATACATAAACGATCTGGCTACTCAACCAAAACTGCTGTTAGGTACAAGTAAGTACTTCCTGAGATATATGAGATAATTTGTAGATGAAGTTAGAGAAAATGTAAGACCATCATCTGATCATCATTATCATCCTTAAGAGAGAGGAGAACATCTGTGAGGAGATAACCCAGTGCTAGGGGTTTGAAAGGATGTGTAGCTGTTAAGATATTCTTATATGAAAAGTTGTGGTCTATACATGCATTTATAGTGTGTTATATAGCATGGATAATACTTTCTAATGTCTGGCATATGCCTATATAATTGCTTATATGTAGGTATGATTATATGTCTAACACTTTATAAAGCAAGAGTATATGACTTTATAATGTTTGGCTTCATAATGCATCATGACATTCATTCATCCACACCGAGAACATGAATGTGGTTATGCACTTCAAGAGGGTTTTGATATGTTTTCTATATGAAACCCAGACCCCTCACAACTACCATATAAATATTTTTACATTAAGAGTGAGTTAAGAGTTGACTGGTAACTGAGCAGATATAATAATATGGTGTAGAACCTTGTTATGCATGTCAATATAGCTACTATATATATATATATATATATATATATATATATATATATATATATATATATATATATATATATATATATATATATATATATATATACATGCTTAAGCCAGGTATTATGAAGTGATATTATACCATTATTAGGCAGAAAGACAAAGAAATACATTCATAGGGAAATGAGGTCATAGGTTCCCAGTGATTTGAGTTATGTATAAAACACAGCTTATGCTTGCAGCAGTCCAGTGCAATGCAATCACCTACATTTACTGTGTGGGTTTGTATATTATCACCATCATTATGCAAGCACATTAGCATTGAAGGAGGTTAATGTATGGTGTTTATTCACTCCCATGAAAAAGAACTGGCATGGGCTTTTAGGCTGGTATGCTCTGTTTACCCGTCTCTTGGAGCACAGATAACTGGGTAATGGGCCTGTGGTGAGAGATCTGGTATAAACAGTTCTATATTATATATCTGGAGTGTAATGTGTTTGATGAAAGCATGCTGTGTTGGTGGATGGAGTGGAATTGCAATGTTTTCACAGTAATGTTAAATGTAGTTTGTTCCAATATGCTAAATATGGTTCATTTCTTTCAATCAAAAATGTTAGATAGATACCCGATTACTTTCAACCCACTTACTGATCCACACAGAACACCTGCTCGTGTTTTAATGAAACCTCAAAAAAAAAAAACTGGACAGAAACCCTCGTGTCTGCTCTGTCATGGTGTACCATCAGAACATAAACAGCAGAGAAAAGTCTTGGCAAAAAATGCAAAGCATCAAATTTTCCCATCAACCATGTGCTTTTTGAGGCTGGTTGCATTTCCTTCTAATTATGGTTTTACCAAGACATGAGTGAGTGAAGTACTGAACAACATGTGAATAGAACATATGGAGATGGAGCTTTGGACCACTTGAGACGGGGATAAACTTTCTCACTTAAAATTTTTGGAGAACTCTCTGGTGGAAATGTTTAATTGCAACATACAGAAGAACATTTTGTAACTTCGAAGAACAGAAGAACATTTTGTAACCCCTTCCTAGAGCAGACCAACCAGTAGACATTCTTTCTAAACTTGTGCCTGTGATGTTAATACATATTTTAGCACTCCCTGCCCCTGAGTTAGTAATGCTGCAGCTTTCAGGGTTATAAAAATTACATAGTGCAGCTTTAAATGGAACTCTTATGATATTAAATGTTTTAAGGAGAGATGACAGTGCCAGGAAAAACTGTCTAAGAATATTAAATGAAATGTTTCATAGAAGAAAATGTTTGAATGTTTGTTGTCAGTGTGTTATGATGTAGACTCATCAACCCAAACATGAAAAAGAGTCCTTCAAGCAGTTATACAGAAAGGTTTACGACTCAAAGAACTGTTACTTATTATTATTATTATTATTATTATTATTATTAGTAGTAGTAGTAGTAGTGTTATTATGATATATATATATATATATATATATATATATATATATATATATATATATATATATATATATATATATATAATGCTTGTACAAAGCTCCAAAAACCCACCTGGCCTCTAGAGGGGGCCACTCAGTGCAGCCATCTGCTCTCACAGATCACACATACTGAGATTATTAACCTTTCATGCATTCACAGTCATACTCCACCATCATGGAATTTCATTTTCATCAATTATGAAATGATTTTTGCTTAAGCTTTGCAATTGAATCTGATATAGTTCTGTATTAAACATTTATTATACTTATAGAAAACGTTTAATAAGCACCACAGCTCTGATTTACACACTGATAATACTGTATAACAGCATTTTCTGATGTAGAAATGTACATATGCATAAGATATAGATGTAAATTCATATATGCACACACATGCATGCACTTAAACACATAAAATGTGCAGAGTACACAGTGTCTCTTTCATTCCAGCCAGCGCTTCTGATGCTACGAAGGCTGATCTGTAATCTATAGTAATTGCATGTTGCAGAAAAACATTTTTCCGCTGTGGTAATGGCTGCAATATGTGTGTCAGTGTTGCCAAAGTGACAGCAACATCCCTCCTAGCCCCTCCTCTCCCTCTTCTTACCACAATATAAAGCTAGTATCTCTCTCTCTCTATCCCTCTCTTGCTCCTTTTTTCCTTTTCCCACCCATCCTGCCTCCCTTAAGCTGTCCTCTCATAGTCATAACCATGAGTTCAAATCCCATCACCATCTCACAAACAAAACGTATAATGATTCCAACACTGAAAGTGACTCCTCATTTGATTGAAAAAGGACTCACACTAGATGTTGGAACATTGCTGTGAGGATTTGATTAGTGATTTCAGGTTGGATGATCAGTTCTGAATCACTCTAAAGCGTCAAAGGTATTGGATGGGTCTTCATCACTCAGGCCCAATGCTTCATAGCCCTCTAGCGAAATGCTTGGCACTGGACATGGTGACCTTAGTCTCATGTGCAGCTGCTCCAGAACGTCCCATTCTCTTGAGAATGCTTATCTATGCAAATCACGCAAGCTGTCTACTGGCACATTTCCACCAGCTACTTTGATTTCCACTGACCATATTGAACCCCCTCAATGAAGCTGACCATCACAGCGAGGCTGCATGGAACTGGCTAATGGTAGCAAGAACAAAGATTGCTGTTTGAATGGTACTAGTTCAGATTAGAAAATGATTCTGGTAGCTTGAATGCAATAGGGCGCACTAGCTCGGTAGCTAACATTAGCATATGTGTTAAGGGTGAGGTTTCTCTCCAACCAATCAGTAGTCTGCAGCATTTGTGTGTCACTTTTGGAGTTGGTTCAACTCACTTAAAACCAAATAGGACCAGCTACCAACACAAAAAACTCGAGTTGAGTCGGTACTATGCAAAGGAAAAGTGACTTTACAGCAATGGATATAACTGAATTTAGGATTTAGAGGCCATCGTTGTTTAAGAAGGTGTTGATCCACTAGTGTTGTTGCATATGGGTGTCCAGCTTCTGACAACAAATGGAATTAACCAATGAAATGTAATTAACAAATTTGTATGGACACCCAGATTCTTACTAGTATTGTATTGGCCAGTTAGCATACTGGTTAAACTAGTCAGCTATCAAGTTACCTACTGACCAGTAACACCAAGCAATTATCTATTATTGTTACTGTACAAATGTATTATATAGTATGAGAAAGGAAGAAACAATGGTTATGTCAAGTGAAAGTTTATTTATGTAGAGCTGAGATGTAGTCACAGAGCAGTTTTCCAGACAATCTGGATCCAAGCCCCAATGAGGAAGATAAAGGATGGCAAAAACTCTCCATAAGTCTCTCTTCCACATGTAGCAACACTCGGTTAGGAATGGGAGCAAAAAGTTCTTAGAGCAGAGCATGAGGACCCCGGACCTCTGTGCCTATGACTGGTTCGAAGATTTTATTGGAGCCAAATGTTTAGAACTCAATTAGTCCCTTGTTGCTTTGCCCTCGTGTCACTTGACACATCACTAAAGCCAGGCTGCAAGTCGTGTTCTTGCATAAGAAATGTCAGGAGAGGCATGTCTTTCATGTCTAATGCTTGAGAATCAAGACTTGTTTCTGGGGGTAATACATTAGATTTACCGGCAATTTGAGAGAAATCAAAAGACCAAGGCAACTGATAACCATTTCCAAACTTTCCAAGCTAGAGCAACACTCATGATAGTATTTATTAATAACATAGAAAGTACTGTTATTCTTAAGTTATAGGTGTCTGCTGGCCATCTAAGGGGTTAACTGGAATTTATATAAGCACCTGCATCAAAGAAACTGACTAGTGCAGGTTTTGAAAGCAGGGCCCAGCGTGGTTCCTCTCTGTCCGCGCCTGTGGTTCTCCTAAGGCACTCGTTTATGAGGTTATAACCCGTGGTACAGTCAAGCCGCGCTGCAGGCGCACTGTGGCGCATGGTTATGATGCGAACGGCAACCACACAGGCCTGCTGTGTTTTCAGTGTGTGTGTGTGTGAGACTGCTCATGTGTGATGATCGTATCACCGCCACTCATCCCACTGGTACCATGTTGGTATCCCACTCGTTCATGTGAGGTGTGTGACTGAGGTTTGCTTTACGGTCGCACGGTTTACCAGCACAGCAGCCTTGGAGACACAAGCAGGCCACACCCCCCACACCGGCCAAAGTATGAAGACTGCAGTGATTTTTATACAGACAACGTTCAATAAAGCTTTGTTTTTATTTAGCTTAACTAAACAAGTGTTCCAGAATATGTCAGCTATATTTGCAGGGAGAGAAAGAGAGAGAGAGAGAGACTGGTAAAGAGAGAAAGAGAGAATGAGTGACAGAGAAAGAGAGAGAGGCAGAGAAAGACAGAGAGAGAGAGAGAGCAAGGCTATGTGAGAAGGAATGAGAAAATGAATGGTAGAGACAGGAGGAAGAAAGAAACAGACAGGAGAGAGAGAGTAAAAGACAGAGACAAAAAGAGAGAGACAGAAAGAAGGAGGGGGAATGAGAGAGAGTGAGAATGAAAGAGAGATACTGGTTAAGAAAGTGAGTGAGATTGAGAGAGAGAGAGAAAGAATGGTAAAGAGACAGAGAGCGAGAAGATGAACAGGAGAGCTAGACAGTGAGTGAAAGCGAGAGAGAGAGATGAGTTAAGAGAGAAAGAAAGGGATTAATAGAGAGACTGGTTTAGAGAGAGAGGGTGGAAGTGAGAAAGAGAGAGATTGGTTATAAGGGAAAGAAAAAAGACTAAGAGAAAGAGAGAGAGAGACTGGCTCAGAGAGAGAGTGAGTAGAAGCGTGAGCGAGAGAGATAGATTAAGAGAGGAAGAAAGAGATTGATAGAGAGACTGGTTTAGAGAGAGAGAGGGTGAAAGTGAGAAAGAGAGAGATTGGTTATAAGGGAAAGAAAAAAGAATGAGAGAAAGAGAGAGAGAGACTGGCTCAGAGAGAGAGTGAGTAGAAGCGTGAGCGAGAGAGATGGATTAAGAGAGAAAGAAAGAGATTGATAGAGAGACTGGCTAAGTGAGAGAGAGAGAGAGGGTGGAAGTAAGAAAGAGAGAGATGGGTTATAAGGGAAAGAAAAAAGAATGAGAGAAAGAGAGAGTGAGACTGGCTCAGAGACAGAGTGAGTAGAAGCGTGAGTGAGAGAGATGGATTAAGAGAGAAAGAAAGAGATTGATAGAGAGACTGGTTAAGTGAGAGAGAGAGAGAGAGAGAGAGAGAGAGAGAGACAGAGAGAGGGTGGAAGTGAGAAAGAGAGAGATGAGTTATAAGGGAAAGAAAAAAGAATGAGAGAAAGAGAGAGAGAGACTGGCTCAGAGACAGAGTGAGTAGAAGCATGAGCGAGAGAGATGGATTAAGAGAGAAAGAAAGAGATTGATAGAGAGACTGGTTAAGAGAGAGAGAGAGGGTGAAAGTGAGAAAGAGAGAGATTGGTTAGGAGAGAAAGAAAAAAGAATGAGAGAAAGAGAGAGAGAGACTGGCTCAGAGAGAGAGTGAGTAGAAGCGTGAGCGAGAGAGATGGATTAAGAGAGAAAGAAAGAGATTGATAGAGAGACTAGTTAAGTGAGAGAGAGAGAGAGGGTGGAAGTGAGAAAGAGAGAGATGGGTTATAAGGGAAAGAAAAAAGAATGAGAGAAAGAGAGAGTGAGACTGGCTCAGAGACAGAGTGAGTAGAAGCGTGAGTGAGAGAGATGGATTAAGAGAGAAAGAAAGAGATTGATAGAGAGACTGGTTAAGTGAGAGAGAGAGAGAGAGAGAGAGAAAGAGAGAGAGAGAGAGAGAGAGACAGAGAGAGGGTGGAAGTGAGAAAGAGAGAGATGAGTTATAAGGGAAAGAAAAAAGAATGAGAGAAAGAGAGAGAGAGACTGGCTCAGAGACAGAGTGAGTAGAAGCATGAGCGAGAGAGATAGATTAAGAGAGAAAGAAAGAGATTGATAGAGAGACTGGTTAAGTGAGAGAGAGAGAGAGAGAGAGAGAGAGAGGGTGGAAGTGAGAAAGAGAGAGATGAGTTATAAGGGAAAGAAAAAAGAATGAGAGAAAGAGAGAGAGAGACTGGCTCAGAGACAGAGTGAGTGGAAGCATGAGCGAGAGAGATAGATTAAGAGAGAAAGAAAGAGATTGATAGAGAGACTGGTTAAGTGAGAGAGAGAGAGAGGGTGGAAGTGAGAAAGAGAGAGATGGGTTATAAGGGAAAGAAAAAAGAATGAGAGAAAGAGAGAGAGAGACTGGCTCAGAGACAGAGTGAGTAGAAGCGTGAGCGAGAGAGATGGATTAAGAGAGTAAGAGTGAGACAAAGAAGAAAAGAGAGAAAGATTGATAATGAGAGAAAGAAAGAGCAAGAGAAGCCGAGAGAGAAAGAAAGAAAGAAAAAGAGAGGTTAAGTTAGAGAGCGATCCAGACGGTGGTGGGATCGCGTTCAGCCCGCACCCGCACCCCACCCAACCAGCTCCCAAAAATAAGCCGCGAGGCGTCCCGCGTGCATAACAGCCCCGGCACCGCAGCTGCCATAACTCAGGGCTTTCCCAAAATGAGCGCTGGTGTGAAGACTGCGCTAGGAAGTGCTTCTCCCTGCCAGCAACCGCTGGGGCCGTCTACCAGCGTCTGCTAACCACATTTTTCCCCCACAGTACAATGCTCCTTTGTGCTCGCGTGTGGTGGTCCCCCTCACGGCCGGAACCGGGACTCAGAGACGGACAAATGGAGACAAACGGTCGGACGCAGGAAGAGACATCTTTGGAAGCGTGCAGAGATAAATAGAGCGAGAGAAGGGAGGACACCAGCCATCAAACACTCAGGCACACCTTGACGCGTGTCTCTTCCGCACGTCCGGCTAGTTTTATGGTCCTGTAAGTCCACTTGCGGTGTTTGCATGATGTCATGTACCAAAAACAGTCCTGACTCCCTTCAGCGTCTCCTCCGACCTCTCTTTATCCTTCAGCGTTACAGCAGACTGTTATTGTTACTGCGCCTTTTAGACTGATATATGCACATGATCTCTGTCCTGAACGGCTGCCCTGCATTGTGCTTCATTCAAGAAGCAGTCCGTGCTGAAATATACGGAACAGACTGTTAAGTTCGGTCTGGAATCTTCAGGGACGTCGGAAACAATAAACTTCAGTCACTCCTTTCGGATGTGTGGGTCCTTTGGAAGGCTGTAACGCTCCATTTGCTTCCCGCTAATCATTCCCCACATCTTCTCCTCCAATAACTCTGCAGTAACAACAACAGTCAGCGTCGCTGCTGTAGGCTGAACGGGTGGTCATATTTAAGGGTATTAATACGGTCAAAAACGACTTAGATTAGACTTACGACTCCTCCTCTTTCACCACTCGTTGCTCACTAGCAGCTCAACACAGTCACATTTCACTCACTGTAAAAGAACGATGCCTGCAGCTCAGATATGTGTTGGCAAGTGATGTCACATCACTGCTTTGCTTTCGACGTGAACTGCGAATGGAGTTTAGTGATTTGTCAGCTCTACCAATAGCTAGGTTTTTCACTGTTTACATTTACTCTAATTTGTCTAACTAAAAAACCAGGAGGAGCACTAAAAGCACCCTAAACACCAGCAATAGCAATAGGAACTGTTCAGGAGGAGCAGCTTATGCAGCCAGGTTTAACAATAAGTGTATTTTCACCAGTAAGAGCACCAGATATCATTAAAACACGTGTAAATAATCATTTATACAATACAAAGTAAAAAGTAGATCATATCTTGAGCTCCAGTTTGAAGAAGTGTAGTTCCAGGTTTCTCCTGGACGCCCCAGACATTGTATGAATGTGTTCAGTTCCTTCAGCAGCAAACTTGATTTAGCTTAATGAAGTACTGAGCAGTCAAAGCAGGTATTAGATGAGAACTGTAAATAATACTGGGTTGTTTATAGAAGGAGAAGCTTGGAAAGGGTTAAATAAACACACTGACGTATGTAAAAGCACTACTTGCTGTATTAATACTGTTTAAATATATAAAAGTGCTTTGCCGAGTAAGTAAAAGCTTCATTTTAAAATATAAAAATGGCCCTAAGTGTCTAAAACCTTTGCACAGTGCTGTGTATAAATCTGGAAATATCTCTTCCTCAGCTGCCATATGTGGACTGTATGGATTAAAGAGTGAATAAAAAGTTTAGAAACGTTTAAATACGGCATTAAAACTTATCGAAGCATAAAATCATGGTTTTCTTTTGATACGGGCCCTTTAAACATGAAAAGCTAGATGTCTAAAAACTTTTGACAGCCGGTGTGCAAATGAAGATGAGTGTAGAGGAAGAGAGGAAGACAGGACGAGAGATGGATGAGGGTGGGAGGAGGAGAGTAAGACGCGGCGGTTGGATGTGCCGGGGGGGGGGTGGTGGCGGGGTGGCGGGGGTTGGATGTGTCTTAGTGCTGCGGCGAGAGGGACTTCTAATGTGGCTTTGTGAGGGAAAACTGCCAGCGAAGGAAGCCACATGTTTTTATTTTATTTTTTATTTTTATTTCTGACCCGGCGCTCCAGCCTGCGAGTGGCAAAGAGGACAGAGGGAGGAGGAGGAGGTATGTAGCCAACGTGAGAAATCTTCCTGAAGCAAACAAACAAACAAACAAACAAACAAACTCTCCACCACAACATCATGCGCTCCAGTTGTGCGTATGTCTGGCTGTGTGCATGTCTAGGCACGTACGAGTGCGTGTACCTCGTGTAGATACATGTTAAACGGTTGCTGTTCCTGCTGACGTTGAGTTTAGGCCGGTAATGACACATCACATACAAACAGATTTTGTGGTAAGGCTGACTAACACATCTGTGTTACATAAAGGCTTACATAACACAAGCAAACATACTTCTGCAGAACTCTAAATTCTGTGTGCATATTGCTTTACCGAGTATTTTTTTATATGAAGTGACCTCAGCTCAGGTTGACCGGCATATACAGTACTATGCAAAAGTTTTATACACTAAAGGGAAACTATTATAATAAAAAAAAACTAATTTTCCAGACAGGAATGCTTTATTATTTAAATATTTAAACAGTATTAATACACAAAGTAGTGCTTTTACATACGGCAAGCTTCTCCTTGTGGAAACAACCCAGTATTATTAACGGTTCTCATCTAATACCTGCTTTGACTGCTCAGTTCTTCATTAAGCTAAATCAAGTTCCTGCTGAAGGAACTGAATACGTTCATACAATGTCTGGGGCATCCAGGAGAATTCTGGAACTAACCTTTGTTCCTCAAACTGGAGCTCAAGATATGATCTACTTCTTTCAAAATAAGATATTCAAGCTATTTTGTATTGTATTTACAGTTATTATCATCTGTTCTAATGAAATCTGGTGTTCTTACTGGTGAAAATACACTTATTACTAATATAAAGACTTGCCTAAACGGTTGGCACAGTAGAGCATGAATTCCATCAACAATCTCTTACTCAACTGTACTGATTTTCTTTGTAGTGTCTGTAGGAACCAGTAAACCTACACACATTCTCTGGGTTTTAATATGTAAGGGTGATTGTGGTAAAACAGGGGTATTTATGAAATGTAAAAAAGTTTTATTTAGGTAGTACTTTGCCCCACAAAAAGTATTTTTAGGCCCAAACCTTCTTAAAACTATTTAAAACAATACCTCAGACGATGCAGGTGGCGTATTTAAAAATAAAATCATGTAATATGTTTACGTAAGGGAGCTTTCATAGGCAATAACCTCTTCAGAGGTCTGGTTCCCATCACCACCACTGTGAACAAATCTGACTCAGCGAGTTTCTCTAGCATGAAGCATTTTCACACCAAACAGCTCTGAATGTTTACATCTTAATGAAATCATGAAATTCCCCTTTAACTTTCCTTTGCGTAACCCACTAATTTTCTATGTTCAGCCCTTGTCTTGGTTCTACTCTTTCTCAGGGCTGGAAGGCATTAGAAAGTCCTGTATTTTCAGCTGATCAGCACAAGCACTTGTGTGGCTATGTGTCATCGGGCTGATTCAAAATAAAAACCCAAGTGAGCTTGTTTAGCATGGTGGACTACTGTCACAGTAAATTACATCACTACATACAGGCTTACAGCGTCAACCTCCTATCAGCAAGCCAATATCCTACATAAGACACTGAGAAGCTGGTTGTATCTCAAATTGGGCACTAACACACACACACACACACTTTGTTTGTCTTACTATATTAGTGAGGTCATCCATAGGTTTTTATTGAACTTTGTTGTACTATAACTAAATAATACTACACCTAAACCTAACCCTAACCTTAATCTTAACCTTAGTACCCCAACAACTAATTTTCTCCTCTACTAGATTTTTTTTAAAACTTGATTTTTAAAGAAAATGACATGTCCTAATGTGAAGACCATCAAAATGTCCTCACTTTTCCAAAAAAATCAGACTGTACTATACTAGTGAGGACATGTGGTCCTCACAACTATACCTCTACAAACACACACATTCACAAGTACATGCAGAAGAGCATAATCAGGAGTATTTGAACAGGTGAATTCATGCTGGACACCAGCCCACTAGGATCAGAACCGTACACGCCCACATTGGGCCTTCAGTTTGAAGGCCTTTAGTTTAAATCCTATGGGAGAGCCCACTTTAGTATCTAGTATTGAGTATCTGCCTAGATACCACAGAGATGAATTAATTCCTGACAATGATATATCCTACTAGGGAATAAGAGGTTTATTACAACATTTGCAAGCTTTTAAATAAAAATAAACTTAAAATCACAAATATGTAATGCATTTTTCACAGAAACTATAAGGCCTTGAGGGTTCCCCACTGATATACTGTACTAATATAGTGCAAAGTACTTTAATCAGTGACTAATAACAAAATACTGCAGTGCTTTCAGCCTATAATTGCCTTGAAATATAATAGAACTGAGTAAGTATGTGCTGCAGCAGACAACATGCTCTCTGGTAAGCGACACTATGAAATATATGCTGCAGCAGATAAAGCTTGAAAAATTGTTTCCTTTAAACATCATGTAGCAGGGAACTGCACGGAATTTTTTTTGTTTCGTTTTCTAATAGCTAGGTGTGCATTTCTGTTTCTCTAATGCGTGCCGCGGACTGTCCAGGAGGATGTGACGCAGCGGTCAGCTGCTGCTGCCGTTCAGGAATGTCCATGCAGCTCCAGTGTGCTGAATCAGCACTATAACATCACAAGGAGGCCCCAGTCACCAGAGCACGGTCATCTGTCTGACCCTGCACGCGCAAGTCTGTGTGTGTGTGTACGTGTGTGTGTGTGTTAGAATGGCGTGAGAACAGTCCAGACGGACTGACCTCAGTCGAGACTGAGCTGAAGAATGGGAAGAGAGACGAGACTCCGTGCATGTGTCTGTGAAAGGGGGAATCCCTGTGTCTGGGGCTTTATAAACATAAAGGGAACTGCACTGGGCAGCTGGGACTGCGCCTGCACTGTAACACATGCAGGGTTACTACATGTCAAGTTCAGCTACCGAAGAACCAGCTTGGGTTTCCAGGGAATAGTGTCTCTGAGCCATTATAAGGAAAAATATCAGGCTGTATATCTTCATACTGGAACCCAGATGAACTCAAATGTACACAAATTTCCTTTATGGACAAATAGAATTAATCCACCAGGACATCTCGTCGCTTACCAAGGGAAAACAAGTATCTCAAAAATAACAAATTTACAGGAGAGGCCAAAAACAGTCTTTACGTTTAGCTTCAAGCCAATGGAACCAGAATTTTTATTTTTTTTTAGTCATTTTAGATCATTTCTATTGGTCCATTTATCATGAAGTTTATACAGAATGCAAACAGCAGCTGCTTTGTTGAAATGATGCATAAAAAAAATCACCAAAAAAAGAAGATATTTTATATTTTAGCAGCATTGATATTCAATTTCTGACTTTTTAAGGGTGCTATAGTTTTTATTTATTCATTATTTTAAAAGATAAGGTAAGTGGCTTTGGTTGGGGTGAAAAAATCCCAGGTGAAATTATTTAGGCCCATTTAAAACCCTATAATTTGGTCCTAGAATGAAACAAGCTGTTTGGTCAAGTCAAGTCAAGGTTTATTTGTATAGCATCTTTTACAACAGATGTTGTTTAGCAGTGAATGTGCTTTGGACTCATTTGCAAAGCAGATAAATCACAGTGAGCATTCAAAGAGAACTCAGTCAGAACGTGAAGAACAACATGTCTAGTGTGAATTATCTACTACTGTAATCAGTGTAATGTTTTGCAATTGAGATCAATCAGGATTGAGAAACAACAAGAGAGATTTTATTTTTGGGCCTGTGTTGATCTCAAAACTCCTGAGACATCTGCCTCTGACTTTTAATTTTATGCTGCACGGGCTTTACTCGCAGTACTGCGTGCACACAGTGTTTTAGCATGCTTTGTCCTCTGACTCACTACTGCCAGGTTCTTCAGTTTTAATTAAAGTGAAGGTAATCACTAAAGGATGCCAGATTTGCATCTTGGTAAGAATATCAGCCCATACCTTCACAGACTTGAGGTTTAAAAACAATGCAGCCTTTTTACTGCAGTGAATCAGATAAACAAAGAGGCACGGATGGGTTATGAATTATTGCTTTCTTTTTTTTTGGCCTATGGGTGTGCACAGCCAATCAGTATCGGGCTCTCCTCAACTCCGAATTGCGAACTCCTGATGAATGGGATTCGTAGAGATAAGATCAGATTCAAAATAAGGCCTTGCTTTATTAGTATAGTGGATGAATGGTACATTCAGAGAAGTGAGGTGCTGTGTTGAAGTGCACTAGAGTATATGCACATGCTCACTGCTTTCACCTGCATCACTCGAGGTTCAGTTTATAGTACAGGGTGTTGGTCCTATAGCTTCTTAACAAACTACAGTGAGGCAAATTTGTGTAACCTGTACATAAAAGGCAAAGTAGACATTCTGACTTTCACTAAAATTGCTGGTAATATAGTTTGTAATGAAAGACAGCAATACATTAGAAAGCAATGCTTTTGGACACCATGGCATATATATATATATATATATATTTTTTTTTTTTTTTTTTTTTTTTTTTGCTGACAAGTTATGTATATATAAAAAGTCATAGTAACCAGGCTATTAAGTAAATGTGGGCCATTTCTTTTAGTCTATTTATCAACAAATGAACACAGAATGTAAAAGGATTTATTGACTTTTTTTTAATGGAAACACAAAATTTGTTTTGTAAGAATTTATATACACACCAATGTGCAAAAGTCTTAGGCACTATATATCAATCATTAGAACAGATGTAAATAAGCATAAATACAATACGAAGTAATTTTGAAAGAAGTTGACAACATCTTATGTGCCAAATTTAGCTTAATGAAGTACTGAGCAGTCAAAGTAGGTATTAGATGAGAATTGTAACTAATACTGAGTTGTTTCCACAAGGAGAAGCTTGGAAAGGGTTAAACACATGTAAAAGCACTACTTCCTGCATTAATACTGTTTTGTATGTAGTTACTTTTTGCACAGTACTGAATATATATATATATATATATATATATATATATATATATATATATATATATATATATATATATATATATATATATATATATATATATATATCTGATCAGTAAGTGAATCAAAACACATCTCATAGCCTTCAGTCTCCCACACTCCTAACATATCCTATCATTATCTTCATAGCTGCTGCACCATAATTAACCCATTTTATTGAGTTCTGGCGAGTGGGAGGGCCGAGGGCGATTAAAGCTCCAGAAAGCTCCAGCCGAAAGCTTCTCATCACAGAGACGGCTTGGATCTCTCCCATGGACCGTCCCTGTAAACTCACATCTCCATGAGACAGATAATTGGGGTGGTTTCGAGTGAGTTTTTTAATTCGAAATGAAAATAACACCGCTCTGCAAAAGCGTGACGGGGCCAAGAGCCATCTTCTACAGCTTCCCTCGAGCGAGCAGCTTGATCTACATTTCTTGTCATTTCTTTGTCCACTGAAATTTTCTTTGAGGAACCAAACACGGTTCTCAAGTGTCATCACTCTTTCAATGAATCGTTCTTTACATAACTATTTCCAGTAAACGAGGATGAGAGTGAATACGTCTTTGTATTTCGAAGGCTCTTCATGGCGTTTGTAAATCAGACCATAGTGTCAAGCCTATAACGTGTAAGAACCTCTGCAATAAAACAACTGAAGACTCTGTGACAAGGATCTTCACTCTCTGACTCATTCTCAAAGAACCATCCATCCACGTCAAAGCGCCTAAGAGCCCTCGCTGGCACCTTCTGGCAAGATTGTAGGCATGTGTGCCTGTCCATTAGCATATTTTCAGGGTTCTCAAGCATGCTTATTTTTAAAACATGCTTGAAGAGAAGTATGAAAGGCGAAAATAAACCACTTTCTGGGCTGCTCTGCAAAGGGAGGGAGGGTCATGAGTTTGGTTTGCGGTTGTGTATGCTTATGACTTTGCTAATCTTAAAAACAGTTTCCTCCGGTCCTCTTTCTCGCTCAAGCTATTTGAAACATTTCATATGTTTACCAAAGCTTTTCACTAATGAAAAGCAAACATGTCACTAACTTTGTTTGTGATAAGCACTCAGTGCGTTTGCAGGTGCTGAAGGTGTGGTTAGGAGGCTGTAACGGATCTCTCAGTTTCTCACAATGCACACCCTCTTTCGTAAAAAACATGTAGAACCAAAATACTGCTTAAGTATTCCTCTTCAGCCATTTCGCTGACCCTAGCACTGCTGCCAAAGTGCAGCTAAGACACTCCAGGATTGGGCTTGCAAATTAAAGATGATCCCTGGACTGAGGAGAGTTTATAGTTATTTACTGGGGTTTGTTAATTAAATGTTGGTGAAATGTAGAGTTGACAGATTTTATCTATTTCAGAGTTTGAATGCCTGGTCACATGACATATTGCACACAAAATTGTAGTGCACCAATTACACTGTTTTCAACAGCAAAATTTATGTTGACTTAGTTTCAACTACTATGTAAAATTCAGCAAATAAACAATAATTGTGCATTAAAATGTACTGTTGTTAACTTTTTGTTTACTATTTGGGGAAATCAGTGTAATTTTTATGACTACATTTTGGTATACAGTAGCGTTTTTATCAATATATACTACCGCTCAAAAGTTTGGGATCACATGAGATTTTCTTGTTTTCAATGGAGTATCTTCCTTCCTTAACACAACAATGGACTGACGGGTCTCTAAAGAAAGTTGTTTCTTTCTGGTCATTGTGAGTCGGTCAGCAAGCCATCAACTGCTGATGCTTCAGATACTAAACTAACCTAGAATGTTGTTCTCCCTTTTATACTCACTTATTAGTAGAATGTTTTTCAGCTGTGCATCACAAATAAACAAGGGTGTCCTAACAACCAATAAGTCCAATAACATCCTTAACTTGGATTGGTGGTCCTACCAGGAGATTTAGACAGAGGACTGAGAATTACTGATAATAGGACTATATGCAAAATAAACCTCTATACAAAAATAGACTTTAATACAAATATTTTTATTGTTTAAAAATCATCTGATACACTTACATTAATTGTGAAATGGACAATATTGTTTGTGAATTGCACACTATAGCAGTGGCTTCATTGCATTCCAAGTTGGATTGTATACAATTCAGACACAAAAAAGCATTTTATATTAAAAATGTGAATTTCATTAAAAAAGAATGTGAGTAAAAAAAAAATAACATAATAAAAACACTTTTGAATTTTATTTTAGCACATATTGTGTATGATACTATAGAAAAGTAACATTATGTATGCACTAAATTTCAGTATTTCCACTGCAGTGGTTGTTATTCATTTAGATACTTCTCAAATATACTTCTCCATACTGTATACTACATTTTATTTAAAGATATTTAGTTGAAACTGTACATGGTAACAAGCAATTGAACTAGTTTTACTCAACCCCAAAAAATGACTTTGATTGAAAGGGTCATTGATTCTAACTAGTTTTAAATAGTTTTATGCTGAGTAAACCTAGTTTAGTTGCTTCTTACCACATGAAGTATTTTTATTTGACTTGCACCAACAAACCACTTCTTATAGTGTAGTTTTCAATCAACTAAATATCTGTTAAGCCTTTAGTTTGTACCAACGAACCACTTTTTCCAGTGTAAAGTTAAGTTCAGTATTTACAAAACAACTGAAAGAACAATTGAAATGAATTGCTGCTTTATTTATTTCAGTTTTATTTGGAGGGCAAAGTCCCGTTTCTTTGCTTGCACAAATCACGAGACAATTCCTCTCAAGCTGACTTCTCAGTCGTTTATCTCTGTCACGTTAAATGGGTTGGCATGGGGACCACCTTGGAATATCCATATTGTTTATGTAAGCTCTTAGAGTTGTGGAATCACGTCACACTCTGTTTTTGTTGTGGCTACCGTGTTGCACTTGCGTTAGCCAAGCTAGCGCAAAGATAAATCCCAAACAACGCAGCTAATGAAAACCATGCTGTGCCACACACCGGGCCGACTCATAATGTGTTTATCCCAATATGAAACAAAAGTTGATGAGGTCATGGAGACCCCAGGATTAGGGCTGTATGGCTTTAATTAATGCAGTTAGGACGAAGGGTTATCGGCTACTAAAAGATTTCAACCAGCCGTTCATGGCTGTGACTCATCAAAACAGTTCAAACCTGAGCGCCATTGGATCCGCCCGCCATTATTTACTTGAAAATTGGGCAAAAGTGATATTTGCAATCATTTCCAATCATTTCCACCGACTATGCCAGCGATGTTAAGCGTGCATTCTTTCCAGCCTTCCTCTTCGCCTTTTCCATGGTGCGGAGGGTCTCTCTAAAATAGCTTGTCTAGACATTATAAATCCTGTTGACGTTTGTGCTCAATGTGTCGGGACGTTTTCGCCTGTCACCGTACCAGTAGTTTCACTGGTAATCATTACGCAAGAGTCTTTTTCACGTGTGCCATAGTGCGTCTGTTTGTCTGTCTATCTGTGTGTGTGTGAATGTGTGTATGAGAGAGAAGGAGCGAGCAAGAATGAGTCTTGTGGTAATGTGCTTAGCATACACTCTCTGAGTTCAGTTTCCTTCACAGCTGTCACACACAATCACACACTCGAGCATCTAACATGAAGACTAACTCTGGATGAACCCTAAACGCTCGCATCAGGCTCCCTCACTGACATTTCAACTGAGCAAAGGACAACTTTAAAGTGTTTTCAAAAACTCTTTACTTCTTCCATAAACAGCTGGGAGGTGTTAGTCCACGGCAGGAACTATCTGGGCTATCTGAATAGGAAGACAAATTGCATGAACGTAAGATTAAGGGCTACAACATGAACTTGTACAAAGATTAGTACAACTTAATAAACGCAACTACACAGAAAATTGCCTTTAATGTTCAACTGCTACTCCTTATTCCTTCAGTAGGCTTTAATAATCAACAGCTAACCTTTAAATGGTAGCTCCTGTATCCTAAAAAAAGAAACCAGAATATCAGCATCCCACTCTGGTCTATGATCTAGGAAGAAAGTACTAAAGCAACATCTCAATTGACTTTAATGTTCCAACTCAGATGTACTAAGAAACAACCCATTACATTATTGGTGTTCCAAAGAACCTTAACAAAGTACAAAATTCTGAAAATTCTACTGAACGAACTACAACATTTAGCATTGTAGCAATTCAGCGTTCAAACTCAGCTCAGTTTATAAACTCCTACAGAAACTACTATATCATCAGTGTGCTCATCAGTGTACTAATAAACTACTACATTTTGAGTGTTCAATTTAATTCCTAACAAGAACCTATTATAGATACTACTATATGTGGCACAACTCAGATCTACTAAGAAACTACTAAATGCCTACTAAGGAACTACTAAAAATCTACTGTGTCCCATCTCAGGTATACCTAATATAAACCACTATAAGTGTCCTGGCACAGATCTACTAATAAATTACTAAAGGCTACTAAAGAACTACTAACAACCTCCTAATTTGTCCCATCTCAGGTCTACTAAGAACCTAATATAGAAACCACTACTCCATAAGTGTTCTGGTTCAGATCTACTGAAAAAATACTAAAGGCTACTAAAGAACTACTAACAACCTACTAATGTGTCCTGTCTCAGGTTTACTAAGAACCTAATATAGAAACTACTATACCATAAGTGTCCTGGTTCAGATCTAATAAAAAATATACTAAAGGTCTACTAAAGAACTACAAACAACCTACTACTGTGTCCCTTCTCAGGATTACTAAGAACCTAATATAGAAACCACTATATCATAAGTGTCCTGGCTCAGATCTACAAAAAAATGACTAAAGGCTACTAAAGAACTACTAACAAACTACTAATGTATCCCATCTTAGGTATACTTAGAACCTAATATAGAAACTACTATACCATAAGTGTCCTGGCTCAGATCTACTAAAAAATATACTAAAGGTCTACTAAAGAACTACTAACAACCTACTACTGTGTCCCTTCTCAGGATTACTAAGAACCTAATATAGAAACCACTATATCATAAGTGTCCTGGCTCAGATCCACGAAAAAATGACTAAAGGCTACTAAAGAACTACTAACAAACTACTAATGTATCCCATCTTAGGTATACTTAGAACCTAATATAGAAACTACTATATCACAAGTGTTCTGGCTCAGATCTACTAAAAAATTACTAAAGGTCTACTAAGTTACTACTAACAAACTACTAATGTGTCCCATCTCAGGTCTACTATGAACCTAATATAGAAACTACTATACCATAAGTTTTGGCTTAGATCTACTAAAAAACTACTTAAGGTCTACTAAGTTAATACTAACAAGCTATTAATGTTTCTCATCTCTGGTCAACTGAGAACCTAATATTGAAACTACTATACCATAAACATCCTGGCTCGGATCTACTAAAAAACTACTAAAGGCTACTAAAGAACTGCTAACAACCTAACAATGTGTCCCATCTCAGGTTTACTAAGAACCTAATATAGAAACTATTATACCATAAGTGTCCTGGCTCAGATCTACTAAAAACTACTTAAGGTCTACTAAGTTACTAACAAACTACTAATGTGTCCCAACTCAGGTATACAAAGAACCTAACCTGGTGGATGCAATACCCAACCTCACCACTAGAGGTTACACACTGCTCCTTTAAAACTAACTAAGTAAAAGTCACAAAAGACAACCATGTTAGCTGCAATTTAAGGTTCAGGCTCAAATTAAAACCAAGTAAGATGTGAATGATGGCAGAATTACAAGGGCCTGAACAGAACAGTTTGGTGATTTCTCTGCTGTATCCTAGTAAAGCTGCTGAGTTGAATCAGCTGTGGTCGAGCCAGTTAATCACCAAACTCTAGGATTGGGTTTAGCCCCCCTCCGTGCTAAACAATGACTTAAAACTCCACTCTGCGGCCACCTTCAAAGCACCCGCGCTCCACAGACAGCGTCGGACGGACGGCTGAAAACGAGCAGACAGAACAAACCTAGTAAATACACCCCCCCACCTCCTTCCTCCAAACGTTTACAGCGCTAATCAGCTCCAGGCCTGGCGGCCCAGCGCTTTTCAAATCGGAATGATATTGGGCTAAATGAGACACAGCAGCGGGACCCTCCGCCGTCGCTCCATGCGCTTTTTATTAGCTTCCTTTCTGTCCAATATCGAGAAACTCTTAATGTCTGGTTACAGATTTGGGCGCTCGTAGTCGGCCCTGATGTTTTTGGGGCAGGAGGCAAGGGAGCAAACAGCAGAAAGCCTTTGAGTCCGCTCCAGCCAAGTGATGCGTCAATTTAGAGGAGCATGAACCATGTGTTTATGAGATTAATAAACTGAAGCCAGTGTAGTTTTACAGTGGGTAAACTACTTCCAGTGCTGGCAAATCAGCGGGCCATCGTTCTGAAGCGCCATCACGTTTCGTCCGCTTACAGTACGCTTCGTGAGAATGGGTTTTCGGTTACCCAAAGGAACAGCGGAACTGAAAAACATTCAGCTGTAACTATTGATTCTGAAAGTCGGCTCAATGCATTTATGGCTTCTCTGCTTCCGGAGGAGGAAAGTTAACAAAGGTAATAAAGGATAACCAATTAGTATGAGTTGTTACAGTACTTGAGTACACTTTTCATTGCAATAGTACATCTAATAATAAAACCCTTTTTTTATTTAGTTCAAGTTTGGTTAATGTTGACCTGTGAAATAGTCACTTTGACTATTTGAATACTTAATTTCACAGCCCAGAATTTATTTTGCTGGCTATCCTAGTGTAAACATCAACTGTTTTATTGTACTATGTTATTTGTTGTTTGTCATTTTTCATTAAGAAGCATAACTTTTAACTCTAGTCTAAGTGCTATGCTAGCTGTCCAATTTGGTGGCTAATGTAAGCTAGCATCCAGGGTTAAAATCTAGCTTCAGCACTGGATGTTTTTCTGTTGAAGTAGAATTAGAATTAAGGTTCTTTGAACTATTTTTTAATAAATGAAAGGTTCCTTCTTAAGGATCCCATGCAAAGTTGGCATTATAAGGTTCTATCTGCAATGGTCATTCTGTATGGATGATAAATATGGTGTGGACAAGCAATGTTGCAGAATCAAAACTCATGTTTTTTTAGTAGCTAGACTATGAAAGTGCATGTTTTATGTAAAAATTGGTTGTGAATTGTGAAGCAAGTGTCATTAGTATCTCTAAAAACGAACAAAAAGCTCAGTTCAGGGAATACAGCTCATAGATCAGCCAGTGTGGTCATCTTTGGTGGTTATTAGTTTGCCAGCATGTTTAGTTAGCTTCCATATTTATCTAGCTGGTGATAGATATCCAATTTATCTATTTGGTGATAGATATCAAATTTACCTAAGCTGCAAAGAAGCTAGATGGCTACCAGCGTAGTAGTGTTTCAGTCAGTTAAAACAATGTTAGCCTGCAAATACAATAATCACACAAATGATATATTATAAAGAATTTCAGTGGTGGTTTTTACTCTAGCATTTCTTCCATTTTTTAGTCACAATGATTTTGCACCAGCAGCCTAACTCTTTTGAAGCCATTTTAAGGCCAAGCCACTCTAATTGAGCTCCATTGATATACGACTATAAATGGAGAAGTCTATGGCTCAGGCTACCTATTCATTTCCCATGAAGCACCAAAATGGAAATGGAAATTGATATGTTTGCACTGAAGATGATGCCATAATGATAACCCATCAATAACTGAGTCATAATTCATTGAGTCATTTAGCTACATGTGACTGAACGCACCTAATTCTACCTCTTTGAGTCACAACCAACGTAAATCTCAACATACGCCAAAAATTCACAGCAATTCTTAAAAAAAAAGTAGAGCACACGAAGTGGTACAGAAAATAGTACGATGTTCCTGCATGATCAAGACTACAGCTGTTTCTTTACAGATTGAGGACTGTTCATAGATTTCTCCAAAGGAAGAAGATGTGTAACGCTTATAAAGCCAATTTATTGCTTTGTAGAACTCAATGAATCTTCAAGCAATACCACATAAGTCTGTCTCTCTGCCTCTATACCACATAACCGCTAGAGGCTCCCAGACTTGGTTACACACTGTGGCTGTTTGTAACCTGCAAGCTGCTTTTCACTTTGCCTCCTATCCTAAAGTCTGTGTTTGTGTGTATATAGTACGTTGAAAAATAATCCGAAAGAGAGCTCACTGGATCATTTCCATAGGATATCCTGGTTCCCTAAAATAACCTTCCAGTAAATTAGATGTACAAACATGGAAAACCATTTTAAAGTTTCAAGAACTCCACATAATGCAAATATTAATTAATTAATTTTTTTCCCCCTAAATCTGTACATTCAAGCCAAAATTCAATTGGAAACCTTTATTATTGGGGCTACATATGCTTTTATAATCGTCTTTAATAATATAAATGTCTTTTTGTCATCTCAGCTCTATTAAAAAGCTGCTAAAACACTATATCAGTGTCCTAACTGAGATCTGCTGAGAAACTTCTAAACGTCAACTGAGAAACTGCTAGTGTAACAAATCCAACATGTAGGAACTGAAATCTAAACATTTCTGCACTAATGGGTGAAAAATATATGATCCAAAATGACTTGGAATAAAATCTTTCTAGATTGACTTTCATTGAAAAGCTGTTTTTTCCCTTGAGAGTTCTAGAGACACGGTTCTCTTCCAACAGCATCGATATTTAAATACTGTACATCAAAAACTGTACATCAAAACTTTGCATTTGAGTGAGGCTCGTATGCGTGAATATTGGTTTAACTGGTGGGTTGTTGAATGTCTGTGTGAGAGACAGAACCCAGCGGAGCATTAATATGCTGTTGTTCCAGAGCAGCAGGTGCGACCTCATTGTGGTTACTGGTGAGCAGCAGAAGCAAACAGGGTCTGCATCAGATTAGCACGCTAAAACAGACACACAAACACACACACACACACACACACACACATATATATATATATATATATATATATATATATATATATATATATATATATATATATATATATATATATATATATATATATATGTGTGTGTGTGTGTGTGTGTGTGTGTGTGTCTGTGTGTGTGTGTGTGTGTGTGTGTGTGTGTGTGTGTGTGTGTGTATATATATATAAGCTTGTTCATAACAAAAATTGGTAAATCCTGGTTTAAACCTTTAAAAAGCAACAGTGCTAAACTTCAAGTTATCCAAAGTCAAGAAATGCTATCAGTGCAGGATTCTCTTGTACTTTGAGATTATTATGTAATGCAATGTAAAAAAAATTGTTATGCAATTAAAAAAACTGATTTACATTTGAATTTGACATAAAGCTAAAAAAATTCTTTAAACATGCTTATTTGAGTTAAGTAGCTCAGTTAAGTTGCAGCAAAGTCTTTTTTTTCTACTGATTAAATGTTTTTTACAGTGTTTGATGGAAATTATCCTTGATATCTTCTCCATGATCTAACATGCACTGCTTGAGGAATGCACAGCTAATAGTTCTAGATAAATGTCAGGTACCATGATAGTAAGTTTCAAGAAATGTAAGTTACATTGAAATGCCCAACAGCTCCCAGATATTAAACGAGGAGTGAACATAGTAGAAAAGGCATTAAAATACAGTTGAGTTAAATACATACATGCATGCACTGAAATTCAGTACAATGTAACGATTTTCCTTAGGAAAGTTCCAGTATAATATGAAGTACATGATAAGAACCCAATACAACTACAGTAAAAATCTTTGTCTTCTTGAACAGGCCTGATTTAGACTCTTTTATATGTAATAAACAGGTACATGCTATCTTTTTATATCTGATAGCTACTTTGTACTTTTTAATCCAAAATAATTACACATCAACGTGGCGCCTATAACTCATATCAAGTTTAAAGCTAGAACCTTTTTTACTGAGTGTTTATTGAGAATATATTAAAATGCCTTAAAAATGAGCATCATGTTACCTAAAATAATTACCCAGTTCTTCAGATTTGTACCTTACAGTCACTCGTTTAATAGAACATAAGTGTCTTGATAAGAACCAATTTCTTTACAATCAAGAAACATTCAGATTGTTGTGTGATGTTTATAATTTCCGTTTTCAATTTTAACTTAAATGCTTAATTGACCATTAATTGTTTGTTACGTTCATAGTTTAACTTAACTGAACTAAGCAAATATAACAGATTACATTTTTGTTACTAATAGATGTTCAACTTAAAAAAAATGCTGTAACTTTCTACTTAAAGTTATACACTTTAAGGTGGGTTATCCGTCATTTGTTTAATTTTATATTTAATTATTTTAGCAGTGTTGTGTTACACGTTTTGTACTCAAGTTTTATTATTTTTTCATATTTAATTTACTTTAAATTTGAGTAAATATTGCTACCTCTTCTCTAGCTGCTGTCTGTTAGACTTTTATATAAATACTTTGCTGGTCACTATTTAGTTTATGAAATCTCAGTTTTATGGTGGTGCTTAAAAATTATTTTTGCAAGTACGTTTTATAACATTTCATTTCCTAATTATGTTCATTTTAATTCTGTAGCTACAAGGTAAATAGACTATGCAGAAACGTTTTGGTGACAAACACTCAAACAAGTCTTTTTTTGAGAGGAAAAATAAAAAAAATCAAATGTTGGATGCCTAAGGTTCAGCACAACAGCACAAGAAAAAAATACTATCACATTTTCACCAACACTTATGCATCTGTCTGTGGTTTATTGCAAGTAGCCTACACAGGTATGACTTCAATTGAGTTATTGTGTATTACACAATTGTGATACTGTAATACACAATCGGACCTAATTAACCATTTAATGCCAGGCTTAAAACATTATTATGTTTATTATTAATGAACTACAATGTAGACTGGGTTGCTATTAGGTTGTAGAAAAGTGTTATAAAACAGCATAGTGTTTTGTTCTGAATTGTGAAATCTCAAACCAACTTCACTGACCAAACTGAACCAGAACAGACCCTCTTCTTTATTTCGAGATAAACATGGATAACGTATCATAATCACCATCAATCTTAACCAACTTAAAGAAGATTCAGGTGGCTGCAATGAGTTGTCACGGCAAAAAAAGTTTCTATGCTATTTAGACAAGGACAACATGCAGATCAGTACAGACAAATTACTGTTAGACATTGACCAGTTCTAAATACCATAGATTTATATAATAAATAATAATAATAATAAAATATTATGTATTAGACTATTACTGTATGTTAAAATTAACTAAGGAAAACATATATTACTTGCATAGATGCAATAGAAAAACATGGTTCTTAATCTGTGTAGGCAATATGTTTAATAGTATAGTTATAGTATAGTATTTTTTTCCCTTCGCCTGTATGAGGTTTCCTTCCAACATAACCAACATGTCCATCTTCTAGTCAGTTTTGCATTAGCTACAAGCCAATCCCACCAATTTAATTCATGTAAAGTACACTTAGCTAATGCGACAGTTTTAGAAAGTGAACGCACATATGACAGTCGGAAATTTGTTTACAAACCATGGTAGTATCTATCATCTCCATAGCTTCATCTCAAACGGGGTTTGATTTTAATGAATGAAACCACATATCTTGTTCTACTTGAGCATCATGCCAGCGTTACGCTAACCACTAGGGTATTTGACTTCCTTGAGGTGGTTCATATGAGAAAAAGCTTGAAAATGGAAGAACTTATTGGCCTCTGGCTTCTATACCAGTTTGATTTTCTCGGCCGAACGAGCTGTAAAAGGATATTGCATAGCATACTCGCTAATGATTTCCAATGGTGATTATGGCAGGCGTTTAAGTTTTTGGCCTCGAATGTCATCTGCCAGTTCTCTGCACACCGCAGAAATATTACTACCAGAAAGTCAAAAGTCCAATGACTGTTTTTGAGCAGAGCGATCATAGACTGTTACGTCCTCTTGACAGTGAGGCTTGTGGAGGAAGGCTTTGGTTGGGAGGATTTGAGGAGGAGAAAAGAAAAAAAAAGGGAGGAAATTGTACAGTAAATTTCATAACATGTTTTTGCCATTCGTTTAATGAGAAAAGCGACACACAAACTTAGAAAAAGTAAAATTTCACGAGCTAGGCCGGCGAAAGCACATATGGTAATCATTGGTGTTTTCAAATTTTGATTACAAACCCTGACACTCTCTTTCATTTGCAAGGATTAATACAAGAGGAGAGAAGAAAACAAGAGCAAGCTGCACAGTGAGCCTCTGAACGTGCTACCGTGGTATAATACACTGCTTCCATTAAGGGATGTTCTCGTGAACATGAATATGTACGCGTGAATCCGAGTGGGTGAGCGCCCGTGACTCTTTCCTTCGGCACGGGCCGCTTGGAAGCGTCCGTGAAAAGAAAAAAGAAAGAAAGAAAGAAAGAAAGAAAAAAGAAAAGCTACTCTGCAAACAATTTGGGGTTGGTACTACTTCTCCCGAATCTGTCTCTTATTAACTCACCCAAGCCGCAATCGAGCGGGGGGATTTTTCAACTTTTCTCTCTTTTCTTCTGTCATTCTTTTTTCTCCCTCCCCCTTTTTTTCTTTTCTTTTCTCTCTCTTTCTCTCTCTCTTTTCTTTTTTTTCTTTTACATTTGGATGTCACTGTAGCCCAGAAAGGAAGTGAGAAACAAGCGCTCTCATCCCGCACGAGATTAATGGCCCTGCAAACGATATTCTGATTCCCTCCCATTAAAACGCCATGTCAGGAGTTTAGCAGCAGATTACAAATGTAAACTTTTTTTTTTTTCTTCTTTTTACTGTTCTTCAGCTACTGCCGCATGGAAACGTGACATCTGGCTCTGTCTTCAAAGCACAGTCGGCTCTGTACTATCCAGCCGAACGAGTACTGATAACAATAAGGCGCCTTAAAAATAAGTGCTTTGCTTGTGAACCGAAAATAATACTTAATTTATAGACACTAACAAAACGGTGCACTGCATTGTTTGAACACGGATTCAATTTTAGTCAATCTGAGAGTTAGCAGGGTTTCATTCATCACGAGAGCCAAACTAAACATGGCTTGTAACCAGACTATGGTTTGCTTTATATATTTATGCGCCCAAAGAAATCAGCTATATTTTAGATGCTGGATGTTTTACCTCTTGCATCTAAGCTTTACCACTTCTCTATATCTCAGGAGGCAACTTCCCTGAAAACAAAGGCCCATATTCACCCATATACCCAAACAAACACGCTGGTCTGGGGTCAGTTTTCAGGTATTCGTTACAGGCCTTCACAATTGTATGCTTAAATGCGCAACTGATTCTGAAACAGCGGCTTTGAAACAGTCAGGGTCTTTCAACATTAAAACTTCTACATTCATAACCACCTATTGCAATGCAGTAGTAGACTTTGTGCAAGAAAGCTTCAGGTTTAGTTTAACTCATTTCACAACTATGCAAGCCTCAGAAGTTGTGTACGACCATGTTAGTTCCCATTGTAAGATGCGGCGAAGCTGCAATTTAATATTTATATTTTTATTCTTGGAGCTCACATGAACTAGATCTGCCAATTTGCATAAGAAGTTGTGATATTTTACTACGATTCGAATGTAATAAAGTGATACTGCTGCTGTTTTGCTAAGAAAAAACAAACTTTATTATTTTTTTTCTGTTATTCTTTGACATTTATACGAAGACAAAAGGATCAAAATTTGCTGAAGCTCTTAGTATAGACTGTAAATCCAATGTATCAATTGCTGGAACTTGTGTAATCAAAATTTATACTCATTAAAAGAACTTCGTCAAGGGTTTTTGTAAGGGCAGATATGCTAGACGGAACCATAAACACTCATTGGAATGCTTTGTTTTATAGTCAAATTGTTCTTCTTTATAATACGAAAACAATTAATATATGTTTTTATAAAGAACCAAAAATAAGACAAAACAACAGCAATAACTAAAGCTTAAGCACAGCGCAAGCCAATGCATAACAGAATTTAGCTTTTTGGTAGCACCGTCCAAGGTTCAGGTCCTCCTTCGTTGTGGAAGCCCATGTATTCCTTTCTTAAGGAACATTCTGGATGGCAATATATGCAGCCCAGTGTGCACAAACACACCCTGAAGGCCCACTGACCACAAAAAGGCAAAGAGAGTATGCTCGCCGTGGGGAGTAAGTGGAAGAGAAGTGGACTGGTTTTGTTTTATGGTTTCTGAGTTCCAGTAAAGGTTGGTCTAGGTGGTGCCACCCATGTGCTCAGCTGGGAGAAAGAGCTTGCGCCGATAATGCACAGGGCGCCGGGGGAGGCCATTACTACATAGCGCCATCAACACTACAACCAAGACTCGAACGCACAACATTACATGAAAGGTTAGAGCTATCACAGAGGGACAAAACAAAAACAACTTCATTCCTTAAACTGCAATAGACCATCAATCTTAAACATGAAGGCTCCTAAAATATTGGACAGTTCAAGGCAAAAGCTCATAAATCTGTTGAAAGGGTCTTGAAGTGGTTCCAACTGTTTTGGTACACTCGCTGTCCAATGAAAAACAAGCATCTCCAAAACGGGAAACTTTAGGAAAGGCCAAAAGTGTTCTTTGCTGTTAATGTAAGTCAATGGAACCAGAATTTTTCCCAAGCCATTTTGAAGCATTTCTATTGGTCCGTTCATGAAATTACACGTACACAGTGTAAACAGCAGCAGCTTTGTTTTAGAGATGTTGAAATAAAAATTAACAAAAATTGAAAAGCATGTTTTTCTTTAGGAAGCAATGATATAATTAAGTGTATGCAGTGATATATAACATGCATAGATTCTTAGTTATAACTGTGTAGTTACTAATTTGTATGTATTTTATAAGCCTGTTTAGATGGGCTGTCTGAATTTCACTTTGCAGTGGCTCTGTTGCTTTAACAGCGTTTTATCATTCTTACAGCTATATACACTCCACTTTGCACATAACTATGTATTTCATATTTAATACTATGTAGTTACTGATTAATAAGTAATAAACTGCTAAGAAATATGTCTGTATATACATATATGTACATATAAGTTGCATAAAACTGTAGATTTCAAGTCTTAAATACTTGAATAATGAGTCTGCAGTTGAAGTGGTGTAATGCATTGGCAAGATTTAGATGGACCTTCCCGCAGCTGACTGAATCACATTTGCAGAGGCGTTGCTAATAACGGGTCTCTTAACATATAATCATGTAATTTACTTGCTAATCTCATAGTAGTTACTATCTTGTTCCTGTATAAAAAGACTTAAAATAACTATCTCAACAACACACTTGTAGCTTAAGTGGTTAAACGCATTGGCGAGGTTTAGATGGACTTCACAGCGTCTGTCCAACTCACACTTGCAGAGTTACAACTAATAACTGCTCTTTCAGGAGCATCCGCTTACTCACACAGCACGCACACATATCCACCCTTTAACACTTGCAACGGCCATAGCCACACATCGTTGGCGTGCGACGTTCGCCCTACCATCTGCTGTCACCGTCCCTGTTCTCCGCTGAAAACGTGCAAGCAGCAGCAGAGCGAGGGATGACCTACCTCTGAGCAAAGTGGAGGGGTAGCTGAAGGAGTCAAAGATGCTGTTAGAAGCCATGTGTTGCATCCAGGAGGGATAAATCCTGCTCCGTCGCTGCCCTCTCCGCACAGCTCAAGGAGCCACAGCCTGTTGAGATGAATGGACGATGAGGAAGAACGAAAAAAGCGACTGTAAGAGCGCCTTGGAACCCATAGGCTGCCTGCGACCAAGAATTTGGGGTTTCGCGAACGCCGCAGGAATCTTTAGCCACAAGTCCACTAACAGAACAGCATATGCGCAGTGGTGGATAGAGGGGAAGGAGAAAAGGAGAAGGATAGAATAGAATACAGGAAAAAAGAGCAACTTGAACCCTTAAACTAGGTTATTACTCAGTTACTACTATGTAATTACTACTGTTTAATATAGTAACAACTGTAAAACTATTATATGAGACTATATATATGTAATTAGGGGCCTATGTTGAGTAAAAGAAGATAAATAGAAGAAAAGAAAATATAAAATGGACAGAACTGGAGCAGAAAGTGTCTGTACCTGTTTCACAGCGGGTCACGTCCTCTATGTTTCTTTCTCTCCCTCTTTTTTTCTCTCTCTCTGTCTCTCGTTTGCTGGTGGTTTGTGCAATAACGGCGTGGTTTTTGGAGTGGTCTGAGGGAGGCCGTCCTCGAGGTCCAGGTGCGTCTTGCCGCCTGTTGTCGTGGTGATTGCCGTGGCGACGGCCTGTCAGTCTCCCGTCTGAGGTCACGGCTCCCGCGACAATCCTGCCACTCTCCAGTGCCGCTCTCCGATTGGTGCAGCCCGGGTCACGTGGCACATGAGGTCACAGGAGCATTCACTCCCTTCCACCATCGCTCGATCTTCTCTTTCTCATCTCTCTCTCTTCTCTCCTAATTTTCTCACCAGGTTTTGCTTCCTCCCTTTTTGATTGGACAGCAAAAAACACTCTTCTTTTCCTCTTTTTCGGTCAAGCCGCGACTTTTGGGAGTTTTAAGGAAAGGAAGCCTCCAGAAGACTTGCTAAGACAAGCTCATAGAAAGTAAAGGCAAAAAGAGAAATGATAAAAAAACGGAGGGGAGAGACACAAAGGGAGGAAAACGAAGAGCACCGTGAAGAAAAGCGCAGAAAGAGCTCTCGACTGAGGAGTGAGATTGAGTGTGAGCCGCGTTTGTGCATGTGTGTGTGTGTGTGTTTGTGAGCGCTGGTGGTTTGGGGCCTGCTAAACCAACCCTCCACCCTCACTTACCACTTGATAGTATCATAATCTTAGCCTCATTAGAAGCAGCCATGCCCGTTTTCTCTCTCACTCTCTCCATCTCACTCTTTTTCACTTCAGCCTTTTTGGTTATTGATTTTGTAAAATGACTATTCAGCAGTATAAGATGTATAGGGTGTTAATTGCTTATGAGGTGCTAAATGACTAAGAGTACCTAAAGATGTCACATGCACAGCCTCAGAAAGAAGGTCTAGCTTGATGTTTAGGCCTCCAATGTAAAATCAGCATTGTGCTGATGAAGCTCTGATAACAGTATTAGATAGCTTACTCACATCCTCGGACGACACATCCTTCATAGACTTTAGAAGTTAGTTGTTCCACATGTTTCATGCAATTACACATGTCCACAGGAAAGGTCTCACCAAAAAGTTTAAATTAGTTATTTAGTAAGAAAATTATAGCGTTCGCCCCATCATAAGAACGAGGAACTGCACAGTCACTCCTCCTCCCTCTGCACTCTTTACCAGTCTAAAAGAAACTTCATCACTTTACTCTTCAAGAACCTCTCCAAAGGTGGAAAGCAGCGGCAATGCAGTTTTACTTCTATTTAAATCACTTCTTTTGTTTGCTGCCAAACGTGGTTTCCTCCCAAATGTGTGACGCAAGGATTGTAATAAAAGTGTTCGAGTTTTAGCCACGGGTAAAATGTCATGTCACAGCTATCTCTCTGTTTGTAAAGAGTCCTTAAGGATGGGAAAGCAGTTATTTTGTTAGATTCTGTTGATAATTTTTAATTTACATTGTGGAATTTTTTTATTTGAAAAGTTAAACTAAACGTTGTACAAATTTGTCCTTTAAAGACCCTCCACATCATTCAAGCAGTGGCTGTAATTATCAGAGCTTTACCTTTTAGATGTAGCGATAAGCATCTAACATCTAAAACTATGATAATGATCATTCCTGGCTATTTTAGTTATATATTAGTACAAAGCACTAGAATTAGAATTAGAATTTAAAACCATTTGCTTGCACACAGTGGAATTTGACCTCTCCATTTAACCCATCCGTGCAGTGAAACACCCACATACACACACTAGTAAACATTCACACTAGGGCACAGTGAGCACACTTGCCTAGGTTGGTAAGCAGTTGGGGGTTAGGTGCCTTTCTCAAGGGCACTTCAGTCATGTGCTGTTGGTCCAGGGGATCGAACTAGCAACCTTCTGTTTACAAGACCGGATCCCTAACCTTCAGCCCACCACTGCCCCTCAAAAATAAAATATTGGAAACATACATTTCCATTTTTGTTGATTTTCATTTTTCTATACTATAGCTACATGATAGCTGATGTTTACAATTTGTAAAAAAAAAAAATCATAACAAAGGGACCAACAGAAATGGCCCGAAACAGAAAAGTAAGGTAGATTGTTTCCCTCTCCTGGAAGGTTGGGCAGCAACGATAACTTGGTTATTGCACACAAAATACATTCAACTGATAAATTCAACTCATCAACCATGTTTTCTTTGAAGCTTGCAGGGTTATTAGCATATTTTACCCAACACTAACTTCCTCAGTAAAGAACTCTGGCACAAAGCTACCACTGTTTTCCATTTTCAGCATTGAACTGAAACCTGATCAGGCTAACACTCATATTCTAGCTTCTAGGACTTGCAGAAGCCCTCATCAGAAATCAAGTCCTGATGGGACCATTTTGCATTGGGTGTTAAACCGTCTACAGCCAAACCTTGAAATAAGAGTTTTACTACAATACCTGAACACATAACAAGCATGATGATTCTATTTTATGACAATATGAGCTAAAAAGCTAAAACTTAAACACCTTGATTATTTATTTTTATTCCACCGAAGTCCTTCTCCAAAGACCTAGAAGACCCTCTGACATAAAGATATAAAGATCACACATGCAGGCCAGGAACTATTTAGGAATCTTTCAATTTTAGGAGAACTTCAATGCAACCGTTATGCAACCCAGCTTCTTCTTTCTCGTCTTTCATGTATCAATATGGTTGGATATTTTCTCTCAGACTGTTCTCATGTCTGACCGCCGGACACTAGACCTGACCTGCTGCTGTCTGGCCGATCAGCTGACTCTCTCAAGCGTGTGTGGTTTGCAAACTCTGAGACGGTCATCTCAGAACGTGTATTCCGCTGTCGTAAATGTGTGTGTGTTTGTTTAATGTCGGACATGCCGCTTAGCACCCTCACTGCCCTGCTAATGAGCAGTTGCGTGTTGGTCAGGAGGCAGCAAAGGGAAAATGACATGGTCCCAAAAATGCCTTTCGTACGTGTCTGAGTGTGTGAGCGTTTGGTATGGAAATGACACACTCCCGGCGAATGTGGCCGATGGCCGAGGCCACACAGTGGCTTTAAGGCTTATCAGCAGTGTCCCAGCCTAACCTCACCCATAGCTCTCTACTGAAATCGCCAATCTCACTTTCTCCTGTGCTTTATACCTACATGTTCAACCCTGACTCCACAACATCCACCAACAGGATACAGTTACAATCCTGCTCATTATTATGACCAAAGCTCAGTCAGGGTTCTGGGTATCTTGGTTCCTTTGTTTATTTTCTTAGAGAAAAGAAGTACACATCCTATACAGAGCACATTTTGATGCACCGTTGCTGTATATTTGATTATAGGGTTGATATAGACTGATATTGTACACAGAATATTGCAGACTTTTTTGTAGACAATGTGTTGAGACTATAAGAATATACAGTATATGTAAGTTTTATGTAGTAACTCATGCGCATGTATATATATGCTTGTTCCCTGTTTGGTTGAGAGTGTGAAGGGTAACTCTTACATCTTCATGGGCCATTCAGCAGCTCCGAGCAAATATATTTTGGGACAGTGTGCTCATACAGTACAGCACTGGGGAGCCTTTTTGGGTACACGGTACGTCTACAACACTATAACTGCGCTTCTATAAAAAGATGTTTATTATACCCTCCTTAGCTGTATAGCACACTGTTTAGATTTGATCAGCTTTTGATTAGCTTACATGTAAAGTGGGAGTAATCATAAAATGATTTTGGTCTCTTCTGTATTCGCAACATGAGCTATTTTTAAAAAGACCACACCTGCGTCATACTGGTATAGAAATAACCCCAGGTCATATTAAGATGTATTCAAACTGAAATAGTTTCACCTTGGTTGGGTGTTGTAATCTGAGTAACTGCTATATGATTTTCTTGCAAGTAATCAAAGAAATATCTTAAAAGAACCAGTGAATTCTGTCTTGAGCCTGCTTTACTAGCTGAATGCTATTCTATGTAACTAACTGGTTGACATTTTTTGTTGTTTGTGCTTTAAGACCATGTTAATTAGAAACAGCATCATCTTCCAGGCAGTGGTATTTAAATCAGGGATATTTGGGGTAGTTTGTGGAATATTCCACAGAATCTTTATGCCAAATCAACCAGTGAAATCCCTTGCAAATAAAATTACCAAAACTAATACATAGGACTTTATTCCCATACAGATTCCCCATTGGTAAATATTATATCACACACTGTAAACAAGTAGTTATACTGATGTTAGGAGTGACTCAAAGAATCTGTTGTCAAAATCAAACAAATGTATTTTTGTGATTAAATGAATTGTTTGTTATCTAGTTGCGAGCATTTAATACATAAGGCTTGTTCTGAGGTGTCAACAGAGTGTAAATCTAATTTTTGTAATTTATTAAAATTCCCTATGCTGCATAAATCAGTCATTAATATAAAGTTAACCAACCAAGTTAATTATCTCAGTAAAACTGGAGAGTCTTCAGTTGTCTGTAGATCACAAATTCATGTTAGGAGTCCAAGGAGAAGGAGAAGATAGAGAGAGAGAGATGTTCAATAAAAAGAAACCAGTTGGTGAAGCCGCAAGACACCACCCCAAGAGATATGTGCACATGCAGAAGCCAAAAAAAACCCAAAAATAGCAGTAATTTCAAATACGCTACAGAAACGTTAACCTGGATTTCGTTCAGTTTCAAGTTTGTAAGCTTGTCTCCAGTCAGAGAGACAGGGGCCTCATCTTGTGTGAACGGAAATAAGTGCCTGCCTTCATAATGTCTCTGATTCTGTTCAGATAGCAAACTTTGCCAGCAAACATCTCTGGAGAGCATCAAAACCTTAATTACCTTAGTTCACCTTAGTAGGTCGCAGGAGCAAACACTAAAAACATTAGCAGCCATGATTGAGCTTTTGACAGCATCTTGAAAATGTGATTCCACCTTCATCTGATCCAACTTATCAAACCACAGAGAAAATCTAACATTGAGCTGCATATTGTGGATATTACTCATAATATTGTTTTTGCTATATTGCCTGGTCCTACTAGACCAATCAGCCATAACAACAGAACCACCTCCTGGCATCTACTTTCATTGTCTTACAATAAACAAGCACTTGTAGCTCTACACTTACAGACTATGGTTCATCTGTTTCTCTGCATACTTTGTTACCCTGTTCCTCAATTGTCAGGACCCCCACAGGACCACCGCAGAGCAGATATTATTTTTGTGGTGGGTCATTCTCAGCACTGCAGTGACACTGACGCGGTGGTGTTGTGTAGTGTGTGTCATGCTGGTGTGAGTGGAGCAGTGCTGCTGGAGTCACCATTCACTCTAATAGACACGCCTACCTTGTGGGACCACCATGTAGGCATACATAGCTCATCTACTGCTGCTCACTTTGTTTTCCTCTAGTGCTTTATCAGTGTTCACAGGATGCTGTCCACAGGACACTGTTGGCTGGTTGTTGCTGGTTGGTGGACTTTTCTCAGTCCAGCAGTGAAACTGAGGTGCTTAAACACTCCAGCAGCAGGACTGCTGTGTCTGATCCACTCACACCAGCACAACACACACTAACACATGTTCCCTAATAGTACCTGCTCTGGGGTGGTCCAGTGAGAGTCCTGATCATCAAAGATCAGGGTGAAAGGGGATAAACAATGTAAGCAGCGATGAACTACAGTCTGTAAATGTTCCTATATGGTAAGTGAAGCTGATAGAATGGACAATGTATGGAGGTTTTGATGTTATTGCTGCTAAAAAATATTAAGTCAATTGTCATCAGTTTGCGGAAAGGTTGCGCCCAAATCCTAGGTGCTGAAGTCATAAAAGAAGCCACCACCAATGGTTTGAGGAAAGGGTGCTGCCTTAATAAACCAGTTGGTGCTCATTTGGCTTAATCAGCGTAGACACCTCAGCCAAGACAGAAAGAGCGGGGCTGCCTGCTCCGCCTCCACGTCATTGCCCCGCTCCACAGCTCGGTCACCAGGATCCGACGTCAGGCATAAACCAGTGGCCTTTCTTTGGAACAGGAGGCGGGGTCCAGTGTGGGGCTTGTGGCATTGGTATCGTCCTCAGGCCACTTGACCCTGTCGTTGTGTTCCCACCGAGTCTGTCTGCACTTGTTGGTGCCCGGGGGACGGGTGCCTGAGATCATCTCAGTGTAAAAATGTGATAATTCTGATAAAAGCGATCTGGTCAAATAAAATAAACCGGGGACTTGAGACATTCCACAGTCAATATCTTTAGGTCCACCATTGTCAGATGATAGAAAGTAACCACATTCTCAGTGTCTTATGATTCAAACCTTGTGCTAAAGCATCCAAACAACTTCATATGAAATGTCATGGTTAAGTTTAGCACCAAGGCCACGCTCATAAGACCTCCATTATGATTTTTCCATTTTCCCTTTTTCATAAAACACTGGGTCGTCCATGTCTTTGGGCGTATCTAAGCTTATGAAGGCCATGTGAAGATGGGGGCCATTTGACTTTTCCCTCCCCACAGGGACAAACACCATCTGCTCCTTGTTTTGGAAGGTCATTTCTTAGCAGCGGCATTCGCTAACCGCAATCGAAAACGGTCAAAGGCAACACTGGAGTTAGGGAAGAGATTTTTTTCTTCGCCTCCCTTGTTTATCAAGCCCCTGTATTTAAGCTTAATATAACTGCAGTGTTTTTGCTGAGAAAACCTGTGGTGGGCCCCCGGGCTGCCAATGACCCTCCGCCCCACGGGTGGGGCTGAGCCGGGCGGCGGCTAGCGCATGCGGTCACTAGCGCAGCTGCACAGGGGCTTATTTTGTGGCGTAAAAATTGCAGGCTTCCCCATGTGTAGCTCATAAAGAAGGGAATGCAGTGAAGGACTGGAGGAGGAAAGCCAGGGACGCAGTGGCCGTCCTCGTTTGACACTTTTTGGCCTAGAAAAACACACGACCCCTCTCAGCTAAATCTGTGCTACTGATGCAAATTCAGGACATAGGAGGAAGTGAGTGGGCCCCTATATATATATATATATATATATATATATATATATATATATATATATATATATATATATATATATATAACCAATACTGTGCAAAAATCTTAGACAAGCTCATTACAAGATTTCCTATAGATAAGAAAGTGGTGAACAAACAGAAAAAAGCTCAGATAAAATTCTGGTTCCATTGGCTTACATTAAAAGTGAAGAGTTTTTGTGCCTTTTTCGAGATACATGTATTTCTTTGGACAGTGTTGATATGTGATGTGTATGACCCTGTGGGCATTAGTGTCGGTGCTAAGGGTTTGAGCCCCTCCATTTATAAACTCATATAAAGTAGACTTAGACTAAAAAACTTGTACATAATGGCCATTTTGGCTCAAAATAAGATAAATCAAGGGTAAATCATATTAAAAGCCTTTGTTTTTTCAGATAGTATATGTCTTCACTTTGTCTTTGCTAATGATTGTACGTTATTCCACTCCTACTGCTTTCTACTATTAAGTCATCTTAAAGAAAAGTGTTCTTATGTTTCACAATGACTAGCTGCAGTGTTTTTGAATTTCTTGTTGACATGACCTTTCCCTTTTATGTGGCAGCAAGGATCTTTTTAAATTTGTTTTTAGAATATAACAAAGGTTTCTTGCTGCGAGCAATGAGAAGGCGTAAAAACGTCAATCTGCCATGACAATCTGCCATGATGCAAAACGTTTAGACTAGCTCAGCAGAAGTAGGCCACAAGCCGGACTGACAGTTTTTCTCACTGCACATTCTAGGTTTTTTTTTTTTTCGTCTTCTTCGGCCTCGGCCCTCTTAGCAGGGATGTGGGTGTCCACACAAGTGAGTGAGAGATAATATACACGAGCCTTCGTCTGTCACATGTCCAAAAAATGCTGTATGCTCCGTCTTTTGCAGGTAGTTTGCGGTTTGCCCTACAATATTTTGACCGAACCAGGTTTTTCCCATAAGTTCAGTTTATGCAAGAAGATATACAGAAAAACGTATCCTTGATTATTAACCTTCCTCGTCTATTACCTGAGTAATGAGTTAAAGCAGACATCAGTGTGGTTTTGCACGTTGTGTGCATCAGTCTACATTTTTCAAAAGTACAAAAAGTGTTTGGTGGTCGTCGCTTCAATCTCATCATTACAGCATGTCTGGGGTAAAACAGAGCGAGAGACAGAGACAGACATGTTTACTACCTTGGTAAAAAGGAGCCGCATTTAGTCCCTCCTCTTTCCACAGAGCTGCACCCAAACCATCCTCCTTCCTCTTTCTCACACTCGCTGTGTGGCTGCAAAGATGGCCCTCGCACGACATCCTACATGCATGAGTACCAACGGGTTGAAAATACCTACTATGAATGCCAAGCTGCTCAGATATTCTATGTGAAACAATGCAGTGACTGCAATGCAAATAAAAAAAGGCTTCCTTTTGAGGTCACGGTAGAAGGCTTTGTGTGCTACAGAACAGAGCGGCATGCAAAATGTGGACACCCCTGGTCATGTGAAAGGACTGAACATGTTTCTGCCCAACATACATAAAAAAAAAACAACAATATGTGCTGTACTTTTTCCCAGTATGCTACATTCAGCAAACAAACAATTAATTTTGTGTATAGGGTAAAGATGTATAAACGTTTTAGATACACTACCAGTCAAACGTTTTAGTACACTACCAGCCAAACGTTTTAGTACACTACCAGCCAAACGTTTTAGTACACTACCAGTCAAACGTTTTAGTACACTACCAGTCAAACGTTTTAGATACACTACCAGCCAAACGTTTTAGATACACTACCAGTCAAACGTTTTAGATACACTACCAGCCAAACGTTTTAGTACACTACCAGTCAAACGTTTTAGATACACTACCAGCCAAACGTTTTAGTACACTACCAGTCAAACGTTTTAGATACACTACCAGCCAAACGTTTTAGTACACTACCAGTCAAACGTTTTAGATACACTACCAGCCAAACGTTTTAGATACACTACCAGTCAAACGTTTTAGATCACTACCAGTCAAATGTTTTAGATCACTACCAGTCAAACGTTTTAGATACACTACCAGTCAAACGTTTTAGATCACTACCAGTCAAATGTTTTAGATACACTACCAGCCAAACGTTTTAGATACACTACCAGTCAAACGTTTTAGTACACTACCAGCCAAACGTTTTAGATACACTACCAGTCAAACGTTTTAGATACACTACCAGTCAAACGTTTTAGATACACTACCAGCCAAACGTTTTAGATCACTACCAGCCAAACGTTTTAGTACACTACCAGTCAAACGTTTTAGATCACTACCAGTCAAATGTTTTAGATACACTACTATTCAAACGTTTTATATACACTACCAGTCAAACGTTTTAGTACACTACCAGCCAAACGTTTTAGATCACTACCAGCCAAACGTTTTAGTACACCACCAGTCAAACGTTTTAGATCACTACCAGTCAAACGTTTTAGATACAATACCAGTCAGACGTTTTAGTACACTACCAGTCAAACGTTTTAGATCACTACCAGTCAAACGTTTTAGATACACTACCAGTCAAACGTTTTAGTACACTACCAGCCAAACGTTTTAGTACACTACCAGCCAAACGTTTTAGATACACTACCAGTCAAATGTTTTAGTACACTACCAGCCAAACGTTTTAGATACACTACCAGCCAAACGTTTTAGATACACTACCAGTCAAACGTTTTAGTACACTACCAGTCAAACGTTTTAGATCACTACCAGTCAAACGTTTTAGTACACTACCAGTCAAACGTTTTAGATCACTACCAGACAAACGTTTTAGATCACTACCAGTCAAACGTTTTAGATCACTACCAGTTAAATGTTTTAGTACACTACCAGTCAAACGTTTTAGATACACTACCAGTCAAACGTTTTAGTACACTACCAGTCAAACGTTTTAGTACACTACCAGCCAAACGTTTTAGTACACTACCAGCCAAACGTTTTAGATCACTACCAGTCAAACGTTTTAGTACACTGCCAGTCAAACGTTTTAGATACACTACCAGCCAAACGTTTTAGATACACTACCAGCCAAACGTTTTAGTACACTACCAGTCAAACGTTTTAGTACACTACCAGTCAAACGTTTTAGATACACTACCAGTCAGACGTTTTAGTACACTACCAGTCAAACATTTTAGATACACTACCAGTCAGACGTTTTAGTACACTACCAGCCAAAAGTTTTAGATACACTACCAGCCAAACGTTTTAGATACACTACGAGCCAAACGTTTTAGATACACTACCAGTCAGACGTTTTAGTACACTACCAGTCAAACGTTTTAGATACACTACCAGTCAGACGTTTTAGTACACTACCAGCCAAAAGTTTTAGATACACTACGAGCCAAACGTTTTAGATACACTACCAGTCAGACGTTTTAGTACACTACCAGTCAAACGTTTTAGATACACTACCAGTCAGATGTTTTAGATACACTACCAGTCAAACGTTTTAGTACACTACCAGTCAAACGTTTTAGATCACAACCAGCCAAACGTTTTATTACACTACCAGCCAAAAGTTTTAGATCACTACCAGTCAGACGTTTTAGTACACTACCAGACAAACGTTTTAGATACACTACCAGCCAAACGTTTTAGATACACTACCAGTCAAACTTTTTAGTACACTACCAGTCAGACGTTTTAGATACACTACCAGTCAGATGTTTTAGATACACTACCAGTCAAATGTTTTAGATACACTACCAGCCAAAAGTTTTAGATCACAACCAGCCAAACGTTTTAGTACACTACCAGTCAGATGTTTTAGATACACTACCAGTCAAACGTTTTAGATACACTACCAGCCAAACGTTTTAGATACACTACCAGTCAAACGTTTTAGATCACTACCAGTCAAATGTTTTAGATCACTACCAGTCAAACGTTTTAGGTACACTACCAGTCAAACGTTTTAGATCACTACCAGTCAAATGTTTTAGATACACTACCAGCCAAACGTTTTAGATACACTACCAGTCAAACGTTTTAGTACACTACCAGCCAAACGTTTTAGATACACTACCAGTCAAACGTTTTAGATACACTACCAGTCAAACGTTTTAGTACACTACCAGTCAAACGTTTTAGATACACTACCAGCCAAACGTTTTAGATCACTACCAGCCAAACGTTTTAGTACACTACCAGTCAAATGTTTTAGATCACTACCAGTCAAATGTTTTAGATACGCTACCAGCCAAACGTTTTAGATACACTACCAGTCAAACGTTTTAGTACACTACCAGCCAAACGTTTTAGATCACTACCAGCCAAACGTTTTAGTACACCACCAGTCAAACGTTTTAGATCACTACCAGTCAAACGTTTTAGATACAATACCAGTCAGACGTTTTAGTACACTACCAGTCAAACGTTTTAGATCACTACCAGTCAAACGTTTTAGATACACTACCAGTCAAACGTTTTAGATACACTACCAGTCAAACGTTTTAGTACACTACCAGTCAAACGTTTTAGTACACTACCAGCCAAACGTTTTAGTACACTACCAGCCAAACGTTTTAGATCACTACCAGTCAAACGTTTTAGTACACTGCCAGTCAAACGTTTTAGATACACTACCAGCCAAACGTTTTAGATACACTACCAGCCAAACGTTTTAGTACACTACCAGTCAAACGTTTTAGTACACTACCAGTCAAACGTTTTAGATACACTACCAGTCAGACGTTTTAGTACACTACCAGTCAAACGTTTTAGATACACTACCAGTCAGACGTTTTAGTACACTACCAGCCAAAAGTTTTAGATACACTACGAGCCAAACGTTTTAGATACACTACCAGTCAGACGTTTTAGTACACTACCAGTCAAACGTTTTAGATACACTACCAGTCAGATGTTTTAGATACACTACCAGTCAAACGTTTTAGTACACTACCAGTCAAACGTTTTAGATACACTACCAGTCAAACGTTTTAGATACACTACCAGTCAGATGTTTTAGTACACTACCAGCCAAACGTTTTAGATACACTACCAGTCAGACGTTTTAGATACACTACCAGTCAAACGTTTTAGATACACTACCAGTCAGACGTTTTAGTACACTACCAGTCAGATGTTTTAGATACACTACCAGTCAAACGTTTTAGATACACTACCAGTCAGACGTTTTAGATACACTACCAGTCAGATGTTTTAGATACACTACCAGTCAAACGTTTTAGATACACTACCAGCCAAAAGTTTTAGATCACAACCAGCCAAACGTTTTAGTACACAACCAGCCATAAGTTTTAGATACACTACCAGTCAGATGTTTTAGATACACTACCAGTCAAACGTTTTAGATAGACCACCAGCCAAAAGTTTTGGATACACCACCAGTCAGATGTTTTAGATACACTACCACCCAAAAGTTTTAGATACACTACCAGCCAAAAGTTTTAGTACACTACCAGCCAAACGTTTTAGATACACTACCAGTCAGACGTTTTAGTCCACTACCAGTCAAACATTTTAGATACACTACCAGTCAGATGTTTTAGATACACTACCAGTCAAACGTTTTAGATACACTACCAGCCAAAAGTTTTAGATCACAACCAGCCAAACGTTTTAGTACACCACCAGCCAAAAGTTTTAGATACACTACCAGTCAGATGTTTTAGATACACTACCACCCAAAAGTTTTAGATACACTACCAGCCAAAAGTTTTAGATCACAACCAGCCAAACGTTTTAGTACACTACCAGCCAAACGTTTTAGTACATTACCAGACAAACGTTTTAGATACACTACCAGCCAAACGTTTTAGTACACTACCAGTCAAACGTTTTAGATACACTACCAGCCAAACGTTTTAGTACACTACCAGTCAAACGATTTAGATACACTACCAGCCAAACGTTTTAGTACACTACCAGCCAAACGTTTTAGTACATTACCAGACAAACGTTTTAGATACACTACCAGCCAAACGTTTTAGTACACTACCAGTCAAACGTTTTAGATACACTACCAGCCAAACGTTTTAGATACACTACCAGTAAAACGTTTTAGTACTCTACCAGCCAAAAGTTTTAGAACACTACCAGTCAAACGTTTTAGTACACTACCAGACAAACGTTTTAGATCACTACCAGTCAAACGTTCTATCATACTACCAGTCAAACGTTTTAGTATATTACCAGACAAACGTTTTAGTACACTACCAGTAAAACATTTTACATACACTACCAGCCAAACGTTTTAGATACACTACCAGCCGAAAGTTTTAGATACACTACCAGCCAAACGTTTTAGAACACTACCAGTCAAACGTTTTAGTACACTACCAGTCAAACGTTTTAGTACACTACCAGACAAACGTTTTAGTACACTACCAGTGAAACGTTTCAGATGCACTACAAGTGAAACGTTTTAGTACACTACCAGCCAAACGTTTTAGTACACTACCAGCCAAACGTTTTGGTACACTACCAGCCAAACGTTTTAGTACACTACCAGCCAAACGTTTTAGTACACTACCAGTCAAACATTTTAGTACACTACCAGTCAAACATTTTAGTACACTACCAGTCAAACGTTTTAGATACACTACCAGTCAAATGTTTTAGATACACTACCAGTCAAACGTTTTAGTACACTACCAGACAAACGTTTTAGTACACTACCAGTGAAACGTTTCAGATGCACTACCAGCCAAACGTTTTGGTACACTACCAGTCAAACGTTTTAGATCACTACCAGTCAAACGTTTTAGATCACTACCAGTCAAACGTTTTAGATACACTACCAGTCAAACGTTTTAGTACACTACCAGTCAAACGTTTTAGATACACTACCAGCCAAACGTTTTAGTACACTACCAGTCAAACGTTTTAGATACACTACCAGCCAAACATTTTAGATACACTACCAGTAAAACATTTTAGATACACTACCAGCCAAACGTTTTAGATCACTACCAGACAAATGTTTTAGATACACTACCAGTCAAACGTTTTAGTACACTACCAGTCAAACGTTTTAGTACACTACCAGACAAACGTTTTAGATACACTACCAGTCAAACGTTTTAGATACACTACCAGTCAAACGTTTTAGATACACTACCAGCCAAACATTTTAGATACACTACCAGTAAAACATTTTAGATACACTACCAGCCAAACGTTTTAGATCACTACCAGACAAACGTTTTAGATACACTACCAGTCAAACATATACATAATTAACTTAGGTTATGAGTAACAAGAAATAATAATAATAATAATAATAATAATAATAATTATTATTATTATTATTATTATTATTATTATTTATGACCATCCATGCCCCAGGGACTCTGTGAGGTTACCAGGATGGCTTGGGAAAGCATGTAGCGCTCCTAGCAGAGAATATATCTCGAATATAGCTTTTATATCCAGTATAATAACTTTACAGGAGAAGGAAAAATCTTCTTTACTTTCACTGTCATTTTGTTTCCAATTGGTCCGTTTCTTTCACTCCAGTCATCATAACATTTACAACAGACATTTTCAAATTATGTCTGAAAAAATTAAACATGCAACGGTTCTATTCTGTTAGGTTTGCTCTGTTACTTTATTTTTACTTCAACAAAAACATATCATTTGCCCGGGGGTGTTCAGACTTCTGCGTCCGCCTGTGAATGCAGTTAGGAGGATTAGATTTGACAGAGATGATGCATATAAAAACACTTATGCTGAGTTGGACCACAGGCGGGTCATCCTCGTGGCTTGCTTGAAGTTAATATCATGAGCACATGCACAGTATTTTTAGCCACTGGAATGGTATTAATTCAGAACAGATTAAACCGCTCACTTTGGTTACTTTTAAATATCGTCTTTGATGAGTCAGTCACAGCCCGGCATCAGTAAAAGAAAACATGCCTGATGTTAGACTAAACTATCTAAAACCATCTTAACTCACACCATGAGTATACATATCATTGCTGCCTAAAGAAAAACATGTATCTTCATTTTTGTTGATTTTTATATATACATATATATATTAGAGATGGACCGATCAGTGTTTTTGAGGCCGATTCCGATCACCTTTCAGCACGATCGGCCGATACCGATAGAGGGTGGGGTATGTGCCACGGCAGGGCCACATGTAGTTATTAGTGCAAGCAAGTCATGAAACATGGTCTAAACTGGTTTATTACCATTTTTAACCAGCTCATATGAAACAGCATCATATTTTTTTTACAAAATTTGCAGCAAATAAACAAATTAAATCAAACAAATATCCCCAATACTGCAATCATTACATTTAGACCCTTAATTTAAAATGAAAAAAGCTAATTAAATAAATGCAGTCATTAAACACAGACTGTTATTTTAAACGAAAAACTGCAACCATTAAATCTTGAATTGTTGCTGCTGTTCTGTTCGTACCGGTCAGATCTGGTCTGTATGGTGTTCTGGGTTGTTTGTTTTGTGTTAGCTGTGTGTGCTAGCTCTGCTGTTCGCTGATACTCACTGTATTCAGCTGCATGCAGTGTCGTATCAGATTATTAGTGTCAAATCTTTATCTAGGTTCCTCAACGAGACACACTGATTTTACTAATTTAAAAACGTCTGCGTCATATACGGTAAACACTGGCAGACGGACCACATGCTTTCTTTAAGCGCAGGCTTTTCTCGCGAGGCTGCTGCTTAAGTCAGTCTGTGGAAAATGAAAGAGCGTGTATTTCCAACTTGTGGTTCAGATAGGAATTGCAGGGAGCTGGCTGGAGGGCTCCTCTTCCTGGATGAAACACTAGCTGGAAATACATTTTACTAGGCTCATTTGTTTGATCGTCTCTCAGGATCGGCTAAATTGGAGAAATATTGGCCGATCACCGATCACATATTTTGATTAAAAATCGGCTGATACCGATACATAGCCGATCGATCCTTCCATCTCTAATATATATATATGTATATATCTATAGTCGCTGTCCAATGAAAAACAATCATCTCCATTTTTGTCAAGTTTGAGTTTATTTATAATTTGAACATGCCAATGGTCGTTTACACTGATGAATGAGGAAAGGACCAATAGAAGTGTTCCAAAATAACTTGGAAAAAAATCTGGTTCTATTGACTTACACTGAAAGTAAAATATGTTTTTGGTCTCTCCTGTAAAGTTGCAATTTTCAAGATACTTGTTTTTCATTAGTGTCAGGTGCGGTGTGGACAGAATGGACGCTGGCGGAAGTAAAGTCAATGAGCCGGTTTATTTACAAACACAAAGAGAATATCAGACGAGTAGTCAAAAACAGAGAGCAGAGAGTCGAACACCAGAACAAGAATGTCAGAGGCAAATCCAAAAACAGAACAAGGGTCATACACGAAATACAGGTAATGATAATGCTCAGAAATGCAGTGGTACAAACAAAGCAAAGGTTGCGAGGCAGAGTCTTTAAAGGGTGTAGGTGATAAAAACAGGTGAAGTCAATATTCAGGTGACTGCGAATGATAGGTGGCGCGGGGACATGTGACGGTGATGTCCTCCACCCAAGGGTTCTGGGTAATGTAGTCCGTAGTGCTAGGAGGCTCACCAGCCGGAACGAGATGCATGACAATTGGATAGCGACGATATATATATATATATATTTTTTTTCTTTTCTTTTCTTTTACTGAGATGCCCACAAATAAAAGTAACCATCTTCAAACTCTACACACCACTGCCACCTTCTTCAACCACAAATGACCCTGAGACAATGACATTCAATATCTGATCTTTGAAGCATTATATATTCACACACACACAGATTAATTAACTTATAGAAACATACATTTAAATTAAATAATATTTTCACCCTCTCCTATAAAGATGCCATTTTTGGGAAACATCTTTTTTAATTGGACAGTGACGAAATGTATATAAGTAGATTAGGGCTATATATATATATATATATTGGTGCGCTTCTGCCCACTGTGATTTAAAAACTGAACTGGCGGTCTTAGAACTTGTTATAAATATCCTGTAATGGGTTTAAATGCCAATTTAACCTCATGTATACATTTGCCAGGCTTGAGCTTCGTCACTGCAGACGCGGCCCACGCAAAGCCGAAGCACCGAAGGTTTTCTGAGGGAAACAAAATGGCGTCTGAGATAAGAGGCTTCGTGTCTTTGTCTCTCGTAGTGGAGGATAACCAGTGAGTGACAGCTGCATGTGCCAGCGGGCAGGCCCCGCTCTAATGTGGGGTTTAGCTGGGTTTCAGACACACAGCACACGGATGCGAGCCCCTGAAAGCCACTGGGGCCAACCTCAACGCTCACCATCGCTTCATTTCCCCAAAAAAAACCAGACCAGATCAGACCAGATCTGAGCCAGAGAGCACCCGACCAAAAAACCCATTCCACCACCGCCGCCGCCTCCAGCCTCCACACTGCCAGCAAGCACACTTCAAACACACACTCATCGGGGACGCTTTTCTTTTGTTTTGTTTTTTTGCGTTGCCGTTGGATGTACCACAGCACCGTGCTTCTCTCTTTCGATATTTCGCCCGATTCTCTGCGTGCCGTGCTTTCCCTCCCTGTTTGCACATTCGGCTGCCCGTCTGTGGACGTGTACGTGTGTGTGTGGCTCCCGAACGTGATGAAGCTTTCTCGGTTTCAATTGCATGTGCGCTGTGAGAACCGAATGTAGGCTGCCAGCTTCTGGTACTTATTTTCTGTGCTTGTGTGTGAAATTGTGCATAACTTGTCAGGCGGAGGAAAACAAGGACTTTCTTAAAGTTCAATATAAGTCATTTTAGGTCGTTTCTATCAGCCCACCCAACATGGAATGTTCACACAATGTGAGGAACATCTCTGGAATGACATTAAAAAAATTATATTGGAGCAAATGAATCATCAGGACCCCTACAGGACCATCACAGAGCAGGAATTATGTAAGTGGTGGGTCATTCTCAGCACTGCAGTGACACTGATGGTGGTTTTGCTGGTATGAGTGGATCAGACACAGCCGTGCTGCTGGAGTTTTTAAACACTGTGTTCACTCACTGTCCACTCTAAGGGACACGCCTACCTTGCTGGTCCACCTTGTAGATGTAAAGTCAGAGACACTGTGTGTGTTCCTCAAGTTCTTCATCAGTGGTCATAGGACAAATGCAAAGTTTTGATTTGTGGACTATTCTCAGTCCAGCGGTGACACTGGGGTGTATATAAAAGCTCTGTGGTGCATCCGTAGGGGTCTTAACCATTAAAGAATAGAGTAAAACGGGGTCAACGAAGTATGCAGAGAAACAGATGGTCCACCGTCTGTAAATGTAGAACTACAAAGTGCTCCTCTATAGTAAGTGGAGCTGATGAAACGGACAATGCGTGCAGATACAAGGAGGTGTACCTATTAAAGTTCCCAGTGTTTGTTTTATGAATATCAATATAAATGTTCTAAATCTTCCAATTGATAGCTGTGGATTGGCTCCAGCCCCCCCATGACCCCAACTACAGGGATAAAGCAGAATGGATGGATGGCTGGATGTTCTAAAACTCTCAACTGTTAGCTGCTATTGCCTTTGCCCAATTACGCTGCCATTGACTCCAGCCCTGTGTGACCCCGACTAACGTGATAAAGTGGAAGATAATGGATGGATAATAATAATAATAATAATACTAATAATACTACTACTAATAATATATGTAATATTAATAATGTCATTGCGTTAACAGCCCTAATCCATGAAAAAAGAAGTATCTTCAAAATGGTAACTATAGGAGATGCCAAAAACATTATTTAATTTAAATGTATGTTTCTATCAGTTAATTAATCTGTGTGTGAATATATAATGTCATTTTCTCAGGGTCATTTGTGGTAAAGAAGAAGGTGGCAGTGGTGAAGATGGTTCCTTATATCCTTGGGCTCAGTAAAGAAAAAGTATATATATATATATATATATATATATATATATATATATATATATATATATATATATATATATATATCATCGGTGTAACCTGTGTATGTGTGTGTGTGTAGGTATTAAATCAATGCACGTATTTACTTCTGTAGGTGTGATGTGTGTTTGACTGCGCACTTGAATGCATTGCTATGTAGAGCTTGAGAGCTTGTGTGTGTGTGTGTGTGTGTTGCCCTGTTCCTTGTTGATTTCCTGTGGTTCAGACAGAGGTTTTGTATGTGCCAGACAGATGGGTAAGCTCGAGCACAGGACAGGATGTAGAAGTGAACGCGCTCTCACACTGTATCAGCTCGAATGCAGCATGTCTGCACGCATATATTTATACAGCACCTGCGCAGCGCTGTGAGAGTGCGTGTGTGTGTGTGCCGCGAGCGTTAGGGAAGCATGCGCGTCAGTATGAAATCCTGTTGACGTGTGCATAACATTAAATATATCATTAGCTAGCGGCCTCGCTTGCCTTTCACGCGCTGTTATTTTTGCTCGTGCTGCCTGCACTGGGTCTGCTAGCACACAACTTCTGCTTGCTAGTAGTTTGGCCTTATTTTGCAACGCTCATTTTTGCAACTTCAAAGTGGCTTACTTGGAGTGAAGAGTGGGGCTAAATAGCGATTTCAGTATTAACTGTTGATAGAAAGGGCCTTTGCTGTCTGTTATGTAGCATTCTAGCATTAGCACTCACACACAGACTCTTACTGGCAGTGATAGAGCAACATTTCATAACATTACATTATGATTTTCTCTTAAAACAGTTTCATAATTTGATGGTGTGATGACTTATAATACAGAGAACATCTCTGTCATTGGTACTCTGGGCTGGAATACCTGCTATAGTACTATGTAACTTTGGAGATAAGACTTGCAAATTCAGCTTAATGCTTTATGACACCACATCAAACACCAACAACTATGGGTTTCGAGTGACATCCCATTCTTAATCCATAGGGTTCAATTTCCAGCTATAACAGCTTCAACTCTTTACACACAGTTTTATTGAAATCTTTGACCGTTCTTCAAGAAGTGCATTTGTGAGGTCAGACGAGAAGGCCTGGCTCGCAGTCTCTGCTCTAATTCATCCCAAAGGTTATGGTTAAGGTTTATTTATTTATATAGCGCCCTTTACAACAGATGTTGTCACAAAGCAGCTTTACAGAAAAAAAGCCGGGTCTAGTCCCCAATAAACAAGCCAGAGGCAACAGTGGCAAGGAAAAAACTCCCTCAGATCAAAAAGAAGAAACCTCGAGAGGAACCAGACTCAAAAAGTTAGCTTGGTATTCAAGTCTAGGAATTAGTGGTCCAGGGTAGTACTTGGAAGTCTTGGTCAGCTCTTTCAACCAATGTGGGACATTTCTAGTCGTGTGACATGTCGCTTTTTTTTGCTGGAAGATCCCATCAGTCCCAGGGAAGACAACCAGCATGTATCGTGTATGTGATCTGCAAGGACGGATTTATACTTTAGATTGGGAGCAGAGAATGCCATGAAAACATTCCACAGACCATAACGCTGCCACCTACACGCTGCCATTGTCAAACATAGGAAGTGGTTATAATAATGTGACTCGACTGTGTAAAATCCTGTAATGTTACTCCACCTTATAAGTAGACATGGTTCTGATATTGTTTTTGCTGGTGATGTACTAAACTCTCCTGCAGAATCCGATTAGCTTTCGCTTGCATATGCCTTATACAGACGATACAGCAGATTACACTCACTTTTTTTGATATTTACAACGAGCCTGTAGCTTCCATATGCCTGCAGGTGCACGTTAGGGGAAGTCGAGTTCTGTATATTTCAACTTGCCAACAAATGTACATGTACAGCTGTCTATGAGGGGGGCGCTCAAAACACGATTTGTATTTCCATCAGCGGTGCAAAGCTCAAATATAGTCATTCCCATTAGCGGCAATGATAAAAGCCCCTGGTGTTCTGTTCTGTTTTCCCTTACTGGTTAATTGTTATTCCAGCTTGCTTATTGGTGATTAGAATTGTTAATTATGATTTATTGGCCTACATACACATGTGGACCAGACACATCATCATAACTAACCAGAACATAAAATGTTTGATTAAAAAATAAAGATCAAAATTCTGTTTTTGGCAACTTAATTTAATTGTCTGGCGGAGTTCATTGTATTAATTGTTTAATTTTCCCACTTTAAATTTCCCATCCTCTGCATGCCGGACAACTGCTTACCAACCACCTTAATTGGCCAAACTGGCCAACCAGCTTAATTTGGTCATAAACCATAATTATATCAGTTAAAACATGTTTATGAACCATCTAGTTATTTAGCTTTTGTGATATAATTAACTTGTTTTGTGGATGTCACAGGACCAATAACTAATTGGCTAGTTAGAGCTTGTTGGATAGTTAGATAGCTGTCTAACAAGTCTGTTATAGAATTAGAATTTTTTATGACCCACACATTTTTTTTTTTTGGTACAATCGACTCTTATTTTGTGGTTGTATGGAAGGTCACATAATTAATAAAATAATAATAATAATAATAATAATAATAATAATAATAATAATAATAATAATAATAATAATATAACAGCATTCTATGGCAGATTTAGGCTGGCTGTCCAGCTAGCTTGCACACCTAATTTACCATCTAACCAGCTAGCAGCTAGCAGCTAGAGTTGTGAGCTGAACAGGCAGCAGATCTGGGCCGAATTCGCTCAACGGTTGTGCCTGCTGCGCGGATCTGCTGGAGGAAACCCGGATCCGGAACGAAGTAGTCTGCTATGTGGGATTGTATCTATTATAGCTATTGTAGCTACAGCTAATACACCATTATTACTCAGCACTGGCCTCTACACAGGTCAGAATCGTCTCAATGATACATTTTACTGCTTTCTTTTATTTTAGTTTATATACTCAGCACACCCACTCAACACTCTGCTTGTGATGCTAATCTAACAAATGGTAATAGTTATTATAGTCTTAGTTAATTGCAGTCATTCCAAGTGATTGCAATTTTTGGTGATTATTTGGTTATTGTATTCCAGATCATCAAACTGTTTGTTAGTCTTTATACTGAGAAGTCTGACGTTATAAAGTCCTGCAGCACAGCTTTTAGGATGCTGTTGCAAAGTGACAAAGAAAACTTATTGGTGTTAAAGCATTTAGACAAGCCTGCTGCCTCTAGACCTGTAACTCTGTGGCGTATAGTTCCAAGCAATCAGGTTTATACTGCATATAGTTATGAATCTTTAAATGCAAAACAACATTGACGAAGAGAAGCTGTGTGTTATCTGATCTGCTTCACATGGAGGTGGTGCTTTTTAGGGTGCTTTGTTGATCTGATCCTCAGGTGCTGATAGCAAAGAAGACTGTGAGAAAGTTCTATGAGTGCCGCAACGTTGTGAGCAAGAAGAGCAAGAAAAGGAAGAGTTTGGTGTGGGCTTCATGACCTTGCCTGGCTTTTGTTGTTCTTGTTGTTTGTCTTGATGTATGTGGGTGAAAACCTCAAGTTTTTTTATCAGGTAGTTTTTATGTAGCATTTTGAAGAAAGAGAGAGAGAGAGAAGGATAGAGGGAGAGAGAGAGATGAAAATTAGACATAAGGAAAGAGGTAGAGAGAGGGGCTGCAAACACAAAGAGATAGAAATAGAAAAGAGAAAAACATAGAGAAAGAAGAAGGGGAGACAGACAGAGAGAGAATAGAGATAGAGAAAGAGAAAGAAAGAAAGAAAAGGACCAAGACAAGAGACAGAAACAACAAAATGACAGAAAGAAAAGAGAAACAAGAAAGACAGAGAGATGGAAAATAGATGGAGAGAGAAATAAAGAGGGAGCGTGTGCAAGAGGGGTCATAAAAGAAACGCAGATGGAAAAAAGAGAAAGAGAAACAAAGAAATGGAAAGAGAGGGAAAAGAAAAAAGAAGAAGAGATGATCAGACACTATGAGGGATTGAGAAGACTAGAGTAGAACGAGACAGAGTTAGTGGAGCAGGAGAAATAGACAGAAATAGAAATGATGGAAAGAGGAAAAAAGAGATAAAATGAAACAAAGGAACAGGGAGAAAAAGAGAGAATAGACTGAGACGGAAAAGAGACACTGGGAGGGGCAGCGACAGGGGGAGAGAGAAAGGAGAAAGAATGAAAGAGAGGAAAAAGACAACAAAAAAGAAGAGCAAACAAGAAGAAAGAGAGAAAAAAAGGGATGGAGAAAAAGAAACTGAGAAAGAGAAAGCAACAGCAGCAGAAAGAAGAGGGAAAGTGAAAGAGAGAGTCACATCTGCTCCCACAGACGACTCTGCTTGTGTTTAAGGAGCAGACAGAACACGTGTACCAAGATTTATACTATTATATTATAGTAGATTTATATAATTTAACTATTATAAACAGTATGTTAAAGTTAGAGCTCTGAAAACAAACACTGAGAACCTCTGTGGTGTCAACCAGTACTGACTGGTAATCTAGCTACTAATCTAATCTACTAGCTACAGGCTAATAAATGTGACTAAGCAAGTAATCCTTGAACAAACTTAATCTTTGAACAAAGTTTTTAAGAAAACAGCTATCATTCATCTTTATTCAGCACACATACATATTTTATCTTCTCAGACAAAGAATATAAACCGAACTCATAGAATATTTATTGCTGTCATTTGGCTACTTCATTGTAATGATGATTTCAGACCAGCCCACCCCATCAACCCAGAGAGAACTGAAGACAGCAGTTTACAAAGACTGAATTGATCAGAGTGGTGGCGTCAGGAACCAAACATCTGAAGAGTTTGTTGCCTGTAAAACAGATCTATTTCCTATTGAGGCCCCATTGCCTGGTTTTTGAGAACTGCCCATATGCAAACTCAGGTCAACATATGTTCAGAACTTTTAATGACCATTATTGTCTGACTAACAAAATAAAACAACATAAATCAAATGTTCAAAGGAGTTTGTTAACACTTCCTGTGAGTTCAGCTCAATTTCTATACAACAAAAGCCTTTATTTTCCTAGAGATGACCATGTTGGATGTGTACATGTTTAAATTTGTCTTTCTTTTTCTGACATCATTGTCCATTTTGTAGAAAAGTGACAAAACAGAATGCAAAAACACATGAAAGTAATTTGAGCTATTTATTGCTATAACAATAAAATCAACATTAATAAAATAAAATTGTAAAATAACAGTTTTCTGACAGGCATTTGTATATTCCCAACCAATTCCTTAATCCAGCCCATGGATTGAATACCTCAGCTCTGAAACCTACATCAAAGATGGTTTCCTATTTGTTGCCTGTCGTTAATTTAGAGTAGTTTTGAGGAGGTTTTAATAGGTACGGAGAAACATGCAGGGTGCTTGGAGGCAAAATAATGTTCTCAATGTTACCCATGACAGCTCAGAAGACACAGGTTCATCAGATGCTTTGTATAACAAATGAAACTTCCTCTAGAATGCAGCATTCCATATCAACACTTTGAATGACTGTTTACATCTTAATCATTGAATTATGTGTTGTGCTGCTATGATTGGATCAGACACAGCAGTGCTGCTGGAGTTTTTAAACACTGTGTCCACTCTATTAGTCACTCCTACCTTGTTGGTCCACCTTGTAGAAGTCAGAAACAATATCTTGTCTGTTGCTGCACAGTTTGTGTTCTCTAGTCCTTCATCAATGTTCACAGGATACTGTCCACAGGACACTGGTGGCTAGATAGTTTTGGTTGATTGACTGTTCTCAATGCAGCAGTATATACACTGAAGTATATCCGATCTACTCACACCAGCATAATACAAACTAGCACACAACCACTGACCATGTTCGTGGTGTTCTTGGCAGTGCTGAGAATCAATCTCCCAAATACTATTTGCTCTGTGGTGGTCTGGTGAGGGTCCTGACCATTGAAAGTTCACCTCATGTGTAAGTGGATCTGACAAAAGGGACTATAAGTGTAGATATAAAGGGGTGTTGCTAATGAAATGAGTGTATATGCACTAGTTGGTGGGGACATCCAGCCATTACTTTTAATAGACGTTGATGATTAATATTAGAAAATGTGTTCAACATGTTGTCCTATCTGTCCACCCCTCCATCCATCATTTCAGCAACCCTACGAAGCAAAACTTGCACACTGTCCCACATACGTACCCACTTACCCACACCCACACATACACACACAGTTTGGTTTGGCTTCTATGGAAGCCGAGTGTTTTTTTAACTACTGGTAAGAAAGCCATGACTCATGCACAGCCAGGGTGCATTCTGGGTAGAGATCAGACCACAGCTCGAGAGATGAGTGTTCTACGTTGAGCATATGTATGTGTGTGTGTGTTTCTAAGTGTGTGTGTTCCACGGTAAAGAGTGTGGTGGATGTGACCTGGTTTCATATTTGCCCACCACTCTCATCTCCAAAACGCGCGCTGCTCTCAATTTAGCTACAGCTAGAACAGGGAAAACCTGAGATTGGGTGTATATGCCAGAAAGCATGAACAGTGTGAATGAGTGACAGAACATGAGAGAACAAACAGACAAAAGCCTGCACATTAGGAAATATGACCAGCAGGTCTGTTCTTTTGAAATATTGCAACACTGTAGAACCAGTGGGCCCAAACAGCACGACACTTAATCCGCACACGCCAAATGTGTGCGTGACTGATTTCTTTTGAGTTATTTACTCTCAGGGTAGAACTACATGTTCTAATAGAGGATGCAACACATATAATATTGCTAGTATTTCATTTGCAACCAAAACGTTGGCTTGCTTGAACTTCCTCGAACACTGTGTGCCTGAGTTTTAAGATACAAGACACCGATGGGATTTCGTCAAATCGTGTATCAGAGCAGATCTAGTTCATAGAGACCACTTAAGTTCTATGACGATTTCATTTGAATTACAGAAACTGGTCCTGATTTGACCTTATAGGGGGAAATTTGCCATTTTGCTACCTGACTAGGCCCAATCTGGGAGAACTGCCTGCAAGGCAGTGTTGCTTTGGGCGAGCATCTTGCTCAAGGGCACAACCAGCTATACCTAGTCAGTTGTGGGACCAGAAGGCTACAGGCTCACCTCTTTTGCCAGCCATTTGATTTACACAGGCAAATAAGCACCAGCACACAGTGAAGAGTTAAATTACTGAAATGGGTGAGCAAGTAAACACGATAAGCAGTCAAGACGAATGCGTTGCTCAGCTTTATTTGAGCCTAGATTGAAGACGGACAGTTGATATGCTGAGCAAACGAGTATTCATGGAAATACAATGAAGAATAGCCAAAGCCAAACTAGACTAAGTAGCTCTTACAAATGCAAAGAAACAATACGAAATAAAGAACAAAGTTAAATGTGTCAAAGAAAACATTTATTCTGTATTTTAAATTGTTCTTCGATGTCTACATAGAAAAGTAAACAACTTTAACTTGGAGTGAAAAATACCCAGACACTGTGCTACATCCCCATTTACACTTTATCATTTGACCTTGGAATAAAACAAGCTATTGTGCCCTATTTGCTGAGCACAAGAATATTTTAATCAGCACAGCAATGGCCCACAGGCAGGAAAATAAAATGAATTTGTACAACAACACAAAGTAAATTAGTTGAGGGTCTTCTTAAATATGTGGGTATGTGGGAGCTGAAGTTGGTTTCTTGCTTGGCAACTTGTTTCACAAATTTTCCCTTTCAACCATAAATGAAGCCGCAGCTACCATCTGGGCCTGGAGCATTTAAGGTGGAACCGAACACTTGATTAACAAGTTGGGAAATAGGAAGCCAACTTCAGTTCATTTATAGATTCGAACACTAACCATGGATGCTGACAGTGCAACTCCATGAAATAGATATGAAAAGTGAAAACACAACCTTCCCAGCCTGGAAATGTACATTTTTGCATGTGCAGTCTGCCATTGCTGTTGCTTCATTGTTGTTGTTTCTGCTGGGTTTGGAGACTAAACTGGTATATATAGATTTTGGGAGCATTATTTTGCCCAGGCTCGAGACCGTTATGTAACAATTTAGGATTTTGGAATTTGGAATACTGTCCACTGTCCTCAAATGTGCATTTTGTATGTAAAAGTCAGTTCTATGTAAAAACTCTCCTTATTCAACAATAACAATATTAAATTCAAGTTTATTTGTATAGCGCTTTTTACAACGGTGTTGTCACAAAGCAGCTTTACAGAAATTTTGAAAACAGGCAGTTACATCATATATCCCTCAGTGAGCAAGCCAGAGACGACAGTGGCAAGGAAAAACTCCCTCAGACTGGAGTAAGAAACCTTGGGAGGAACTAAGACTCACAAGGGGAGATACATCCTCCTCTGGTCAAACAGTATTTATAGTTTAATATGCTAAAGTTAAAGTTTGATACACTATAGTTTTTCATTCTATGGCACTTTTACCTAAACATAAGCTACACAAATGACCACAATGCCTAGAATGGCACTCCCAGTGTGATTCTTTGGACCATGAAAACGAGACTCTGAATACTCATGACAACTGATTAGTCACAGCAGGATTTTAGCTGAATTTAACTGGACCTCTCATAAAGCTTGGGTGTGTAATGGCCTAAATTGCCAGCACACATGATGACAGTGACTGAAACAGGATGGGGCAAGACAGCAGAACTAGGCATAGGACATGGACCATGCACTGGACCTGTACAGAGATGGAGGTAAGACAGAAGCAAAACGTGTAGAAACTCGTAGTGGCACAGCCTAGCTAGAGTAGGTATTTTGGGCTGGAAAATTTATAATAACAGATGATAGAAGAGACCCAGCACACTAGGCCTGTTGACCACGCACTCCTAATAGACTCTGGATTACATGCCCTCTATAAAAGAAGCTATATAAGAAAAGGATCTTTCACCATCTGAGCTGTAAGTGATCCTATGGCTTTGCAGCAGCCCTTCTTCAACTGTGTGAAGTAGTCTGCATGGGTCTTATCACTTCAGTCAATCAGATAGGTATGTCTTTGAGCCAATGCCACAGCAGAACCACTTTCAGTTGCCAACAGAAGCATTTTTTAAAAATGGCAAAAGATCAACATGAGGATGTATTTTTCAAAGTATAAGCTGTAAAAGTAGAAATCTGCTCTTCACAAGGCCTATTTATTGAATGGGACACATTGAATCGAAATAAACATTAAATCTAATTGCTACTTTGACATGTATATGATCTGTACACTTACATGGGTCTTTGGTGCAATTGTAAGGAAACATCGTAGGCAATCCATAATGCAAAACATAATGTAACGCAAGCAAAACATTTTCCAACATGGAGAAAGTGGTGCAGCAAGCAGAGCTACAAGTAACTTTCAAATTAAGTTATCAGCAAGTAGCACTCATCTTCTTAAACATGGGCGTCTGACAGCACGTGGCCACTTGCATCTATTTCACTTCTCCAGAGCCAAAATGAACAAAACACAATAAAAATAAGAAAAGGAGAATCTGTGGTGCCCAATGCTGACTCAATGCTAACAGCTAAGGTCAGTAAACACTGGTCACATGCAATGGGTGTGAACAAGAATAGAATGCTGCTACTTAGACAGCTGCCTATGTAGACAGCTCACCAGGTTTGAGACAGACCTATTCGATTGTCTGCATGAATGGTGGTGCTGTTGTAGTCCATGAATCCTAGGAAGGGAGTGGAGAACATTTAAAAATAGGTGAAAACAATTCCTGTGTCAATGTCTATGGAGCTCCTCAGAAGTATATTATATAGCAAAGCTAAAATGATATAGCCTACACTCAATTGCGGGTGGTGCTAGTATTTAGGCCTAACAGGGTTCCTTGGTTCTTCCTAGAAGGTGAACCATTGGTGTCAGGTTTTTTCTAGCATTGCAGCCTACAGGCTAATTCTGCTGCTAGAACCTGAAGGGAATTAGCTGCTGCATGTTAGCTGTGGAGCTTTCAATAGTAGATTTAATCTTTGTTGTCAAGACTTTATATAGTGTGTTCGGAGTTTACTTGGAGGAATCCAAGCATGCTTATTTCTTTAAGCATCTCATAAGCCGATAAGTGACAAAATGCAGTATGAGTAATGCTTATATGAGTATATGATGCCTATAGATGGGACTCAAATGCTAAACTAGCATAAAGAGATTACACAAAGTTTCTTATAGAGGTTCTTATTATCTTATTAAGACTAAGATCTTCAATCTTTGCTAAAGGAACCTTACAGGCCAGCAGATTAATCTGATTTATTATGCTTTAGCAGGAAGAATTTCCCATTCATTCAGGCTTTTATAATCGGAAAATAATAATAAAAAATATAATGGTTTATCATGAGAATCAAAGCTACAGCCAGCATTGTGTTTGGAAATTATGTGTCCTGGGGGCTGTAAATAAAGGAAGACCTACCTCACAAACACATAATTCACAAATACAGTGCTGGCCACCACTTTTTTGCTGATTACACACAGTTATATGTGCCAGTTCTGCCATATTAATTGACGGAAAATGGAAGGTTGTGTTAAAAGACATTAAAATATGTCAGTGTTTCTCATCAATTCCCAGGACAGATACTTTCTTTGTAGAGCAAAAAAACTGCAATTTAAGAACCAAGTTTGTTTGCTGAGGTACACAGTGCTTACAGTGCTTAGGTATTACATCTTCATATTTAACATATGGTCACTGTCCAATGAAAAACAAGCATATCAATTCTTTTGTTTTTGACAGAAGATTTCATGATTTCATGATAATTGCTTTAATAAAATATCTTTTCTTTAACGTTCATGGAAAGTAAACAGTGTCTTTGTCCTCTGCTGTAAAGATATCATTTTGGAGATACTTTTTTTTCTTTGGACAGCAACGATATTAGACATACCTGTATTTATTAGCAACCCATGGCTATTAGAGTTTAAAGGATTTAATTTTTCGACCTAGATTCTTTATGAAGATTAGATGGACTTCTGAAATCTGTAAAAGATATTGCATGATATATTTAAAACATGTAGCAGAAATTTTATCTTGTAGTAGTTCTACAGTGATTCATTAACCCTCATAGGTCAACGATGTATGGTGTGCTGCATGCTAAAGATTTACATTTGCTCTGTCGACAAGCCAGCAACACAGCTTTTGATTGGTCGAATGACTGAACTGTGTGTACGACTTCACGCAGTGCCATGCAGCCCGATCGCCGCCTGGCTTGGTGCGGTGCATGCCGGTTAGGTTTTTTGTCGGCGCCACGGTCGCTTCACGATGACATAAAACGTTAACATCTCGGGGGTGCGAGGCGGCTGCAGGCTTCACACACAGTCGCTGCAGTTGCTCTCCACTAACTGCGCGAGCCGAGAAACGGCTTGATGATGACAGAGCTTAATCCTCATGGGTTGGAAGCTCCGCGGACACCTGAGACATTTGACTCTTTTTAGTGTATATATATATAAAATATATATAAAATATAAATATCTCCTCTAAAACTCTTTAAAGATCTCATATTTACACTAATACTATTACGTCTCCTAGCATGACAGTTCATTTGCGTGCAGTAATCAACATATTACTTTGTTCATAATTAATATTTCAGATCATGAAGAGGCTCCAATGCTGTAGATTTTTACTCTCATGATTTGTGTGTTTAAAAGCACATCACTATTGCATTTGGATCTATTTTTCTTTCTACTCTTTCTAATTCTTATCTTTCTTTTTACTATTTTTCTATTGCGTCTACTTCATCAGCTGTAAAGAGAGCAAACACCGCGAGACCTGCCGTTGTTCACGTAGGCTGTAGGTGGCGACTGTCCGTGTTGAGGCTCTTTTCTAACCTCCTACCCCGACTGCATCCGGCTGCTCTTGTTGGTCACCAAGGCCAGATGCAGCCATATCTCGAACAAGCCTATTAACATCTATTACATTTTTAAAAAAATCTCCAAGACTGGGTTACAAAACTTCTGTAAGGGACGTGATTGCACAGGAGCGCTCATTGAAATGGCAAATGTATTACTTTTATGACATCAGCATTGAGCTGCGACCACAGTTTTCCATTCATAACTACTGACTGAAATGCCCTGCGCAGTCAGTGACATATCTAGAACTTCCAGTAGGCCTAGAGCAACCCTGGTCCTGGAGATCTACTTACGGGTGTAGTTTAATGCCAACCACCATTTGCCACATCTGCTCAAGCTTATTAACTTCTTCAGGAATCCTTGGTTGGTAAAGAGGCAACATGTTTGGCAAGTCTGCAGGAAAGGAGATCTCCAGGAGAACGTTGGTGATCACTGGCCTGGAGTGAAGTATTGTAAGTCGCTGTCTACCTGTGGGCATTTCAAGAACTGAACCCTTTTATTTTCAACCCTAGCCAAACAATGATAGTATGTAGAATACTGTAGAGTACTGCATAGCATAATGTTTATATTAAATAAAAATACAGACTCCAGAGGCCCAAAAGATCCTGTGGGTTTCACGTCGGCTGTATTTGTGACCCATTTAACACACCTACATCCATCTTTTGTGAAGGCCACATGACTCTAACGGTATTTGGTAACACTATAGCCTTTGTCCTTCACATGTACATGTTCTTTTTGTGCACGCGAGTTTGTGTGTATGTATTTCCTTTCATCTCTGACTTGTCTTCATTACTGTGTTGGATGAGGTGCCAGTGAAACAGGGTTAAATATCCAAGCGGCTCTCAGACCAAGTCTTCCCCACTGTCCGGCGTTTGCCCTTTTAAAACCTGCTCTTAATCTCTCGGTCTCTCCTTCTTCTGTTTTTTGGCTTTTCATTTCTTTGTGCCCATTTCAAAGGGCAGCATGTCAGAGCCTAACGTTAACACTCACCCCCTGGCTAGTATTTGTAGGATTCGTAAACTCAGGTCAGCTGATTCTGCTGTTAATGGTTGGACCTTGCTAGCTAGAATGCAGGCCTCTGGTGCTCATAGGACAAAAACGCATAAAATACTTTATAAAATCCAAAAAGATAAGCAGTTTCATTCCTTGCTAAATAGAAATAAAACACGTTTCTTAAGGTGACGGAGGACAGGGAGTCACCTAGTTGTGTATATAATGGCAGATATGACTCCTTAAAGCAGCCTCTTCTTTATAAACAATGGGTGTGTCACAAAACCTAGTGAGTGTGTAAGTAGGCTGTCTAGGTAGCAGCTGTTTAAGTAGCAGTGTTCTCTCCTCATCTCTCCTCATAAAACAGATTATTGAGACTCTAATTAGAGAGAGACTGTGTCACGACTTGTTCCAGCCCACTGCACACGACCAGTGTTTTAGCTAGTTGCTAAGCTACCAGCCGGCTATCCAAAACAATAGCCCTAGGCTTAAAAATCCGCTAGCATAAATGCTAATGGCTCGAGTATAAAACAGCAAAATGGTCAATGACTTGTTACAGAGTATAAAATACTGTTCTGTGTAATTATATGACAAGAAACACATTAAAACTCCAGAGAGAATCAAAATAACTCACATTTTAAAACCACTTCACTGCTCGTAGATTTGTCTGCATTGCATCATGGGATTGCCTTAGCGGCTGAGGAAGCGTTCAATGCTTCCTTAAAATCAGGTCTAAATAAGGTTCCTCAGTAGACAGCATGTTTAAGGTATGTAAGAATTGGGACAGCCTACATGCCAGGAGCGCATACTATGATGTAGTATCCTGTCTATGTAGGAGCTCACTAGGTTTTGAGACACACCCAAATATATTCCTGTGACAGTATCAGTGCAATTGAAACAGCTGCTCTGGATTCAGTATCCATCCTCATACACTAGGAAGATCAACTGAGGTATGTAAGATAACCAATGTCTGTAATTAGACTTCACATGTACAGCTAAGTGAAGGTAATGATGTATGACACTTCTGAAGAGTTTCACACTGTCCGACTTCTACCAGAGCTGGAAGTGGTGAAAGTTCTAAAATATTTTGTCATCCCACGGTGTTGCTATAGTTCGAACAGCAGCTCAAGGGCTGGGCTTGATTTTGCACATAGGGGGCGCTATAACATTCTCTCAAAATGTTGTGGATTGCGTCAATTACAGTCGCTTAAAATTTGCAGTTTATTTGAGTAACAACAAGAAGCTATTATCGAGTACCAAAGTTGTTGTTTATGATGGAGAAATGCTAAGACATTGACTGAAAAACAGCGTGCAAGTGGTTTGGTCAGTCCAAGCCTGAAGCAGGTTCTTGTTTCGAGATTCTACTTTGAGTTTAATGCTGTTTCTTGTAGCTGTTGTTTTAAATCTATCACCACTGCACAGTCACAGCTCCCACAGACCAACTATTCACAATGTGTTACTCGCTCAGAGCGTCAGCTTTTATTCACCAGTTTTCCCCAGTCCACCTTAAATGCTGTAGCAGATGGTAAAATGTCAGATAACTGCTGCACTAATTAAGGTGGAACAGGACAGCGGGACTAAAAAAAGCTGTCTTTGTGTGATTGGTAGGAGGCAGTATTGTATTGTGTACAGTTGGTCTGGGGGCGATACACTGGTGATCGATTTAAAACCTAATGTTACGTTAAGTAAACAGCCGTTATGCTAATGATGACACTAAACCAAAATACATTGTGGAGCTGCTTGGTACTGAAGTTAACCAACTGCTAACAAACAATTTTGTATGTTTTCGTTTGTTGAGTAAAAGGCCGTCTGGACGAGAGGGTAGTTCTTAGACACTGAGAAAACCAGTCAGTATCTGGTGTGACCACCATTTGCCTTACGCAGTGCAACACATCTCCTTCACATAGAGTTGATCAGGTTGTTGATTGTGGTCTGTGGAATGTTGGTCCACTCCTCTTCAATGGCTGTGCGAAGTTGCTGGATATTGGCTGGAACTGAAACACGCTGTCGTATACGCCGATCCAGAGCATCCCAAACATGCTCAATGATGGATGTCCGGTGAGTATGCTGGTCATGCAAATACTGGGATGTTTTCAGCTTCCAAGAATTGTGTGCAGATCCTTGCAACATGGGGCCGTGCATTATAATGCTGAAACATGAGGTGATGGTCGTGGATGAATCTCGTCAAGGTATCTCTGTGCTATATCATACTATAACTCCACTGCCACCAACGGCCACTCGATTCACAACATTGTCATCAGCAAATCGTTCAGCAACATATTAGACTATGCATTTCGAAAGGATGCTGCTTTGTGGATTGTAAGCATAAGGGAGTAAAGAAATGTACTTTTATTGCATGACAGTGAACCTATAATCAAAAATTTACACCAAGGACTGATAATATGCAGATGTGTACACTGATCCATCCATTATCTGCCCCTTAATCCTGCTAGTCGAGGTCACGGGGGGGCTGGAGCCAATCCCATCATCATCGGGCGAAGGCGGGGTACACCATGGACAGTTTGCCAGTCCATTACATGGCCAACATTAAGAGTGACCAATCAACCTATCATGCATGTGTTTGGACTGTGGGAGGAAACCAGAGTACCCGGACGGAACCCACTCAAGCACTGGGAGAACATACACACTCCACACAGAACAACCCAGACCGGCAATCAAACCCAGATCGTCTTACTGTGAGGCAACAGTGCTGACCACGACACCACCGTGTCGCAGTGTACACTGATTAAACTACTAATTCCATAAGATGCTAATGCCTGTCACGCCTTGCCCTGTTTCTAACTATGGGTTTTACTGTCGTAGCCCTCCTGTCATTTCCATGTACTTGTCTTTGTTTTGGTTTTCTAGCTCCTTCTTTTCTCTACCCTTTTGTTACACCCCTCACCAGTTCCTAGTTCATGGCCCCTCCCCTTCCCAGGTTTTCCGCATCTGCCCTTGTGTATTTATACCCCTAGTCTCAGTCTGCCTTTTGTGGACTGTGAATGTTTACTTGTGTAATGTGATTAACATAACATAAGCCTGGTTCTATCTGGTCCCAAGTTTTGTTTCTTGTATCCTGTGTCTTGTTTTTTTTTCATAGCATTCATAGATTATTATTTATGGGCTCTAAACAGGCTCCTGAAGGCAAGAGCCCACATAGGACCCACAATAAACTGTGATAAAAAGACGATGCGCTTACACAGTCAGTTGTGGCTGAAGCGTAGCATCTATTTAGCATTACCCAATGCTTCTAAGCATCTTACGTAGCTGGGTGATGCCTCCACAAACCTTCAACAATGAAAACTTGCGATATGTCTGAGTGTTCAGGTTTGTGTGGCATTTGTGGCAGGCTTCTCTTTTTGTTCAGGTTAGCCACGTACAGTTACAAACATCACATTTTAGAACATGCTTCGATGTTATCTTTTTCATAGTGGGGATGTGCAGCCATCACACTCTTTGTCTTTCTTTTTCTCTCGCAGACCACAGTACTGACGTAGTTTCCCACGCTTTCCTCTCCTCTTCTTCAAATAGACCCGAAAATGTGGTGAGAGAGTCGCTACATGCGAAGACACACATTTACACACACAGAGGCGTGCGCACACTCTCAGATACATAAACCCACTCACAGGCATGTAAACACGAAAAAAAGATACAGATGTCGTGTTTCGGCTGTCACGATACGCGGCATGAATTTAGCAGGACCGTCTGCTGCTTGGTCTCAATAAACGAGCTGCTAATTTCAGATTGCCTGCTAAGCTGCATAGCTTGTGGTCATTTGCTTCTAAGGTGAATTTTGACCGTTCCTTAAAGGGCCCACATCATGGGAAACCAAATTTCTTTCTTTTTTTTATAAAATACTGTCCACTTCCCTGACTATACAATCAGAATCAGCTTGTGTTACACATGCAAGGACTCAGTCTTGCTAAGCACACGCATGCATGACATGTAGCATGCTCAACAGACCAAGCACACAGTCCATAGAATAAAGAATAACAAAGAGCCAGAAGAGATCTGTTAATACATATACCTACACTATCAGTCAAAAGTTTGCACACACACACACAGTTTTATTTTATATTGACTTATTTTAATAGTAATAATATGGACATGGGCGTGGTAGTGGGGGGACAAAAAGTGGACCTGACTACCCAGTAGGGAGAGGGGCCCATGAAAATCCAGATTTTGTTTTTGCTCACGTTCCTCGTGTACTGGCATGGATAGGGGCCCACTGACATTAAGAGTGTACAGGGCCCAGAATTTGCTGCTAAGCCCCTGAATATGGAATTATTCTGGTTGCAGTTTAAAGAATGTTTATGGTGTCTTTTAGAAATAAGCCTCATTTGCTCTGATGCAGGTTTACATACTTCTTACCTTCTGACCAACAGCTTCATGAGGAGCCACATGAGCTGCTTTTCTAACAGGACTGAGGAAGATAGTCTACATGCTGAGATCTTGTTGTTTCTAAAAAACAGATTTTTTTATTTAAAAAATGCATTACATATCATTACATATGCATATATTTTTTTTATTTAAATGCAGAATGTGTGTTTTAGAAATATGTATTTATTATTTTTAACATATATATGTATATAAATGAGTTCAAACATTTGATTGGTAGTGTGTATATATATATATATACTATCAATATATTCTAAGTAGATAAATTGAACGTCTGTACAAATAAGTGTTATATTACGGAGGTGTTACTGTAATACAGTACAGTAAGTGTGAGGTGTCCACTCTGGTTGATAAGCGCTGCAGCTCAGAGGAAAAAGCTGTAGACATGTCTGGTTGTGCTGGTTTTAATGGTTTTAATGGTCCTGGTCCTGAATCTACAAGTTTTTGTAGGAGCACTGAAGGGAAGGTGTATTTGCTGTGTGTCTTCCAGAGTTGCTAACTATACCTGCACGGCTTCTGCACGTTTAAATAAGGATTTATGATGTTGTACACAAGCAGTCACTGCTCTAAATCTCCCTTTGCCTTTCATAGAAACTACACGTTTTACACTTTGTACTTAAGTACGTATGAGAAGTGAATTTAGCTGGGTTTGTTTAAGTGCCACTATCCATCTAAAAGTCAATTACAATGCCTTAAACCCGTAAACCACACTACTGTACTACGAGCTAAACAGAGCGTGAAGCAGTTCTGCAAAACATTAGAATAGGAGCAGTACAGTCAGTCACACCTTTAGAAAGATAACAAAAGGTGTTAAACTGGCTAACCTGAATCTCAGTCATAGCATCTCTCTCCCTCTCTCTATCCCTTTTTTAGCTTTCTGTCACTCTCTCTGTATTTCTCTCTCTTTATCTCTTTCTGCATCTCCCTCTGTATCGCACTGGGTTTTTCTCTCTGTCTGTATTTCGCTCTTTATCTCTCGATTTATCTATCTTCCTGTATCACTCTTTCTATCTCTCTTTCTGTATCACTTTCTGCAAGTCTTTATCTCTTTTTTTGTAGCACTATCTCTGTATGTATATCTGAATCACTCTTTATCTATCTATCTATCTATCTATCTATCTATTGTGGTATCTCTATTTCTTTCTATATAATCCCTCTGTTTGTCTCTCTTTCTCTCCGTATCTCTCTCTTTTGCTGTACCTCTTTGGGTTTCTCTCACTCTTTTTTACAACTTTGTAACTTATTGCAATCACTCTGTTTGTATATCTCTTTTACAGTCTCTCTCTCTCTCTCTTTCTCAGAGACAGGTGCCTCTTTGTGGTTGTGGTGGGTATTTCTGCTTTTCTTTGCAAACGAATGAGGGGAACTGTGTGTGTATGTGTGTGAATAAGGGAGAGATAGAGCTAGAGAGAGAGGGAGAAAGAGTGTATGTGTGGGGCGTTTGTAAGAAAAAAGCTGTGCAGAATACAACGTGCGGAATTCTGCGTCGTTTGACTCACATACGCTCAACTTTCGTGACAAGCTCAGGTTTGGTTTCCGCCACTGAGATATGTGTGTGTGTAGGAGTGTGTAAATGTCTTTCTCTTACTTGCTCTTTCCCTCTATACCCATATTTTCTTTTCTTTTTTTTTAAAGTGAATTTAATTTACTTCTAGGACCTCCAGTACATGTATCCACTTCAGTTATACACATATGATTTCACTTGACCTTCTACTTTTGAATATAAACTAAAAAGTATGTACACATAAGCATAAATTTAGATATTTTTTAAAAGTGTGCTGCTGGAATATGCATGCATGCACGAAAGTATTTCTCATGCGCATCACACTCGGTGGGGAAGCCTTCATGCAACGTAGCAATCACTGTGAACGGGATGGTGTTTCCTAAAGTTCTCAGAAACATTATTATGTGACACTGGAAATGGAAAAAGCTACAAATCGATAGCAACAACAATAAACATTTATGTCAGTGCAACTGGTTTCGATAATATGAAAGCGGAAAGTTCATGGAACCACAACTAATCATCCCTTGACAGGAGGCAACATGCTTGATTTTTCTCAGACTAATGAGAACGAAGGCAAGATAGAAAAACACTTAGAAGTCACTTAGAAAAACTTGCAGAAGGACGTCAAAGCAGCAAGAACTACAGTTAAATAGAAAGCAATGAGCGGTGAACTGCACCACAATCGTCTCCATTCCTTCCCACACAAAACTCTACAAAACAAGACGCACAGAGATCCACAAATCTGAGCTCTTGTGGAACAGCATGCTCTGGTCTACTGAGATTATTAAGTTAAACTCTTGGGAAATGAATCAGCTCGTCTAGTTTGCAGAAAGTAGGGTTGCAAGTGTCCTCAGAACACTCACAGTAAGGTGGGAGCGTCGTGATATGGGACTGCTTCTCTGCAAATGGTACCAGAACATTAGATGTCACTGAACAACACTTGAATTGATTGACTTATTGGGACATATTAGATCTGATAGACACTCCGGTGTCCTCCCACAGTCCAAACACTGTGGTCATTCTATTGGTCATTCTAAATTGCCCGTAGGTGTGGCTGTGTGTGTGTGTGTGTGTGTGAGTGTGTGTTGTCCCAAGCCTGGGTACGTGGTGAGGGTTGTGTCAGGAAGGGCATCCGACGAAAACCATTGACTCGCTGTGGTGACCCCTGTAGAAGGCAATAAGCTGAAAGAAGAGGAAGAGTAGATCTCATGGACTAAGAAAATTGCCAATGACTCCAAATATGCTCCAAGGATGCTGCCCACAGGACACTTTTGGCTGTATGTTGCTAGTTGCTGGACTATTCTCAGTCCAGCAGTGACACTGAGGTGTATGAACACTCCATTTACACCAGCACACCACCACCATGTCAGTGTCACTGCAGTGCTGAGAATAGTACCTGCTCTGTGGTGGTCCTGACAATTAAGGAACAAATCAGATGAACTACAGCCTGTAGGTGTTGAACATGTTCCTATATGATAAGTCGAGCTGATATAAAGGACTATATGTGTAAGTAAGTTTAATGTTATGGCTGAATGGCATACATGCAGCAGCAGTGTGGATGTTTGCAGATATGTATAGTTATGCTTTCATCTGTAAAAAGATATGTGCGAATGTCGTGGGGTATTAGAGTTCACAGCTTGGGTAGTGCACCGGCAAGAGGGCAGGCTTTGCCCCTGCAAGGATCAGGTCAGACTCCAAGACTAGGTTTTACACTATAAGTGATATTTATTGTAAGTTTTGCACAATCAGGTGAAAAAGGAGAAAAGAAAAATAAACAAATGATGGCTAACATTGTTTAGTAGAACTCTAGGCATAGCTAAAGCTAGATCTTCACAGTTCCTGCTGAACTCTTCTGTCATATCAGCAGCCAGTTTGTGTCGGAGGCCGCAAGGTCACATAGACGCGACTATATATCCTGTCCATCCCCTCCAGAATTAAAAACATTAACACACACATTAACCTACCATTCCCTCGGGCTGGGGGGTGTGTCATAACTAACAAAACAAATAAACAAACAAAACAAATACAATAAACATTACATACATAGAACATAGAATCCACAGTTACATTGACTGGTAAGTGTATACAATTTATTTTACAAGGTTAACTCTTCTTTTATCTTTCCCCCCCAGGTTTCCAGATCTCACCTCCCCCCTTCTACACAAGGCTGTGGGCTCTACCGGCCAGTATAAGGGAAGCCCTGGAAGGTGCCTGCATTCCCCTCAGGATCAGCATAAAAGACAAGAGGCGCGTTCGACTTCACACGGTGCTGCTATCTATTTCATAATTAGTATTTCAGATCATGAAGAGGCTCCAGTGCTGTAGATTTTTACTCTTATGATTTGCGAGTGTCTTTAAAAAGCTCTACATCACTATTATATTTGGATCTATCTTTCTTTCAACTCTTTCCAATTCTTTTCTTTCTTTTTACTATTTTTCTATTACATCTACTTTATCAGCGGTAAAGAGAGCAAACACCGCAAGACCCGCCGTTGTTCACGTAGGCTGTAGGTGGCGACTGTCAGAGTTTATGCTCTTTTCTAACATCCCCCCCCACTGCATTCGGCTGCTCTCGCTGACCACCAAGGCCAGGCGCAGCCGTATCTCGAACACGCCTAAGGTCATAGGTAAGTATCACGTGCACTAATACTTCAATTGTAATTACCTAGGCTGTTTTAAAAATATCTTGTGTCCCCCAGTGTCCATTCACAAACCTGGTGATGGGGTAGACTCACTGACCCCATCACCAGATAATTCTGAATTCCTGTGCAATCTATTCGTACATCAATAGCAGAACAGCTCGTCCCTATGTTTGATGCTTTTGTTGATGCCTCCAAGTTAGCCACTGGGTGTGGGTCAGTGGGAGTACCTCTTGCCAACAGCGACATCGCCTGCCTGTCCTCTGTTGTGAATCATTTTTAATTAAGATGTTAATGGAACATCTTGTCTTTGTCTTTGTGTATTTAAATCAATAGTTTCTCTCCTCTTTCCTCAGCACAAAGGAATTATTGTTTGTGGTAAATGAGCGAATTCTGCTAGCATGATAGAGATCAGTTTAAAGTATTCCCTCAATCCACCCTCAGGGTATCTACGCTGCTTCCAAAGTTCAATTGTCTGCCTCATTTATATCTATTAAAATGAACACAAATCATTCCAAAGCACATCATCCCAGCATGCTCCGTTCCGGTTTAGCAATGTCACCAGACCTGAAGATGTTCTGCTCTGGTGGATTTGGCAGCACTGCAGTCAGGTTTGGAGTAGGAGGTTAAAAAGCAGCAAATGTTCCTGTGGAGCCACCGCAGAGGTTTGTGGGGAGATTTTAGCCTTTATAATACAAAGCCCAGGAAATCAGAGACCTGACGCAGTTTACCAGTTAGCCAGAAATATCCCCCGTAAAAAGAGAGAGTCATGCACAAGCAAAAGCAGTAATCATACTTGTGGGAAATAGGGATGCTCAGGGACTGTGGCGCAGAAAACCTGAAGTCTAAACTGAACTAACTATATAAAATAGATCATATGAAATGTGGCTAGAACAGTATGACTCTTGTGATGTTCATACAATACTGTTTGACCAGAGGAGGAGGGGTCTCTGCTTGTGAGTCTGGTTCCTCCCAAGGTTTCTTCCTCCAGTTGAGGGAGTTGTTCTTACCACCGTTGCCTCTGGTTTGCTCAGAGTGGATAAAGTGTTGTGACTTCATGTTTTCATGCTTTTAAACTCTGTAAAGCTGCTTTGTGACAACATTGTTTTAAAAAGAGCTATACCTGACTTGACTTAATAACTCTAGTTGTGAGTTTTCCTGCTGAGTCATTGCATGTTTAATGTTGACATTCTCAATTTGGCACAAAAGTAGATTTTTGCTAAATAAAAAAAAGAGAAAACTTTTTGGCAACAAACTTGCAAAAGAAAAAAATGATTAGCTCATCCAACCAACAAGTAAACCTCTACAATGGTACAAAATCCACAGTCGAATGTAAATCCTAATTGAAATCAGGGTTGTTTATTTTTACAGCTACGCAAGAATTTCCTCAGTGACCCAGAGAAGTTGCCCTTTTGCCCTTACATTGTGCAAGTATCCTATGGATCAACTTCTAATGGTGCTTTATTTGGTCATTCTTTGGCTCAAGTTCTGAGAGCTTCTTCTCTTTTGGGTGGCCCTGAGGTTTCACTTTAAAGAAAATCAGATTAATTAAAGAGTTTTTATCCAAAATCCAAAAAAGTTGTTTGAAATATATGTAGAGTATAAGTGTAGAGTAATTGCAAGAGTTAAGCGTACATAAGCAAACAGCATAGTGGATAATGTTGTGGCCTTATTTATTAATGATTTATTAATGTGCTCAGCTTGACATTTAAATAAAATTAAATAAAAAAACAAAGTCAAGATTTCACCTTCATTGTTTTTTAATTAAACTAATGTCTGCTACATGTACACAGAGCCAGCCCAACGCATTTTACCAAATATACATTGACGAATTATTATCTAACAGTTCATTCAAGAATTACTCTAGAGTGCAGAATACTATTAAAAGATTCGAGGCATCCAGAGAAATCTCTGTGCATAAAGAGTGGCTTTAACCATACAGGTCACATGACCTTTTGCGTTCTGATTTACCAGCATGTGACATTTAGATGTGAGGAAAGAAAGGAAATCACACAAACACAAACACACACGTGTGCATCTCTATAGGCCCAGGCAGGTCAAAATAAACATATTGAAATTGACTATGATTTCCTTTTTTTTTTGTAAACTTTGTCAGAAAAGGTAAACCTAAATGTGTTTTCTCAGCATAAGATTTCATTTTAGAACATAATTTATTCACACAATGTAAAGGCCCCACTTTATTTAAAGTGCACCATATAGATCAGGGGTATTTAATTAGAATTCAGTAAGGTCCAGTTAGAGGATTATTTTTCAGGCCAAGGTCCAGACTGATTCAGTGCCATATCCTATAAACTGAGGTAACCTAGTTATAGCATTTTATGTCATCAGCAACTGAAAGACAAACAATTTACAAATACCGTTTAGTATATTTCAACAATATGTATTGTTCTAAATGCTGAACTGAACTGATCAAATTATTTATATATGTGTTTTATCTCACTTTAAGTAAAAACAAGGGCTACATTAAAAAAAAACAGAATGTTTCAGAAAAAAGTGCATCTTAAAGTGTTTATTTATTGAAGAAGTAATTAAAACATGCATCCTCTTGTTATCTCAATGTCACATCTTGACCTGTAGTTTTGGACCTGCCTGTGGGAAAATAAACGTATACGTCTCTCCATTCCTGGTTAAGATAGAGCATGTTATTCTTTTTCTGACTCACTTTGTTCTTTGATGGCTACCTCTTACTTTGTACCTCACGTGTGGCACCGCAGGCCCGAATCTGCACTGATTTGATTGGCTGAGGAGCAATTTTAATGATCTTATGACGCATGTGATTGTATACCATATACCGTATACCATATAGACAAGAAACATTCTACAGCTTAAAATAAACACTGTCAAAATTAAGTTTTTTGGTTTGGATCCGCATTGGACAACGTCTAATAGTCCGCCTAATGGTGACCCCTGATATACATTATCTATAGATATTCAAATGCTTAACAATCTATGGAGTAAAACTTAATTGATTCTTAACAATGTTAGGGTTAGCATTAGTGTCAGGTTTAGGACCAAGCTTAGAGTAAAGTTTATGTTTTGGGTTGGGGTTAAGATAAGGGATTGGATAAGGTAATGATCATAGGCACCATAATAATATTGTTTAATGCCTCACAATGTTTGAAGTTTGACTTTTTGCTCCATTACAATACTTATAGACAACTGTTCATCATATCTTCTGCTCCATGAAACACATGTTAATGTTCAGTAGTAACAGATATGCTTCTTTAATATATTTACATTGTACTAAACTACATTCTTGTTCAATGGGCATATATGTGGCTGAACAGGAAGCCTAGCGCATCCCAAATTTATCAACATTAACATTTTAATATAACATTATAGTCATTATGGCTTTTAGAAGAATGGGGTTTTTGGGGAGGTGGGCTAGTGCACTATAGACCCCTGTAATGCGGCTTAAGCTTTTGTTCTGCCACATACCACAGATGTTCTTTTAGATTCAGATCTGATAAAAAGGAAGGTCACTGAAGAAAGTTTCAGGTAAAGTTTCTGAAGTTTAAGATGAGTTTGGATTTGTAACATGGTGCATTATCATGCTGGAAGTAACTGTTAGAAGATGAAGGTATGCACATGGTGTCATTCAAGTGATTGGTATTCAATTCATCAGTTTTAACAGCCTAAAGTGCACCAAGAAAATATCCCCCTCCCCATTACACCACCTCCATCAGCCAGGACTGCTAACACAAGGCAGAAAAGGCTATGTTTTCCAGCCTGTCCAGCCTTTTTCCAGCCTTCAATCTTTGATGTGCTGTTCATTCTGAGATGCTGTAGTTTTTCTATTAGCTTGAACCAGTCCGCCTATTCTCCATTGCCGTCTCTCATTGACAAAGCATTTCACTCCACAGACCTGCTGCTTACTGGATGTTGTGTAGAGTGTGTTGAAAATCTTAAGAGACCAGCCATTGCAGAAATATTCAAAATCCTCCCGTCTGACACAAACAATCATGCCAAAGTCAATATCTCTAAGATCACATTTTTTCCTTGTTCTGATGGTTGATACGAACATTACCTAAAGCTGCTGGGCCACCACCCCATCAATTTAAAATCAAGCAAGTGATGGAAACGGCATGTCTGAAGAACTTCATGCCACTAAAAACTTACTCACAGAAAGTTGGTAGGTTAAATGATCATGAATATGCTGCTTGATATCTAAGACATTGCTTTATGATAGTTTGGAGATTTGATATTGTTTTAGCTTTGTAATGGTGGATAGGTTCATTCAGGGTTTTATTAGGCAAAAATAGTCCCCTATTTATCTTTATTAACATAAAAATACATATAGTGGTTTAGGATAGTAAATAAAATGGCTACACGTGTTGTGGCTACACATGTTACATTTCTTTACCATGAACCACTTCACATCCAACCATTCTGAAAGATTTTATTTACATGTCAACCATTGAATTATACAGCTCTTTTTTATGAGCTCACCTTAAACCCATGTTGTATCAGCAGAGGTGTCAAGTAACAAAGTACAAATACTTCATTACCTTACTTAAGTAGAAATTTTAGTTATTTATACTTTACTGGAGTAATTATTTTTCAACTGACTTTTTATTTCTACTCCTTACATTTTCTCACCATTATCAGTACTTTCTACTTCTTACATTTTCTCACCATTATCAGTACTTTCTACTCCTTACATTTTCTCACCATTATCAGTACTTTCTACTCCTTACATTTACACTCCATTATCAGTACTTTCTACTCCTTACATTTCTACTCCATTATCAGTACTTTCTACTCCTTACATTTACACTCCATTATGAGTACTTTCTACTCCTTACATTTATACTCCATTATCAGTACTTTCTACTCCTTACATTTACACTCCATTATCAGTACTTTCTACTCCTTACATTTACACTCCATTATCAGTACTTTCTACTCCTTACATTTACACTCCATTATCAGTACTTTCTACTCCTTACATTTACACTCCATTATCAGTACTTTCTACTCCTTACATTTACACTCCATTATCAGTACTTCTACTCCTTACATTTACACTCCATTATCAGTACTTTCTACTCCTTACATTTACACTCCATTATCTGTACTTTCTACTCCTTACATTTTAAACATAGTCTCGTTACTCCTATTTCATTTCAGCTTGTTTTCATTCATCTACATTTACATTCCAGTAAAGATTATTGATAACATGTCTTTGAAGTTTGACTTTTTGCTCCATTACAATATTTATAGACAACTAGTCATCATATCTTCTGCTCTATGAAACACATGTTAATGTTCAGTAGTAACAGATATGCTTCTTTAATATATTTACATTGTACTAAACTACATTTATGTTCAATGGGCGTATATGCGGCTGAAACAGGAAGCCTAGCGCATCCCAAATTTATCAACATTAACATTTTAAAATAACATTATAGTCATTATGGCTTTTAGAAGAATGGGTTTTTTGGGGGAGGTGGGCTACTGCATTATAGACCCCTGTGATGCGGCCTAAGCTTTTGTCTTTTTTACTTTTACTTTTATACTTTAAGTAGTTCTGAAAGCAGTACTTTTACACTTTTACTGGAGTAAAATGCTTGAGTTGATACTTCAATTTCTACTGAAGTTTTTTTTAAACCCTAGTATCTGTACTTCTACCTGAGTAATGAAGGTGAATACTTTTGACACCTTTGTGTATTAGTCATATGTTGAAATCTGTAGTATGATCTTTGAATATAGCTTATGTACTAATCTGAGATTCTATCCTGTTTTCACTTGTGCCATCATCTGCTGTTTTCAATGTATTAAAGTATTAATTTTAAAACAGATTATAGGCAGCAGGGGCTGACATTTACCAATACATCTCTCTGACAGAAATGACGACCGATGGAAATTCCCACAGAGTTGAATGCAGCAGGCCTGCAGAGTCGAGCCTGCCCGCGGCTACAAGATGCTGAATTCACTCACTGCTTTTCTAAAAGCAGCGCAAACAGGGTGAGTCATGCTTTACATAACGAACGAGCAAACGAACAACTAAGCAAATGCATAGGAAAAGACTGAGAAAAAGAGAGAGAGAGAAAGAGACCGAAAGAGAGATGAATCAGTGTGTCTAAAGACTTGTGGTCGACAGCACGACTCCCTGATTAGCCCTGCGTTCTCAGTTTGAGAATGAAAAGAACACACCATCCATTACGCTCACCCACAAACACACATGATCGTATTACAGTGTTTGTGAGGACTAAAGGTTTACCTGTGTCTTTTTTAATTCTAAGACAAAACCTGAACCCAAGCCTAATGCTTGTCTTTTCCCTAACTGTGCCTAATCCTACTTTTAATTTGAATCCTAAACCTAAAGCAGAACCTAGCCCTAACCTGACCCAAAGCCTACTGCTTGGTATTTCCCTGACCTTACACTTTCTTCAAGCATTAACCACAATCCAATGGTGGCTGTAACCAAAACCTTAACCCCAAACCTTGGTATACTTTTAGCACAAGACATCAACAGCAACCTAGACACAGTATTTACACATTCATTTATTATACTATTGCCACAGTTTTCTAGAAACATTACCTGATATGTACAAACAGTTATTGATATCTTTGAAATGATCACTTATTTGGTTAAAGTGTTTTTGGTTATAATGCTGATTAAAATATAAGGAAATTATTAAAAAAGGTAAGAATTCTAAGTAGCCACATCGCCCAGAGCTTCAATATTCATTGTGTTTTAGACAGTCAGTCATATTTCATAAAATTTGTTATGTTTGACTAAAAATATTGCAGCAAACAAGTAAAATATATAAATATAACCAACAGAAAACAATGGGACAATATGGAAATTGCAAATCAGGACAGCAAGCAGTGATTTCTAAAACTTAACATGTATTTTTTTGCAGACAGAATAAACATTGTATTTTAGTATTTAAGTATTTTGATCAACTTCTTTTTACAATGACAGATAGGACAAGATTTGGATTTTTGACCCTCAATGACGGATAACATAGTCAACAGATTCAGGGAATCTGGAGGGAGTGCAGTGTGTAAAGGTCAAGGCTGCAAGCCTAAGCTAAATAACTGTTGTCTCTGGTCGCTTAGGCAGCACTGCTTCCTTCATCTATTCACACTATTTTCCATGACAACACTGAGGGGGCCATCTTTGTTTACTTTGTGTTAGAACTTCTGGTGCGCCCGCGAATACGTTGATACTGATTACAAGCAAAACAACAACAAACATATAAAATAACTATCATAACATGTTCAGTTAGAGGGAGTTAATAATTGGAAGAAGATGAAAACTTGGCTTGAACTACAGAGTTACACAGAGAACACAGCATATAAAGATCAGAGTGTTGGGGGGCCGTCTTCCAAAGAAGAGGACCTGCGTCTATGACTGAAGCGCTAAACTTAAAACATCCACCCAAACCTCTGTATGTCTGTTCTTACCATTCTGTGGAGGAGAACCAGCACCAGAGCTTCCTTATCGAGAGAAACATCTCGCTTATGAAGCTCTGAGGAAGCTGACGTGTCGGGTGCTTGTGAGTTAAGTAACTGTTTTCTGATCAGTGTCCACCGCGCTAGGCTATCTGGGCTGTAACTAACACCCACGCAGAGTGGCTCGGGCAGCTGGCTTGACTTGGGTTTAACCGGCTTTCAGAAATATAAACTCACCGTCTGTGTGTAGGAGTACACGCCCACCTTCCCACTGTGCAGATACTGATACACTTCAGTACTTTTATAGTTTTTCATTGTTGAACCGTCTACACCTTCCGAGAGTACAAAATAATTAAAAACGTCGCCGTAGGTAACCACAGACCACCCTTTCATATAATCCACCCACTGTGTTATTAACCTCAGATGAGACAGTGTTGTACCATTCGAAATTCTTATTGCTTCACTGCTCCCCTCCCATGTAACTGTATTCATTTTGGTTAGCTGAGCTGAAGTTCTAACACAAAGGCAGAACAAACACACACTTGAAAGTGGGTGTGGCCAAATACGGTGAATAAGCTATAAAACCAAAGCCTGCTAGAACCATACTGGACCAAAAGAAAGCCTTAAACTAGTCTTGTCCAGAAGCACTGTTGACTTCTTTGGGCTCAGGGGCATCTGGGATGGACCATCCCACAGTGGAAACATGTACTGTGATCAGATGAGTCAGAACTGCAGGCCTTTTATTTTGGAAGAAATGTTACCAGCAACAAGTACAAAAGCGATGGAGCCAGTGTGTCAGTAACACTGGCGAAGTGCATTTACACTTCTGTGGTGCATCAGTAATGCTGGAAAGTACAGGGAGGTTTTAGAGCAACATATGGCGCCTTCAAGATAACATCTTTTCCAGACATGCAGGTGCTGGTCTGCAGCCTCAGCTGGTTGCCAAATGTAACAAGGCAGACCCTGTCCACGTTAAAGATTGTTTGCAGGACAAATTAAAAACAAAACTACACCAGAAACGCTTCATCACCTGGTGTCTTCTGGACTCTGAACATAGTTTACCAACAATATAAGGTGAATTAAAATAAATGAAGTGTATTTCATTTCATTTCATCTCAGTTTTCAAGTTTGGGGTTATATAAACGAGCCAATATTATTGGTTATGAGAATTTTTGGGCCTTAAAAATCAGTATTGGTCACAAAATATTCACATCAGTTAGCCCTAACACAATTTTGTATTTAAGTTTACGTGCATGACAAATGAAAGCAATTTCATTTTCATCACTACCTACATTGAGTTACCATACTGTAAGAAAACAAGGAAGACTGGAAACAACAAGGACAAAATTTGCCACTATGCTAACACTGGCTAACCAAACGAAGCCCAGACTAACACTGTGACCCTTCAAATAATAATGAAAATAATATTTTAATAATTTAAAAAATAGTAGCCATTTGGTGGGCTGGTGACCTGATGATGCTGAGATTGGCTCCAGCCACCACCCACCTTCCCCCATGACCCGGACTAGCAGGATAAAGCAGAGGATAATGGATGGATGGATGAAAAATAGTAATGCACTCTAAATTGAGGTTTATGTTACATAGATTTTGGCAAATGGTCTGTAGAGTTAGCAACAGTAGCTGCAGATGAACACATTTGTGAGCAACACATACAGTAGATAGTAAATAAAGTTAACTTAATAAAGTTTATCCATGTAGAAGTTGTGTATGCATTTAAATTAGGGGTGGCTGGATACCACTTTTTCATGCCTGATACCGATACTAAGTATCTACTGATAACAATACCAATCTCATACTGTCTTTTTCTCTCTAATAAACAACTGGGCTGTTAATAATACGTTGGTCTGGAGGCACTTTGCTTAACCAGCCATCTAAATAACATCCAGGTTTAACTGTGAAATCAATATTCAGCTCTAGTAAAAGGAAGAAACGGAGAGCCCACATCATTACTTTGAGTTATGCAATACTGCTGCTTCTGTATATTTCACCAATTTCCCACACAGAACTTTAAGCAGAATTTTGATTGATCAGCACCATCAAACATTCAAAACCAAACACAACGTGCAGCTCCATGTAAAAGTTTGGTTGAGCATTTATGTGATTATGTGTTTAGGTTAATGGATCATAACAGATTATACTTTTTTCCTTCCGATATCTGATCCTGTGATCTGATACTGATACTGAGTGTTGTATCAGCCCATCCCAAATCGAAAAGAATGGGACCATCATTCATTATGTATTACATTTGCATGATTAAAATAAACACTCAAAGCTTCTTGATGCGCTCAGATGAACAAAAGATGTAATTAATAAAGAATTAACATCTTTTATATCTTTTCCTACTTTAAACCCCAAAATCATCGACAGTGGTGCAGACTGAGACCCGGCTGCAGTGTGATGTATGCCGCGGTGATAGAATCTACAGTTATAACTCTCTCATTGAAATACTGCTCTTACACGATTGCAATTTACCATGTACTTCAGGAGTCAGGACCCCCACAGATCAGGTAATATGTGGGTGGTGGGTAATTTCCATCAGTGCTGCAACACTGACATGATGTGTTAGGGTCTGATCTTACGTACACAAGGTGGACCAGAAAGGTATGACTGTCTAATAGAGTGGTCAGTGAGTGGACACAGTTTTTTAAAAACCCACACCACTTGTACTAGCACAACACACACCAACACACCACCACATGTCAGTGTCACTGCAGTGCTGAGAATGATCCACCACCCACATAACACTTGCCCTGTGGTGGTCCTGTGGGGGTCCTGACCATTGAAGAATGGTGTGAAACAGTGAAATTGTTGCTACAAAGTGCTCATATGAGTTAACTGGACAATGAGTGAAGTTTTGATGAAACAAAAAAACATGAAATATAAAATGTGCTGTAATTTTCCCCAATAATAATGAAAATAACCAAAATATGGAATTTGATCACAGGCGCTCAAACACAGATAAACTTTGTGTTTAAGGGGTAAATAAGGTAACAAGAGAATAATTACAAATTAATTACACAAAAATATTCAGATTAATTGTGATACGATGTTCGAATCGTTTGATAGTCCTAAAATAGACACGTGGTTTGCCTCATTTAGGTTGTTAGTTGAGCAGCAGGGGACGAAATAAGAAAAGAAAGTGCTGAAACCCCCCTGACTGCGCGCGTAACCACAGTGTCTGTGTGATTTTCCTGTTGACAATCATATGAGATAAAGACAGTCTGCAGATCTTTTTTTACTTCCTGTATCAGTGTATATTACACAGACTGATTTGGTGAGCACAGACTGAGATCTGTATCAATTCCTGTTTTTTGCACAGTTTCTGCCAGATTTCACAGACATTAAAAAGCCTACTCAGAGTCTCGCATCAGCAGCAAAGCAGCCGCGCGGAGATGGAGGCCTTGGTGTGTGTGTGTGTGTGAGTGAGTGAGTGTATGTGTGTGAGTTCCACAGACAGCAGAAGTGAGAAACGGTTCAGTAGTGTGAGCGTTGCGTTTCCGGTCTGGATGGGGGGGAAGGGGGTGTCTGACTGAGTGGCTCTCACGCAAAGACATGGCCAGTCACCACGGCAACGACGAAGCTCAGACGTAAAAGCAGGAAGCGAAAGGGGGATGGAGGAAGTTGTTGGTTTTTTGATGGCCATCGACGTGGTTTCACCACTTCTCTCATCAGAGAAGAGCTGTCAGATGGTTGCCGTGGGAAAGAGACACCTTTATTTTCTGAGAGCGAAACTAATTTTCACACTTATTGCGCAGAACTACAAATATGACAATTTTTGGATTGTCAGCAAATAGATTCGAGGCTGGGCTCAGAACAGTCAGGTTCCGAGGAAATTTAGTCATGATACAGTCAGCTGAATCTTCTCTGGTTATGGTCGGGTTCAGACAGAAATTTGTTGGGCTACATTCAAGTTTAGACAGAATTTTGTTAGATTACATTTGAGTTCAGGCAGAATTTTGTTAGACTAAAGTTCAGAGAGAATTTTCATTGGACTACATTTGAATTTAGACAGAATTTTGTTGGACTAAATTTAAATACAGACAATATTATTTTGGACTACCTTTGAGTTCAAACAGAATTTCGTTGGATTAAATTTAAATAAAGACAGAATTTTGTTAGACTAAAGTTCAGGCAGAATTTTGTTGGACTAAATTTAAATCCAGACAGAATTTTGTTGGACTACATTTGAGTTCAGACAGAATTTTGTTGGACTACATTTGAGTTCAGGCAGAATTTTGTTGGACTAAAGGTTACGCAGAATTTTTTTGGACTAATTTGAGTTCAGGCAGAATTTTGTTGGACTACATTTGAGTTCAGGCAGAATTTTGTTGGACTACATTTGAGTTCAGGCAGAAATTTGATGGACTATATTCGAGTTCAGACAGAACTTTATTAGACTAAATTTAAATTCAAGCAGAATTTTGTTGAACTACAATTTGAGTTCAGGCAGACTTTTGTTGGACTAAACTTCAGAAAGAATTTTGTTGGACTACAGTCGAGTTCAGACAGAATTTTGTTGGACTAAATTTTAATTCAGACAGAATTTTGTCAAAATCTTTCACTATCCAAGTACTTGTTGAGAAACCAAAGCATTTTCATACACAGTTAACTTTTCTATGTCTTTCACTGTGTTCTAAAAAAAGACATCCTATCTCTTCACAGGTGATTGCAGTGTCACAGTGGTGGTAAGGCTTTGTCACTATCACCCACACTAACCTAATACTGACGATAGGCCAAACTCCAGCGCTTCCCACACTCAAAGTGGCTGAATCAATGTGGTACAAACCAGTACACTCACTAGTGCTTTCCTATTCAAAACCACTTACGTTTCCACATTCATTCAACTGAGTCTGAGGATGTCAAACCAACAAAGTCTTGTCAGCGTGTTCCTCAAGATACGGTTCTCTTTCTGCTCATTGTTTATTATTAATTGTTTTAAAAGATGATCAGTAGACTTGCTCCAGTGGTCAGAGATGAAAGCCACATAAATAAGATAAAGGAACAGCTTAAGAAGTTTCAGGGATGATTAGCAGGTAGCAGTTAGCTCAAATGAGTTCAAATTCCTGTAGGTTAGTGGTTTTCAACCTCAGGTCTTTCACACAGTTCTCTATGCTAACACACCAGAATCAAAAGTCTTGTGTGAATTTTAAAGGTCAAGTTAAAAAAAACACTCATCACTTGCTTAGAAGCTCTCGCTTCGGTGAGTGTACAGTTAGAGACTGGGTTCATCTGCTGATGCATAGTTTGCATTAATCATCCTCTGGTCAGTTTCTGACCACAGCGCTGCTCTGGGCTGGATGTTTTCAGATTGGGGGACCACCCTCAAGCAGCTGCAATGCCAGTGGTCAAATTCAACTCAAACAACATTTTCTAAACTGGGTAGAGAGTTGGTGACAGATGTGTGCATAACAACAAGAGGGCTACAGCTGTGTTACAGTTAAATCCATTAGAGGCCAAGACATGGACTCGAGTCTGAATCCAGACCAAGAATTTGGAGTAGTTAAGTTGAGTCAAAACTTAAATGAGGATTGGTTGAGAATCTTTAGTCTAATTTAATATATTTTTATTGATAATTCAGTTCAGCTTAATAATCAATACTTCCTCATACTGAGCTGATTTGGACTATCAAAACATCCTAATTATTAATTTAATGAAGGTAACGTTTTCCAGTGAAGATAGTCACCAGCGTCTTGTTTAAATTTCCCTGTTCCAACTTAAATGATGCTGTGGTTAAATTCTGCCACCTGAGGGGTTATTAAATTTGTTGCTGTACCATTAATGGCGGAATGGGAAAAAAAATCGAACAAAAAGTTTATAATAAGCTGAAAGCGAGTGTCAAAATGTAACTGCTGCACCTTTTAAGGTGGAACGGGAAAATGTAAACAGGACGCTGGCTTAAAAGACGTTTATTTGTTGTACCATTTAAGGGGGAAAGGGACAATTTGGATAAGAAGCTGGCAAATAAGAGGTTGAATGTCCCCACTAGAATGCAACGATCGCTGTCCATTTAAGGTGGAACAGAAAAAATCAAATAAGAGGCTGAATGTCCCACTAGACTGCAAGTCACTGTCCATTTAAGGTGGAACAGAAAAAATCAAATAAGAAGCTAAATGGCCACGGCCAGAATGTAACTGCTGTACAGTTTAACAAGGAATAAGAACAGGAAGAAGCTGAATGTCCTTGCCTGAATAAAACTCCTGCCCTATTTAAGGTGCCACTGAAAAAATTAAAACAAGAAGCCAGCGCCAGAATGTACCAGCTGCAGCATTTAAGGAGGAACAGGATAATTGTCACAAGACACTGGTAAATAAGATGCAGAATGCCCCTCGCCAGGCTGTAACTGTTGCGCCATTTAAGCTGAAGCAGGAAAATGTAACCAAAAAGCTGAATGCAAGCGCCAAAATTGCAACTATGACATAATTTAAGGTGGAATTGGAAAATTCGAACAAGAAGCTGGCAAACAAAAAGCTGAATTATTATGATAATTATTATAATAATTATTTGGAATTATTATGAAAAATTTAAACATAAAGCTGGCGAATAGGATGATGCAACTACAACACCTTTTAAGGTGGAACGGGAAAATACGAACAAACAGCTGACAAACTAGATGCCTCATAGTTTTAAAGCTGGTAGCATTTTGGATGAGGAGATTTACCCTCTTTGGTAGACGAGCTGCTCCTATATAGATATGAAGACTCATTCTAAGCTAACAAAAACACAACGATCTGTAGCTTCAAGAGATTCTATGCTCTGGGGAATGTTTTCGTAGTTTTTCCATGTGGAAGGCACTCTCAACTGGCTTAGTTATGAATCCATTCTTGCAGATCACGTACACCATACATGCTGATTGTCTGTCCTGGGGCGGATAGAATCTTCCAGCGAGACATCGCGACACATCACACAGCTAGAAATGTCCCACATTGGTTGGAAGAGCTGACCAAGACTTCCAAGCACTAACCTGATCCCCTAATTCCCAAGACTTGAACCCAATTAACGTGCTCTCCAGCAGCTGTGGGATGCACTGCAGTCAGCATGACTCCAGATACCTATGACAACAAACCAGGACCTTATTGAGTCTCCCAATCCCAATCCCAGTCTAGTAGCTCTCCTTGCTGCAGACAACAGTTACTCTTGAATATTAGCTAATATAATACTGTGACTCAATATCATAATAATATGTCTCAACTGTGTAGTTTTGTGTACTAAATTCCATGTCACACACTGCTCCAGTGTCTATTGGTTGGATAATGAACATGTTAGTAGCTATCTAATCTGATAAATTAAAAAGATTGTTTTTAAAACATGTGGAAAGGGCTGTTTGAATGAACTGCTTACATTAGGGCTATTAGGGTAGTTCCAACACAGTTGTTAGCTCACTGCATGCTGTGAACCTGAAATATCAAACAGAGTAAACTGAGCTTCATTGAGTTGCAGTGGCCCAACAAATATTGGGCCTCTGGCCAAGTTTTAACCCGACTCAGGCTCAGTTTCTGTCATAAAATCCAGTTCTGGTGAGTAGTGGCATCGTACACAGTTCCCAGCAACAATCTCTCATTTTGAGGTTGCAGTTAATATGGATGGAGGTTCCATTCCAAGGAGGTTACTTTGAGGTTCCAGGTATGGCATATGGATGATCTACCACATGTTTTAATGGTTTTAGTGGATGTGGATGACCAATAGAAGTTCATAGCTGGCCTGTTACTAAGCTTCACTTGACGGTTTGGACAGTCTGGTCTTGGTTTCCCGAGTCATAAGACACTAATGACAATTGATTGTTGTCAGATTTTAGAAGCCGGAGCAGGGAAGGAGGGATAAAGAGAGAGAGGGAACGAGAGACGGAGTGAAATCTTGTCTTGCCGTCCCACCGCCATGCAGCAGCTCGCGGTCGTCTGCCTTGTACCGAGTTTCATAGACACAATGTATCTTAAACCAAGATGGAATTTCAGACAGGGCATGATGGCCGTTATTTTTTTTTCTCTCTTCACTCTTTTGGTTGCTCTCTCTCTCTCTCTCTCGCCCTTGCTTGCTCTCACTTACCGTCTTGCTGAGTATTTTTTTCTGTCATATCTCTCGCTTGATATTTGCGGTTGCAAAAAAACAAGTGCTGCCCTTCAAATTCATCTCAAGAACACAGTGAAAACTAGATAAATGCTGCAAAGATAGAAACTTCCAGAGAGTGGTTTCATGCCGTTTGAAACATTGTTTTTGCACGGCCGCGAAGATGTAAATTTGCCAGCCAGACGCAGCAAAGCAGGTCAGAATACTTTAAGCTCGAGATGATTATCGATGCTCTTTCACTGTGATTGTGAGATATAATTGCGAGGATGCAACTGCATGTCTGCCACCAGCCAGATTTAAAAAAAACATCCCACAGCGCTCCGAGGTACTGAGATGTGTATTTCTACACAGCGACCATTAAACCACAGTGTGATGCTGTTTTCCCATGCTGCAGCCTTCTTACTCTCACCCTATTGTTTACAGCTCATTGTTCTGAGAGTCAACTGCACCACATTCACTCACATGTTCAGAGACACCACTGAGCTAAACTCAATAGACTGAACATGTGAAGACTTTTAATGTGAAAACAAAGCAATTCTAAAAACAAAAAAGAGGTAGGCAAGCAAATAGCTAAACAAATGTAACTACAAACATAGAAAGAAATATGTAAATAAATACTGTAATAAAGATAAGCAAATATATAAACAAATACATGTATATGAAATCAGTATGTAAGTACATAAACAAGTAAACACAAAGAAAAAAGAAAGGAAATGGAAACGTATGTGTTAGTAGGCAAATAAATAGAAATGCAATACTAGTAAATAAATAAATAAATAAATACAATATAAGTGAGGAGTTGGTGTGCAATACTGGTAAGTAAACAAGTCATTAAAAAATATTAATTAAGATACATTGACGTGCAATATGTAAATGTGTTTAAAGAATAGGTGAGAGAAAATAGTAAATAAAGAAAGAAATAAGAAGTGAAATAAATGATTATATAAATAACTATAAATAAATAAATTATTCAATAGTATGCAAGAATATAATTAAGTGAACAAGTAAATTAGTTAATTAATTAAGTAAATAAGAAAGTAAATAAATAAATATTTATTATACAGTATTCTACCGTATATTTAAGTGAAAAAGTTTGTTAGTTAATTAATTCATTAATAGAATTTCCATAAAAGTAAGTAAATTAGTAAATAGACTTAAATAATAAAATCTAGTAAACAAACTACTAAATACAATGAATACATAAATAAGTGTTTAATTGAACACAGTAAACAAACAAATAAATATAAGTGTAATTATAAATAAAAAAAATATTCTGTTTTTTTTAAATGCTATTAGAAATCAACTATTATTTTTAGTTTATAGTAAGAAAGTAAATAGATATTTATTCTGATTTGTTCTTTTTTAATTTTAGAATAATGAAAATGTGTTTGAAAACACATAAAATTTCCAAAAGTAGGCCCTCGCCCCTTTTCAATAATAAAACATTTCTGTAATTTTACTATGTCTTTTATTATATGTCCTGAATCCTGTTAGGTATGTCAGTAACTAATGCTGAGAAATATGATAAACCATTAAACAGAGTTCAGCCCAGTGTGGCCAGACAGATGTGCACCACTGCATGTGGCTTTGAGCAGTATAAGATATTGGCAATGTGGTGTGAGTGCTGTAGTTTCTCTGTTCTTACCTGAGCCACTCCTACCACAAACCGGTCCGGCTTGGCTGACCAAGCACGCCACCAAGGGTCCAGAGGCACAACACGTACGAGCCTGAGGAGAGATGAAGAAACCAAGACGGGCCTCCCGCAGCGAACCTGCAAACTTCTCGAGCATGGGGTAAAAGCCACAGCTGCACCGACACGACAGAAGAGCAAAGATTACACAGAGGAGAGAGCAACACTTGTCGTCATGCTGTAAGAAGAGAAGATAAACACTAAAGCATGCTTACTTTATCTGGTAGATTCTTAAAAACGTTTGTAAGGTTTGTAAACGGTTCTTGGTTTGAACACTCAGTCTTATCTTTACATCATGTGGAGGTTCTTTATCCTTTAATCGTTTGTATCGTTTGATATAATTAAGAAAAAAAAATAGCACTGACTGTATTACCTGTACACAGGTAGGTAAAGGTAGTGTAACAGTGTACCTGTACACAGGTAGGTGTAGGAAGTGTTACAGTTTACCTGTACACAGGTAGGTAAAGGTAGTGTAACAGTGTACCTGTACACAGGTAGGTGAAGGTAGTGTTACAGTTTATCTGTACACAGGTAGGTAAAGGTAGTGTTACAATTTACCTGTACACAGGTAGGTAAAGGTGGTGTTACAGTTTACCTGTACACAGGTAGGTAAAGGTAGTGTAACAGTATACCTGTACACAGGTAGGTAAAGGTAGTGTAACAGTGTACCTGTACACAGATAGGTGAAGGTAGTGTAACAGTGTACCTGTACACAGGTAGGTGAGGGTAATGTTACAGTTTACCTGTGCACAGGTAGGTGAAGGTAGTGTTACAGTTTACCAGTACACAGGTAGGTGACGGTAGATTTAGACAGTTTACCTGTACACAGGTAGGTGAAGGTGATGTTACAGTTTACCTGTACACAGGTAGGTAAAGGTAGTGTAACAGTGTACCTGTACACAGGTAGGTAAAGGTGGTGTTACAGTTTACCTGTACACAGGTAGGTAAAGGTGGTGTTACAGTTTACCTGTACACAGGTAGGTAAAGGTAGTGTAACAGTGTACCTGTACACAGGTAGGTAAAGGTAGTGTAACAGTATACCTGTACACAGGTAGGTAAAGGTAGTGTTACAATTTACCTGTACACAGGTAGGTAAAGGTAGTGTAACAGTGTACTTGTACACAGGTAGGTAAAGGTAGTGTAACAGTGTACCTGTACACAGGTAGGTGAGGGTAATGTTACAGTTTACCTGTGCACAGGTAGGTGAAGGTAGTGTTACAGTTTACCAGTACACAGGTAGGTGAAGGTAGATTTAGACAGTTTACCTGTACACAGGTATGTAAAGGTAGTGTAACAGTGTACCTGTACACAGGTAGGTAAAGGTAGTGTAACAGTGTACCTGTACACAGGTAGGTGAAGGTAGTGTTACAGTTAACCTGTACATAGGTAGGTGAAGGTAGTGTTACAGTTTACCTGTACACAGGTAGGTGTAGGAAGTGTTACAGTTTACCTGTACACAGGTAGGTAAAGGTAGTGTAACAGTGTACCTGTACACAGGTAGGTGAAGGTAGTGTTACAGTTTATCTGTACACAGGTAGGTAAAGGTGGTGTTACAGTTTACCTGTACACAGGTAGGTAAAGGTAGTGTAACAGTATACCTGTACACAGGTAGGTAAAGGTAGTGTAACAGTGTACCTGTACACAGATAGGTGAAGGTAGTGTAACAGTGTACCTGTACACAGGTAGGTGAGGGTAATGTTACACTTTACCTGTGCACAGGTAGGTGAAGGTAGTGTTACAGTTTACCAGTACACAGGTAGGTGACGGTAGATTTAGACAGTTTACCTGTACACAGGTAGGTGAAGGTGATGTTACAGTTTACCTGTACACAGGTAGGTAAAGGTAGTGTAACAGTGTACCTGTACACAGGTAGGTAAAGGTAGTGTTACAATTTACCTGTACACAGGTAGGTAAAGGTAGTGTTACAGTTTACCTGTACACAGGTAGGTAAAGGTAGTGTAACAGTGTACCTGTACACAGGTAGGTAAAGGTAGTGTAACAGTGTACCTGTACACAGGTAGGTGAAGGTAGTGTAACAGTGTACCTGTACACAGGTAGGTGAGGGTAATGTTACAGTTTACCTGTGCACAGGTAGGTAAAGGTAGTGTTACAGTTTACCAGTACACAGGTAGGTGACGGTAGATTTAGACAGTTTACCTGTACACAGGTAGGTGAAGGTGATGTTACAGTTTACCTGTACACAGGTAGGTAAAGGTAGTGTAACAGTGTACCTGTACACAGGTAGGTAAAGGTGGTGTTACAGTTTACCTGTACACAGGTAGGTAAAGGTGGTGTTACAGTTTACCTGTACACAGGTAGGTAAAGGTAGTGTAACAGTGTACCTGTACACAGGTAGGTAAAGGTAGTGTAACAGTATACCTGTACACAGGTAGGTAAAGGTAGTGTTACAATTTACCTGTACACAGGTAGGTAAAGGTAGTGTAACAGTGTACCTGTACACAGGTAGGTAAAGGTAGTGTAACAGTGTACCTGTACACAGGTAGGTGAGGGTAATGTTACAGTTTACCTGTGCACAGGTAGGTCAATCAATCAATCAATCAACCTTTATTTAATCTCGGAAATACATTGAGGGATGACCCTCATTTTCAATGCAGCCGAGCATATACAGTTAAAGGGATTGAAAACAAAATGAGCAAAAATAATAAATTAAATACCAATTTTAAATAAACATTTAATATAGATGCATTAAAAATACAATGTAAAAAATGTTAGAAAATTATTATAAAAGAATATAAAAGAATATAAAATAAACATATTACATAATAAAAAGTTGAAATGCTAATAAAAAATACTCAATAAAACAATCACGATAAAAAAATGGATAATTATAATAATAAAAATAATACAAATAATAAATAAATAAATAAAAAGATAGTAATAATAAAAAAAAAATAACTAAAATAAAAGTAAAATAAAACAAACGTAAAAAAACAAAATTAAATAAAAATAAAAATTAAATAAATAAATAATAATAATAATAATAATAATAATAATAATAATAATAATAATAATAATAAGATAATAAAATCCTAATAGATTTATTCATTTAAAACAGTCACAGGCTTTCTGATGGTGATTAGAAACTAAAAGTTTAAAATGGTTTAGTGATCCCAGCGAGCTGAGCTTCAGAGTTTCCTGGAGAGAGTTCCAGCTCGCTGGTGCTCTGTAGCTAAAAGCAGATTTTCCCAGTTCACTAAAAACTCAGTACCTGACAGGTGATCCAGCCACTAGAGCGAGTCTGATAATTATTGTTATTTATTGAAATCAGAGAAGAGATGTAAGCTGGCAAATGGCCGGAGAGTGATTTATAGATAAAAATAAGCCAATGAGCTTCTCTTCGTGCAGCTAGTGAGGACCAACCAACTCTATCATAGAGTCTGCAGTGGTGAGTACTGTAAGGGTCTCCAGTTATAAATCTCAGAGCAGAGTGATAGATTGAATCTAGCGGTTTGAGGGCACTGGCGGACGCTTTATTATAAATTACATCGCCGTAGTCCAGGACTGCAAGTATGGTTGCCTCCACTATTCTTTTCCTAGCGTACGTGGGTAGACAGGATTTATTCCGATAAAGGAATCCGAGCTTCTGTCTGCACTTAATGGCGAGTTTGCTTATATGGGATTTAAAGGAGAGTTTTTCATCCAGCCAGATGCCAAGGTATTTATATTCGCTGACTCGCTCGATGCTGGATCCTGTCAGGGTATTAATATTTATGGAATCTAAAACACTATCTGAAAATCTGGAAAACAACATGAATTTGGTTTTATTAGCATTTAAAACCAACTTAAGTTTATATAGAGCAGTCTGTAAAGAGTTAAAAGAATGTTGGAGTTTATCTAGTGCAGCGTGAGCTGAATCTGCTGAGCAGTATAAGATTGAATCATCTGCATAAAGGTGTAATTTGGAGTCTAAGGTAGAGACAGCAAGTTCATTGATAAAAATATTAAATAAAACTGGGCCCAGGATTGAGCCCTGAGGAACCCCTTTCGTTATAGGCTGTAGGTCTGATTTATGGTTACCGAGAGACACACATTGCTTCCTACCAGAAAGGTAATCCTGGGCCCACAGAACTGAATTACTGCTAAAACCAATCTTATGTAAGGAACCTAGTAATAAATCATGATCAACAGTATCAAAGGCTTTTGTGAGATCAATAAAAATGGCAGCACAGAACTTTTTCCTGTCTAAGGCCAAATAAAGATCATTTAAAACCAGCATGGTGGCAGAGATGGTGCTGTGTCTTTCTCTGAAACCAGACTGATACGTGGACAGGACTGAGTTTTCATACAGAAAAGATTTAAGCTGGTTATTTACTAAGGATTCTAAAATTTTGGATAAACAAGAAAGTTTTGAGATTGGTCTATAATTATTTAAATCTGTCGCATCTCCTCCTTTATGCAGAGGAATAACATGTGCTGTTTTCCAGATACTGGGAATTCTGCAGGATAAAATAGAAAGATTAAAAATATATGAAACATGTTCTAAAATAACTGGGGTTGCCAGACGCAGAAGGTTGGGGTCCAGACCGTCCTCACCTTTTGTTTTTCGAGGATTAATAGAAGAAAGGGCATTAGCTACAATGTATGGGGAACAGGTCTGGAGTGTGAAGATATCCTGATTCTGGGAAGCAGTAGTGGTGATGGTAGGCTGATCTATGGGCAGGTTTATGTCAATGTTTTTAAATATCTGACCAGCTGCAGCAAAGTGTGCATTAAAAGCTTGGCATAATTCTTGCTGGCCAGAGATCAAATTATTATCAACTAGAATTTTCGTTGTGGGTTGTTGAGGATTGTTCTTGAGGAGGTTTACTGCTTTCCAGAAATCCTGTGGGTTTGAGGAATTAGAAATTCGGCTGAGGAAATAATCTGATTTGGCTTTTCTGATTGCAGAGGTGCATCTGTTTCTCAATTGTCTGAATGCAAGCCATTTCTCACGTTCACCTGTGCGTCTGGCAATAGACCAGGCTTTATTTCTTGACAGTAGCAGTGAGGAAATTTCGCCTGTAAACCAGGGGCTAGATCTATCTCTTATTCGCAGCTTTTTGTACGGAGCATGTTTATTTGCTACAGAGAGGAATGATTTCCTGAAATGTTCTAGTGCTACATCCACATCTGAACTGTTAAAAGTTAAATGAATTTTGCTCACTGCTAAGTCAGAAAGAAAAGCCTGTTCATTAAAATTTTTAAAATGTCTTCTAAACACCATCCGAGAGCCTGTTTGTATCTTTGAACTGTTTCTAATGCACCCAATCGGACAATGATCGCTAAATCCAAGTTCAAAAACTCCAGAGGCAATGATTTTATCTGTTCTATTCGAAAAAATTAAGTCAATTAGGTGAATTAGGTAGGTGAAGGTAGTGTTACAGTTTACCAGTACACAGGTAGGTGAAGGTAGATTTAGACAGTTTACCTGTACACAGGTAGGTAAAGGTAGTGTAACAGTGTACCTGTACACAGGTAGGTAAAGGTAGTGTAACAGTGTACCTGTACACAGGTAGGTGAAGGTAGTGTTACAGTTAACCTGTACATAGGTAGGTGAAGGTAGTGTTACAGTTTACCTGTACACAGGTAGGTAAAGGTAATGTTACAGTTTACCTGTACACAGGTAGGTGAAGGTAGTGTTATAGTTTACCTGTACACAGGTAGGTAAAGGTAGTGTTACAGTTTATCTGTACACAGGTAGGTGAAGGTAGTGTTATAGTTTACCAGTACACAGGTAGGTGAAGGTAGTGTTACAGTTCACCTGTGCACAGGTAGGTAAAGGTAGTGTTACAGTTTATCTGTGCACAGGTAGGTGAAGGTAGTGTTACAGTTTACCTGTGCACAGGTAGGTGAAGGTAGTGTTACAGTTTAGCTGTACACAGGTAGGTGATTGTAGTGTTACAGTTTACCTGTACACAGGTAGGTGATTGTAGTGTAACAGTTTACCTGTACACAGGTAGGTGAAGGTAGTGTTACAGTTTACCTGTACACAGGTAGGTGAAGGTAGTGTTACAGTTCACCTATACACACGATGAATGAAGTGTTACAGTTTACCTGTACACAGGTAGGTGAAGGCAATGTTACAGTTTATCTGTACACAGGTAGGTAAAGGTAGTGTAACAGTGTACCTGTACACAGGTAGGTAAAGGTAGTGTAACAGTGTACCTGTACACAGGTAGGTAAAGGTAGTGTAACAGTGTACCTGTACACAGGTAGGTGAAGGTAGTGTTACAATTTACCTGTACACAGGTAGGTAAAGGTAGTGTAACAGTGTACCTGTACACAGGTAGGTAAAGGTAGTGTAACAGTGTACCTGTACACAGGTAGGTAAAGGTAGTGTAACAGTGTACCTGTACACAGGTAGGTGAGGGTAATGTTACAGTTTACCTGTGCACAGGTAGGTGAAGGTAGTGTTACAGTTTACCAGTACACAGGTAGGTGAAGGTAGATTTTGACAGTTTACCTGAACACAGGTAGGTAAAGGTAGTGTAACAGTGTACCTGTACACAGGTAGGTGAAGGTAATGTAACAGTGTACCTGTACACAGGTAGGTGAAGGTAGTGTTATAGTTTACCTGTACACAGGTAGGTGAAGGTAGTGTTACAGTTCACCTGTGCACAGGTAGGTAAAGGTAGTGTTACAGTTTATCTGTACACAGGTAGGTGAAGGTAGTGTTATAGTTTACCTGTACACAGGTAGGTGAAGGTAGTGTTACAGTTCACCTGTGCACAGGTAGGTAAAGGTAGTGTTACAGTTTATCTGTGCACAGGTAGGTGAAGGTAGTGTTACAGTTTACCTGTGCACAGGTAGGTGAAGGTAGTGTTACAGTTTAGCTGTACACCGGTAGGTGATTGTAGTGTTACAGTTTACCTGTACACAGGTAGGTGAAGGTAGTGTTACAGTTCACCTATACACACGATGAGTTAAGTGTTACAGTTTACCTGTACACAGGTAGGTGAAGGCAATGTTACAGTTTATCTGTACACAGGTTGGTAAAGGTAGTGTTACAGTTTATCTGTACACAGGTAGGTGAAGGTAGTGTTACAGTTTATCTGTACACAGGTAGGTGAAGGCAGTGTTATAGTTTACCTGTACACAGGTAGGTGAAGGTAGTGTTACAGTTTATCTGTACACAGGTAGGTGAAGGTAGTGTTACAGTTTATCTGTACACAGGTAGGTGAAGGCAGTGTTATAGTTTACCTGTACACAGGTAGGTGAAGGTAGTGTTACAGTTTACATGTACACAGGTAGGTAAAGGTAGTGTTACAGTTTATCTGTACACAGGTAGGTGAAGGTAGTGTTACAGTTTATCTGTACACAGGTAGGTGAAGGTAGTGTTACAGTTTATCTGTACACAGGTAGGTGAAGGTAGTGTTACAGTTTATCTGTACACAGGTAGGTGAAGGTAGTGTTACAGTTTATCTGTACACAGGTAGGTGAAGGTAGTGTTACAGTTTACCTGTACACAGACACTGAGAGACCATACAGTCTACACACAGAGAGGAATGTGGTCATCGTGGCTGGAAATCGAACCCAGACCCTTCTTGCCATGAAGCAGCAGCTCAACCCACTGTGTCGCCAAGTTATATACTGCTATCCCACCTTTACTTTATTGAAAGTAGACTTTCAAATATACTCTCAGTATTCTTCTACTTTAGATATTTTAAACTGAAATTATACATGTACGTGTCCTTTAAGCAAACTTAAAAGTAGAAAGCAAACCCAACTACCCCAACACAGAACTGCACTTGAATCACAATATATAATCTGTATTGGTGCAAGTCCAGAGCTACCGTGGTGCTCTGCACGTCCCCACTCTGCATGGCCACACTTCCCACATGTCTACAGCCGAACGAGCGAGCAGTGGGATGCTACAATACTTTCATTTAAAATCTCTCATATCAATCCTACAGCATCGTCATTTCAAGCTAAAACACAGGGTGACTACATAAGTCAGAGTGCAAGGTTTGCACAGCCGGTCTCCGTCATTGTGCTGCAGCACTCAGTGAAGCAGGTAGCCTGACAGTCGTTTATTAGTATCAACGTTACATGATTATTTCAGTACACTACAAAGTGTCCACGTATGTAGTTCCTGTTAATATTATTATTTGTACATGTAAAGGCTGGTATATAACATTACAATATAGTATACGTGTATGAAATCTGCTGGCCCCCCAGTTGTCAAATAAAAGGTTAATTTTTGCATCAGAGCAGGGATGCGGGAAGTGGGGGTGCTGAACATGCTTTTTCAGAGTGTGACTGTGGATGTGACCATATATCAGCAATTTGCATAAAGATCATCCAGCCAGAGACGGCAAAGAGAGAGGATGTGCATCAGCAGTATGAAGCGTCAGTAGTAATTACACAGTCCCGTCTCTCCACTCTTTATAGTGCAGCATGACATTCTGTTTCTTATGCAGCTTCAAGCCCAATTTGGAGGGAAACCAACCACTAATTTCACATGACTGCATAGTTTCACGTGGCATCACATACTGCTTAATATTTCAGCACCCCAAGGTTCCCACATCCCTGCATCAGAGAGCTGAACTCTAAGGAAACCCAAATCTGTTTTCTTTAAGTTAATCTTGTTGCTGAAATTATATATATATATATATATATATATATATATATATATACAAAGTATGTATTTGTAGCATGGCGGACTCAGACAATGGGTCGGGATCCATATGCAGGTAATATAATGTCTTACACCAGCAGGGGAAAGGAATAGCGAGGTCAGAGGCAGGGCAGATGGGTCAAAACCAGGAAGGCAGTCAGTGTGTGCAGGCCAACAAGTCTGAAGGGGGCAAAGACGAAAAGCAGTAGTTAAGGGGCAAAGCAGGGGTTCGTTACCAGCAGTCAGCAGATCCAGGCAGACAAATCCAAGAAGGGGGCAAAAGACAAAAGACATAATCCACAAAAACCAGGCAGAGAATCATACACGATAGGGTAGCAGTAACAAGAAACGCTCAGTTAGCAGATCCAAGGATACTGGCAATAGTTCGCACTTGCCTGTGGCATGGGAGGGGTATTTAACTAGGCCTTAATTGGGGCCAGGTGAGGTGAGGCTGATCCCGTCAGTATTCCGGGGATTTAGACCTCTGGTGGTGGGAGGGGCTACTGACAGTATTATGAATATCTTTCCAAAGTCTAATGAATACCTGAGGGTTACATTATGTTTCACCCATTTCATCGTAAACTGGGAGGTCCTAATCTTCAGGAACACTTTCGTAAGCAACTCTTAGCCAATCACAAGGCTGAAATAGTTTTTTAATCTTGGCAAGCATCTTATGCTGACCATGCACTAGAAGACTTTCAAAAGACTCTGAAAAGGCGTTTAAGAGACTGAAGTCTGACAAAATCTCACATCTAAAGACTAGTCACAGGTATAAATCTGAAGACACGTGAAAGAGGCTCTCTTGCTCACTCCACAGCTCACTCCACAGCTCACTCCACAGCTCCACGGTTTCTCCTCCTTTTGTACAGTCCAGGAGAACTACAGTTTCAGACCCCTTGCCGGACTCCCTTCTATGTCTAACTTCTTTATATATATATATATATATATATATATATATATACACCTGTTTGTTTTTAGCATGGCTGCAGCTACCTGCGTGCTACTGAGGCTTTTGTATTCCGTGTCTGATTTCTGGTTCTTTTACTTTTGAACGGTCTACTGGTTTTTGTCTCTGTGCTTGTTTTCCTGTTCATGATTCTGTTTAGCCCATATATATCTGTTTGCTTGTGCTTTGGCCTCTTGTCTGCTTGTGACCACAGTTTTGGACAGTCCTGTTAATGCTAAACCTTTTCAGTTAAACCTCAGCTGCAAGCGTCAAGCCCTTCCTGAAACCTTACAGTGATCTTCAACTTTCTGTATGAGTCAATGATAGAGTGATAGAAGGTGAGCAAGTTATGGAGTCAGTCCTTTAGTCTGTCCTTTATGTTCATTAGACTATCAATGCTACGCCCACACTGTTCCCAGGTCTTTTTGAGCAGACTTTGTCGATTTTTGAGTAAAGTTTGATCAAACCAACACCCAAATTATCATAGGGCCTTTGAATTTTATGAGGTTTTCCCACTGGCAGCAATGGTAATAAAAACTGGATATTGATTATTTTGAAAACACTGGAGCTGAACATCTGAATGTAACCGTTTATGTACAATATGTCCGTACCTTATTGAACAGCACTCCTTTCACCATCCACGCATAGACTAGAACACCTGTTTCTATCGGTAGGGCGGCGATGACTTGGCTGCACTCCACCATCATTTGCATGTGGTTGCTACACCAAATCTTTGAGTCATGGAACAACTTGTTATATATTTAGATCCTATCTTGAAGATGCATATCATCACCACCACATTAAAATCCTGGCTTTCTGTGCAGATGGATGATCAAATGATTTCATAAATGAATACACTGCCAGTCAAAAGTATGGATACACTAAACTAAATATATATTTTTTACAAGATATTTTGATCTGAATGTGCTAAAAGACAGGTTGGGTGAAGTTGGTGCCCATGTATAAAAATATTTTGAAAATAAATATGACAATACTTATTTTTTAAAACACCTATAACAGCCCCAAAAGCTCAGCATGTACACTATCTTCTACCTGTTAGAGAAGCAGCCCAGGTGGCTCCTCGTGAAGCTGCTGGACAGAATGTTAAACGTATGTAAACCTGCATCAGAGCAAATGAGCTCATTACTAAAAGACAATGGAAACCTTCTTTTAACGCAACCAGATGCTTAATTCTATGTTATTATAAGAAAACATGACCAGGTATGTCCAAACAGTTGATTGAGAGTGTGTATCCTCTTCAGAGAAAACACTTATACACTACCGCTCAAAGGTTTAGGGTCACTTTAGAATTCCATTTCATGCAATTTTCATGCAATTCACAAACAATATGGTCCATTTCACATTTATGTGTCTCAAATGGTTTTTAAAGAAAAAAAAATTCTATTAAAGTCTATTTTTGTATAGAGGCTTATTTTGCATATAGTCCTATTATAAGCAATTCTCAGTCCTCTGTCTAAATCTCCTGGTACGGCCACCAATCCAAGTTAAGGATGTTATTGGACTAATTGGTTGTTAGGACACTCTTGCTCAATTGTGATGCACAGCTGAAAAACATTCTACTAATAAGTGAGTATAAAAGGGAACAACATTCTAGGTTAGTTTAGTATCTGAAGCATCAGCAGTTGATGACTTGCTGACCGACTCAAAATGACCAGAAAGAAACAACTTTCTTTAGAGACCCGTCAGTCCATTGTTGTGTTAAGGAAGAAGATACTCCATTAAAACAAGAACATTTCACTGTGATCCCAAACTTTTGAGCGGTAGTGTACAGATTTTAATCTACACACAGCCATCTTTCAGCTTTTTCCCTTTTACAGGGGTCGACACGAACTTGTATGCTAGATTTGGCAAAGTGTTTTTTGACGCCACATACCTGGGCTAGGGACAACACACACTCGCGCACACACTCACACCTACAGGCAATTTGGATTGACTGATCAACCTAACATGCATGTGTTTGAACTGTGGGAGGAAACTGGAGTACCCGGAGGAAGCACGGGAAGAACATACATAGGGAACGGCCCGGACCGGAAATCCAACCCGGATTCCCTTGCTGTGAGGTGACAGTGCTAACCACTACACCACCATACAATCACTGTTTATTTTTATTTAATTTAATGTATTAGAAAGTGTATTATATTATATTATAGCACATTTAATTTTTTACATTGTATATGTTTCCCAGTATGTTAAACTTACGCAAATAATTAAAACATTGTGCTTTAAACGTTTGCATGTGTCAGATCTTCTCCTTTAGCTCTGCCTCGTTCTGACTCACCTGTCTACTGAGCAGACCACACCCCCTCGCACACCTGCTAATTAAGGACAAGAATATAAAGGACATTGACAAACACCTGGCCTTGCAAGCTCTTAGTGTAACACACATGCTCTATGTTTTGTTTTTTGTCAGCTGCTTATTGCGCTAATCGCTCAGGGTTGCATTTTCTGTTTTTGACTTATTTAAAGATCTGCTCTCGTATCCATAATCTATTCATGACAGCCTAAACATTTAATTTGTAATTAGACTGGAGTAAAGATAAAGATATAAGATTCTGATATATAAAGATAAAAGGTTCTGTAGCTTCTAAGCTATATGTATTACACTTTACACGCTGGCTAATTATGGCTAATTCCTCTTTCTGCCTAATAGTTGCTAGGAGTCATCTCCATTCTGGGTCACTGACTTTTCTACCAAACCCCCTTTTGCAAACCCACCAATCAAGAGCGACAGAAAGTCAGGGCCCTTTTAAAGGTCAGCCACATGACATGTGGTGTGTGGTTTAGAGACCACTGGAAAAAAAAAACCCAGTGAAGTACAGAGAAGAGCTTTTCACTCTGAAAAGGAGAGGTGGGGGGCGGTGGTAGTGGTGGAGGGGTTGATACTACCGAAAAAACAAAGTGTGTCAGCGGCGTATAGACACTCAGTAGGGTCTAGATATGAGTCAGTGTGCTCTTTAGAATAGGAATTCTTGTAACTTAGCCACACCTTTTAGCTGTAACCTCAATAATCCGATGGACAATGGTCCATTTCCCATACAGTCGCTGGAAATATTAGGCAACCAATGACACAACAGCTTCGCACGGCAGGATGCAATACAGAACTAACCACAATGACTGTGCTGTTTTTCATAATAAATAAGGTTTGTTTTGTATATACACTACTATATATATATATATATATATATATATATATATATATATATATATATATATATATATATATATATATATATATATATAATTTTTTTATTTTTTATTTTTTTTATTTTTGTAACGTACACCAGTCATGAAGGCAGTACTATTGTGATCATTGAGATTTGATGGTATCTTCTTTACGACAGCTTCCAGGTGTGGCACATTTAGTAACCTTACTTACTGGTTATATCACAAATATATGTGGCTTGTGTTAAACCATTCTTGGTATTTCTTGTTCTTTATGTTATTGCCTCAGCTTGTAGGCCATCATGTAGTCCTCCAGTTACATATTTTAGGTTTCCCTGTTTGGCTCGATGTTTCTATGACCTTTTATTAATGGGTTACTAAAGCCTTTAGATCAAATCAGAATGTTTGTAGGCATAAAGTGTGGCTATATGTACATAAATCTCATCCAGTTTGGATGGAAGCCGCTCAATTTATGTCTTAAGAGATAAAACATTGGCAAAAACAAAAACATTATGTTGTGTTGGAGGCTTTAATGTCAAATATACCCAAGTATCTAATAAATTGTACTTAGTCTTTCCCCCTTTTCAACTGTCTAAAGCAGGTAGAGCTGCTCTGTTGATCCTACTGAGGATCCTCTCTGTTTAGTAACACATCTGGTAACACCACAGATTAGCCAATCCCTTACTCTTCCAGATGAACATGAAGTTACACCAGCACAATTATTTTATTTAGGTGGCAAGCTATAAATGATATGTATGAATGATATATACACTACTACTCAAAAGTTTACGATCACTTTAAAATTTTATTTCATGCAATTTCCATGCAATTCATGCAGTTCACAAAAAATATTTTCCATTTCACATTAATGTAAGTGTATCAGATGATTTTTAAAGAATAAAAATGTTTGTATTAAAGTCTATTTTTGTATATAGGCTTATTTTACATATAGTCCTATTATCAGCAATTCTCAGTCCTCTGTCCAAATCTCCTGGTATGGCCACCAATCTAAGTTAAGGATGTTATTGGGCTAATTGGTTGTTAGGACACTCTTGCTCAATTGTGATGCACAGCTGAAAAACATTCTACTAATAAGTGAGTATAAAAGGGAGAACAACATTCTAGGTTAGTTTAGGATCTGAAGCATCAGCAGTTGATGACTTGCTGACCGACTCAAAATGACCGGAAAGAAACAACTTTCTTTAGAGACCCGTCAGTCCATTGGTGTTTTAAGTAAGGAAGACTACTCCATTGAAAACAAGAACATTTTACTGTGATCCCAAACTTTTGAGTGATAGTATATTAGTATATATAGTATATATATATATATATATATATATACTATACTATATATATAGTATATATATATATATATGTGTGTGGGCTGAATGGTACATCAAACTATTTCATTTTAAAAAGTGAGATATTTGATGTAATAAGTGTAATACTGAATCATGTAATAAGTGAGCATGGAACCATTTTACTATTTTCAGACTTTATTTCCAATATAAGTAGATACAAATCATCTGCATGTCCATATTCCAAACTATATGCATCAAAACATCCCTCCTACGAAAGAGTACAGCAAAACAACTCACGACTAGTAAAAATAGATGTTGATTTTGAGGTTTTTGTTATTTAGTATGCATTAAAAAGGTCTTAAATCTTCTGATAACCTAAATGCAGAACTGCAAACACTCTTGCAAACAGACTTCATACAAGCCATGAGCGATAAGGTCAGTAGTGGTGGTGTCCCTGCTATAACGGCCTTTGGTTAAGACACAGAAACCAGGCTGGGCTTTCAGACCTGAAGGAAAACCACCACTCCTCAGTGATAAATATTTCACCCTCCTGCTTTCTCTTTAGTGACCACAGGCCATGTTAAGTGTTCCTGGCCAAAGAGCGGCAAAGCACTTAACAAACAGCTAATGTCCAGCAATATTGGACAGTCTGGGACTGGCAAACAGCCTGAGAGAGTCACAGTGGTCAGGGTATATAGCACTCTGCTTTATACTGTGCTGACCCCGATGCTAACCACACACTCCACACACTCTTAGCAGTGCAGACACATGGCCACACACCCACACTCTTAGCCCCACCATTTTGCCTTTCCGGTCTCAAGTGATCGTGTCCCATGATATGTAGTGACCACAATGTCCACTACTGGACAAAAAAAAACAGTCATTAACCATATCACTTGTAAGACAAGCCTATAATGACAACTGTCAGTCACTTCTGGTTTGAAACAAAAGCTTTACAGCGCCCCCCATTGACCACTTCCTCTTTGCCTGTTTGCCTAACCACCCATCACTGACCACTTACCTTCTGTTTGTAATGATCAGAATTAGAAATCAAGATGAAAATGGGTCACTAACTAGTGTACAATAATGCAGCACATGACTTAAAACTAGATCATAGGTCATATTTATATATAAATGTATATATAAATATACATATTTACATATTTATATGCAGGCCTTATGATACATGTACAAACATTGAATAACACACACACATATATGTATATAAAAGTTTCGGATCCCAGTGAGATTTTCTTGTTTTTAATGGAGTATCTTCCTTCCTTAACACAACAATGGACTGACAGGTCTCTAAAGAAAGTTGTTTCTTTCTGGTCATTTTGAGTCGGTCAGCAAGCCATCAACTGCTGATGCTTCAGATACTAAACTAACCTAGAATGTTGTTCTTACTTTTATACTCACTTATTAGTAGAATGTTTTTCAGCTGTGCATCACAATTGAGCAAGAGTGTCCTAACAACCAATTAGTCCAATAACATCCTTAACTTGGTGGTCGTACCAGGAGATTTAGACAGAGGACTGAGAATTGCTGATAATAGGACTTAATACAAACATTTTTAGTCATTAAAAATCATCTGATACACTTACATTAATTGTGAAATGGATGATATTGTTTGTATGTGTGTGTATGTGTGTGTCTATATATACCTTATTCTAGGAATCACAGACTAGACATCTTCTGATTCAGACAAGCTGTTCTCAAATAGTCAAGCATTACATTATTCATTATACATTCTTCAATGCTTACCTGACCTGAAGTCTCTGAGCAGATAGTTTTCAAATAAAGTTTTACCACACAATTTACCTTAGGTTTTGTGAACAAAGATAAAGCCTAGACTGTCTATATGGTCCTAAGTGTTGGTTAGTCGATGCTTGGGGGCCACCCCTAGGTGTATAAGTGTCTTAACACAACAGCTTATCTTGCAGTGATTTCCTCTGGAAATGCAACATGTGATGCTGATAAAAATTAAGTGCATCTTCTGAATTTCATCATCTGAACGTAAGTTAATTGAGTTGCTTTAATGTACAAAATGACATGAAGATGTGAAGTATAATGTACTTTCATAGCATGATAAAGAACTTTAGTAACCATATAGCAGCACATTGAAATTCAGTTTTATCAACAATCTTTTAACCGGCAGGGGGGTTTTAAGGGTTTATAAGTAGCCATACGTTAAGTGACCAGTGCTACATAATTTTTTTTTAAAGTGGACAGTTATCGAATAATCGCTGATGATGTCATGAACCAAACCAAGGCAATACTTTGCAACAAACGACTCTTACTTATCTTATAACAGCTGTGACCAAACTCAAACGGTCAGTAGAGCATGATATGGCCTTTTCCAGTGCTTCATTTAAGGAAGACGCAGACGCTCTTATCTAGAGTGACTTACAGTTTACATGTACACAGAGAGGTGAAGGTAGCATTAGGAGTTTTGCCCAAGGACTATAATTGAACCTCAGTCTACAAGTCAAGTCAAGTTTATTTGTATATTGCTTTTTACAAAAATAAAGCAGTTTACAGGAGTTTGAAAGCATGAAAACATTAAATCATAACACTTTATCCCCTGTGAGCAAGCCAGAGGCAACGTTGGCAAGAAGAACTCCCTCAACCGGAGGCAAAAACCTTGGGAGGAACCAGACTCACAAGGGGAGACCCATCCTCCTCTGGTTGAACAGTATTTACAGTTTAATAAACTAAAGCTGAGTCTGAAGGTAAAAGCTTTAGAAGCTGCACAGGTGCTACATCAGGTGGATGATACAACGATGCAGTCAATGATGGAGCACATGGCATCAACTGAGAGGAGAACTGGTTGGTGCCAGATGACAGGGGGGGGGTGCCCTGGTGGTCAGTCCTTTACAGTATTCGGCGGGACTGGTGGGTGGTTATTACCTCAGAAAGAGAAAAAAGAAAAAGTTAGTTCTGGTTTGGTTCTGGTTCTACAGCATGGTGGGCAGCAGTGTAACCCACTACACTTTACCAAGCACCAGTCTTTCTTAAGCGCACTGTAGGTGGCTCAGTCTAGGTGTTCACCAGCAGTGGAGGTCTGGATGGCCAGAGAAGAAAATTGATGAAAGAAGATGAAAATTCTGATAGGATGGTGAAATATACTGTACTGTACTGTACTCCAGATAGTATGCTGTCTTTCCAACCACTCAGGACTTTTCATTGTAGTTTTCAGAAAACCAGAGATGACCAGGCTCATCATCTGAGGTCTTCTCTGAGGCATCCATGTTGTTATTGTCATAATCACGTGATCAGCAACTGGTCAACATCAAGCATAATGCATAAGTCGACTATTTTGGGAACCCTCTTGAACACTATATTGCCAAAAGTATTCACTCACCCAGCCAAATAATTGAATTCAGGGGTTCCAATCACTTCCATGACCACAGGTATATAAAACCAAGCATCTAGACATGCAGACTGCTTCTACAAACATTAGTGAAAGAATGGGTCGCTCTCAAGAGCTCAGGAACTGGTATCATGGTACCGTAATAGGATGCCAGCTGTGCAACAAGTCCAATGGTGAAATTTCCTCACTACTAAATATTACACAGTCGACTGGCAGTGGTATTATAACAAAGTTGAAGTGATTGGGAACGACAGAAACTTAGCCACAAAGTGGTAGCCACGTAAAATGACAGAGCAGGTCAGCGGATGCTGAGGAGCATAGTGCGCAGAGGTCACCAACTAAACCTTATGTGGCCTTCAGATCAGCTTAAGAACTGTGCAAAGAGACCTTCATGGAATGGGTTTCTATGGCCGAGCCACTGCGCCCAAGCCTCATATCACCAAGTGCTGGATGAAGTGGTGTAAGGCTGGCCACCACGGGACTCTAGAGCAGGACTCTAAAACTACTATATTAGTTCAATATTGCAGCTCACTAGTAGGTGCTGTATTGTTCTTTGGTTTGAGTGAGAAAACCAAAAGCTAGCTAGTTTCCAACCAGTGCAAGGAATGACAATGAAAACCAGAAATAGTCTTTTGCTAAGAACACAAAGGAACTGAAGAGGAAATGATCTGTGTGGAACTAAGATCTGTTGATTTGAAATCTCAAATGATATTGTTTCAGTTTGTGTAGCTCACTAGCTTGTTATTAATGTCTTACTTCCAAATCTCTCAGGTGTTTTAGGTTCAGCATCATGTCTCCCATTATTTTACTCAATGTTTATTATTACAAGACCTATACGGTGTGTACAATGAGGGGAAACAAGTATTGAGTGTTTGGAGAAACAAGGATTGAGCCCAAGTAAACCATGAAGGTGTCAGTGTCATGATATGGGGCTGCTTCTCTGCAAAAAAAGTATAATGGGACATTACACAGCAGTAAAGGACACATGAATAGAGTGATGCACTGGGACATATTGGCGGAAAATTTAATCTGATCAGCCAAGAAACTGAATCTATGGAGAAGATTCATGTTTCAGCAAGACAGTGACCCCAAACATACAGCCGAAATAACTCAACGTTGGTTTCTTAAGGAGGTGAAGGGGCTTGCATGGTACTATATCTCCTGCACTAAAAATTTATGGAGGATGTTGAAATTGCATGTCCAACCAAGGGACCCACGTAAGCTTGGGGAACTGAAGATGGTTTGGCAAGAGGGATGGGCCAAAACCACATTGCTGCAAAAGGCGATTTACTTCTTACCACCTCAAAGCTGCAACTGCCAACAAGAGCTTAGCAACGAAGTACTAATGTTATTCGTGTGTGGCGTCTGAATACTATTTACCCTATCAGTTCAGTTTAATGTCAAGGAATGCTTACTTTTTTGCTCATAAATAAATAATCTGTGATAAACACACACCCAAAAGACGTTATGTGGCTAAACTTGAAGTACACACACTGGATGTATATAAAATAATAAGAATAAAAGTAGACAATAGCTCTGAATGTCCTCTGTGTAGACTCTATGCTTTAAAATGAATACTCACAGTTTCAGACAACCGTCTGTGAAGCACTGCCACCGGTATGAACAGTGCTCTATAAATAATGACTATTATCATTGTAATTATTAATATTATTAGGTTCCTGATAATAAACTAACCAAAAGTAACGAGTGGACATTTCCCATTGGTATTGTAGAGACGGCCTGAGGAAGAAGACACAGGAAACACAAAGGCTATTTTATTGGACACAGCACCAAACAGAACCAACACCAGCACTGGGGGGATGCAGGCAGGTCACCAACACCAACAGCTAACCCACAGCCCAACACAGAACTGACACAACCAACCCTACTGCACACTTGATGTCCACATAGTCCTCACTATTTACATGTTTGAAGCCTCTCTTACTTCGCGTCCAACGCTTCCCACGAGCCCAACAGTGGAACAGTACACTGACCCCCAGTTTTGAAAAAGCCACTCCAGCAACCTCAAAGTCTATGCAGTGTCCCTGCAAAGTCAATAGGAGGCTTCAGAATGTTGGCGGGTCCGAAAAATACATACCGTGGTCGGGTGCTCATATATCTGTGCTGCTAGTGTCTAGGCTGCATCCTCTTTCCCCAAAGGGTTGGCACAGAGAGACAGCTGGTACTGCTCGCGCTATTGTAAACAGCACTTTCTCCACCGCCTACTGTACTGCAGATGCCAGCAAGATTACGGCACATATCCACTAGAGCTGTGGCCCTCAACTACACATGGCACTTAAGAACTTACCCACTAGATCCGCGACCTCTGGCTACACATGGCACTGAAGCATTGCTGTAGGAAAACAGCAGATCCCTGCGGCTGCCCACTATAGGCATCCTCACTGGCCATTGTCCAGGCGTCCTTGCTACAGCCTTATTCTTCACCCTCCAGCCTGGGTACACAGCCTGGGTACACTTCACCCGTTGATCCTTACTTCAGTCCTCAGCCAGACTCTGTTCTAGTTTTTGGTGTAGACACCAATTGTAGCACTGGCGTGAAGAAGAAGATGCAAGAACACACGCTTTATAATGCACTTATTAAATGAAAGCTCTTGCCAAGTCTTGCTGAAATTGTTGGGAAGCAACAGGTCCCCCAACTACTTCACAGCCCAGCAGCGAATGATAGATTCAACCCAGCCCTGATTGGAGTCATACTTAGTCCAGGGCTTCCATGAGCCCTCACGCATTCATTGCAATGGCAGAATATTAATTAACTGCTGGATCTAAAATATCCAAGAAATATTGGTCTAGTAGGGCAAAACAAAACATGAACTACATGGAATCAAGTTTATTAACATCATTTATGTGCATCAACATTTATTTATTAGTGGAAATCAACATGATATTTGCCCAAGCCCTATTTTTGTTCTAATTATTTGCCTTCCAGTACATTCAAATCAGCAAAAGTAGTGTATTCTCTGTACGGGATGTGTTAATTTATGTTTACTCAGAAAATCAGCAAAATATGTCATTTGACTTGGCCTGCAGGAATAGAAGTAAACAGATAAACAGAGTCGCTCTGAAGAGCAGAAAATATTCTTTTTTTTTTTTTGAGCCCCAGTAGACACACAGAGCTATCGATCGGCAGGCTAAGAGATCCGATTCTTAAAGAAGTCCGACTTTATAACCTATAATCTAGTTTATAACTCTGCAGTTTGGAGACAGGGCAGACAATGATAGCCCTGCCTGATTGAATTTGCCACTCAAGGGGGGATTTTAACGTGAGGTAATTGCTGACAGGCAGTGCGTTAGACGGCCCTCGCTCCACTCAGGTGGTGTCAGGTGTCACAGTAGTGTATCAGGACCCCTGAGAGAGAGGTGAATTATGAGAACGGCCTCTTTATGATGCACACACATCAGCCAGTGTACTGTATCAGATGTGAAACAGAGATCAGTTCATTAGTGTAAGTGCACATACTGCTGAGCGTCTTTCTGGGAGGCTTTCAGCTAATATGTTAGCCGCGTGCTCAGAAAACAGGGCCTGTGTGTGTGCGGGGTTTGCTCAGTTGACCATGAGCTGCTGGGTTCGAGAGCAGCTGAATGACAGCATAAAAAGGTACTTTCATTTATTTTTAAAGTACATTGTGAAGAAACTTACCAACTCAGATTTCTTCACAGTGGTGGTGACCGGAACCAGGGGTCAGTTTCTAACCAAGGCTTAACATAAAATACTGTCATGAGCAAACGTTTTAACAGCCTCATTAAATTGATTTTTTTAAGTTAATACACATTAAGACATTAACACGTCCCCTACAGAGAACAGTAAAATATGTCAGTGTTCTTTAAATTAAAGCTTTAGATTTATATTAACTTGCTGAGAGCAAACTGGAAAAAGTAAAACATTAAATAAACTTTTGGACTATTTTTTTTGTAATGTGTTTAATTTCGCAATACATTAACAGCAACAGTTATGAAGTATATATGTAATTAGTTTAATTTTCCAACATGTAATTTGACCAAGGATTCATATTGCTGTCCAAAGAAAAACATCTACATTTTTTGTCCATTTATATTTTTCTATATCTTTTGACTGATCAATAGACCAATAGAGATGCTCCAAAATAGCTTGAGAAAAAAAGTCTGGTTCCATTGGCTTACATTAATAAGATAAGTCAGTATTTAGGGTATATATAGGTATATAGGGCAGTATATAGGGCAGTCGTGGCCTGAAGGATAGGGCTGAGGTGCCCTTGAGCAAGGCACCTAACCCCAACTGCTCCCCGGGCGCCGTGGATAGGGCTGCCCACCGCTCCTGGCACGTGTGCTCACTGCCCCCTAGTGTGTTCACTAGTGTGTGTGTATATGTGGGTGTTTCACTGCACGGATGGGTTAAATGCGGAGGTCAAATTCCGCTGTGTGCAAAATCACATGTGGCTAATTTGAGTGTCTAAATACTAAATCAAAATACATTTATCCAGTCCAGTAAAGTTGCCATGTTGGAAATACTTGTTTTTCTTTGGACAGGGACAATATATCCCTAATATACACTACTGTATATTAGGGATATAAAAGTTATAATATAAAAGATATGAAAGTCTTAAGCTCAGCTAAGCTCATTACATTTAAAAGCATTGTAGCAATAAGTGTATTGTCACCAGTAAAAACAGATTAGAACAGATGATAATAATCATAAATACAATACACAGAACATGAATATCTTATTGTGAGAGAAGTAGGTCATATCTTGAGCTTTAGTTTGAAGAACAAAGTTTAGTTCCATGTTTCTCCCCAGACATTGGCTACGTTTACATGCAGAGATTTTCTCCAATCCAATTGAATTCATTCCGATTCTAGATTAAGACAGAGGTGTTTATATGCTCATTTTACTCACCAGTTTGATACTCTCCGTTTACATGCACACTACGAGTTCAGTCAGAGTGAGACTGGCAGAAGTATAGTTACCTGAGGTTTCAGTTGGCAAGCTCCTGTTTTTAACTGCTTTAAAATGATTTCATACATACTTCACATTTACTTACTAAAGAAGGGGCGAGAGGAAGACGCCACGTCCTGCAACACTGTTTTCATTCGTGTTAGCTTTGGGTCGATCTCCCGTGAATTCATCCATAATTTCGTAAAATGGGAAAATGGATCTGAGAAACTTCCATCTTTGATTAAGTTGCTCTATAGTCCGTGTAAACCCACCGTGGCCTGTTTGCTCATATACTCGTCTAAACAGCTCGTTATTGCAAGGGCCATCCATCCTGCTAACTGTTTTTAAATCTTTTAAGGTTGAAGCATGAACTTTGTCTCCTCTGAAGGCAGTTTCTACCTCCTGCCATATTAAAACTTCCTCCATTTACACGGATATTATTCTTTTACTAAACAAACTATATTAGTCGCATTATTAACGGATTACCGGGCTGCATGGAAACGTAGCCACTGTATGAATGTATTCAGTTCCTTCAGCAGCAATCTTGATTTAGCTTAATGAAGTACTGAGCAGTCAAAGCAGGTATTAGATGAGAACTGTAAACAATACTGGGTTGTTTCCACAAGGAGAAGCTTTCTGTCTAGAAAAATAGCTTTTTTTTTCATTTAATTTGCTTTAATCTTGTGCACATTACTTTAGCAATGGCAAAATCCTGAGTGTCGCGCTGAGAACCTGAACCATGCTCTAAAGCTGCTCAATACCAGACCATGTTGATGTGCTATGTTGACATACAGCAACATAAAAATCAATGACTTAATTTTTGGACACTGCATGACGTGACACAGCACGTCTGGTGTGCGGCGGCCCTTGCTTTTTCGAGCGCCTGCTAGAGGAGACTGGTCTGTCAGCAAGGCAATGTGGTGTGACTGAAGTGGGAGCGGGGCACAGTCTTGTAACTCTCTGCACACTGCAGTAAACGTGGTCCAGAGTTTTTTCCTCTTTTGTGGGAAATTTCACAGCTTATTAAATTTTGGGTAGAACTGTCCTTAAATCGCATGGCGTCCAGATGCTTTAGTTCCTGGTGATGGTGATTGTGGGGTGAAGTAGTCCAAGTGCTGCTGATGAGATTCTGGTGGAAGGCAGGTGACCAGGATTAAAACAGATGATAATTCCCTGTTGAATGGAACGGTCTGCACTTCGCTAACATCTTGACATCAGACGAACAGTGTTTACGTGCAACGTGAACGTCAGTGCGCCATGTGTTATTAATGAAAACACAAATACCGTCTTCTTTGTTCTTTCTGGATGCTAATGTTCCCTCTGCTCTGTGGACAAGATGCGTTTGTAGCTGGACCACCATGTCTGAAATGTTGTCCGGTAACCACGTCTCTGTAAATATAAGAGCACAAGAGTCTCACGTTATGATGTTGATCTTGTTCGGCCAGCTTGTTTTCAGGATAGTGGAACATTGGCAGCAGCCTTAAGCTAAGTACTGTATGTAATCCATCTCGCCTCTGCTTTGTGATGGTAGTGCTGGTAGTGCTTATATATAATATATAATATATATATATGTTTTTTTAAGTTAAACAATAAAAGACTTCCATCTGCGTGCAAAGACAAATACCAAGGGGGGCACCGTCTTGTCAATAACCTTCTTGTCCAGTGCTGAGTGCATTAGCATTGAAGATAATGTCTTTGCTAGACCACCCCATGACCTTAAGCCTATCGCAGTCATGTCTTCTGAGTGATCGTGTGCAGGGGGGGTGGTGTGTGTCTGTGTGTGTGTGTGTCTATGCACCCTCCAAACACATCCCTAATGGACCATGCCGTTAGTGTTCGTGCTTGCTCACTAGGGGCCTGCAACACCAGAGCTGTCCTAAGGCGAGTGAATTATTTAACAGGCTAAAACTGTGATCACCCCTTTTCGCATTAGTGTACACACACACCAGATTTCTGGTGCAGCTCACCTCACTCTCTTTAACCCCCATGCTCACTTTTTATTTTTTATTTGATTTTATTTTTACCAGAAAGGCTGATAAACATCCCAGACTGCACATTGATATCAGATGTGTTGACTCAAGCTTTGGAACCGCAGTGAACATATAGTAACCAGCATCGCTTCGCTTCCTGAGCTCAACCCACAAACGGCTCCATGCAAAACCATGTGGTTCTATTAGGGTCTCCGTGTGCTAAATAACACTCAGTGTTCTATATCTGCCCACGTCTGCTCCAACGAGTTTCAATTCTTATATAAGTATGAAATGGCTTTCATTGTCTGCAGCTTATGGGAAAGTCTAATGCCAGTAAATGCTAGGGTTGTATATTCATAGTACTCAAGTATGCTATAAGGTAAAGCCACCATTCTGGTAGGAAAGCTGTGTCTGACTATGTTTCGAGTCTTTTGTCATTTAAACCTGCAAATAAAAGTTTCAGCATCTTAAAAATATTTTTAAAAGCTCAGATTTATGTCTTTTGTCAAAAAGGCTGTCATGTAGGTGGGTTTCATGTAGACTTACAAGTGTGGCCCCTAATTAATGCTACTAAAGTAGTTTGTCTCTCACTTGTTGACCAAGTTAGGATGTTTCTGGCCCAAACTGAAGGCCTATCTCAAAGTTTCTCAGGTACACACACTAATACAAAACACACAAATGATCTTAGACTGTTATGTAACCACAGCCTACTGTTAATGAGCTGCACTATGGGAGAAATGTTCAACTGTATTCAATTCATATTTTTTATCATGTATTTTATTGCTGCTTCTAGTAGCAACAACACCCTGTAACTATGGTTACACCACTGTAAGTCATGACCTTAAGAAATAACTAAACATATAGGGAGAACCGCCTGGCTAAGAAACAGAAATGAACAAGAACTACACTACTGTGTACAAGTCTCAGGCACTTAATCAGATTTTTAAAAAGCCTTTATCTGATCAATGAGTGTGTTTTCACCGGCAAGAACACCAGATATTATTAAAACAGATGTAAAAAAAAATCATACATACAATATAAAGTAACAGGAATATCTTATTGTGAAAGAAGTAGATCATATCTTCAGCTCCAGTTTGAAGAACAAAGTGTAGTTCCAGATTTCTCCTGGACGCCCCAGACATTGTATGAATGTATTGAGTTCCTTCAGCAGTAATCTTGATTTAGCTTAATGAAGTACTGAGCAGTCAAAGCAGGTATTAGATGAGAACTGTAAATAATACTGGGTTGTTTCCACAAGGAGAAGCTTGGAAAGGGTTAAATAAACACACTGATATATGTAAAAGCACTACTTACTCTATTAATACTGTTTGAATATTTAAAAAATAGTGTTTTGTTGAGCAATTAAAAGCTTTATGTCTGTAAAAATAGCTTTTCAAATTTAATAAAGTGTCTCAAACTTTTGCACAGTGCTGTAAATGTACATACGCTTATTCTAGAGAAAACAGAACACGGTGAATATGATCCTGAGAAGGCAAAAGCCAGACAGCGTGCCAGCCATGAGCTAACAAACATTACAAAACCTTCTGGAAACTCCTACAACAGAGCATTAGATGCAAAAAACATCACATTGCATCACATTACTATGAACTACTGTTACTATTTTGTATGGCAAACGGTAAATAGGAACTTTGAGAAATCCAGTTGGTCTAAAGTACAGCCACAGACATGACCACCACCGCTATGATTCAGATTTGAACGTTGACTATGAAACTGCCGGAGTTCCTCAGGAAGATAACAATAGTCGCCCATACTCACAAACTTTACAAGTATAGTCTTAGAATTAAAAAAAGAGGGAATAGACCTTTTCCTGGAACTTGTGGCTTTTGTGTGACGTGGCTTCCAGCACAGAGCAGGAAGAGGAAGGGTTATCTCTGAAATGTGACAAAACAAGAGAGTTATGCAGAAAAGATTGGGTTCCATCTGCAATTAAAGAGGAACTGTATATCCATATTTAGACAGCTATATATTATTACTGTGAAACCTTCCCATTTATCATTCTATGCATCTACTCTGGCCTTGACAAATACTTATTCACCTCCTTTATTACTATCCCTTACAAAACTAACAAGCATGGCATACACTCTGATATATATATATACACTCTTTTCTGACTACAACTATTGTAGTCACTTATTTTACTGCTTATAATCATTTTGCAATTATTAAATAATTACCAGACTTGTTACAGTTATTAGTATGATATCACAATTAATACATGTATATACTGTTCAAGTCTAAAACTAAAAAAGTAGGTAAAATGCAGAGTAAACAAAACAGTTCAATGAGCTATAAGAGGCAGCAATCATTTCATGAACTCTTTAACATTTTATAACTTTGTTACTAAACTTTATTTTACAATAATAAACATATAATAACATAGCATAGTTTAATGCTGGCTGAGATTTGCTTTAAACAAGCTCTTTGCTTTTTTGGTTACCAAATTCACAAGTCTAATACAGCACCAATCCAACAGCACCCATCTCTACATCAGCTGTGTCTGAATAGCGCACTACATAGGAATTTAAATACTGGCTCCTGCAGCCCAACAGAAACACAATAGAGCTAAAAATAGTCCTTTGGGATTCAGACACAAGACAAGGTAAGTTTTAGTTCAGAAAATTAGTCAGTTTAAAGTGATTTCAGGCTTGGTGGTCCCTGCATGAAGAATTATCTGATCAGAACAGTGTAAATGAAGAAGACATATTGAACATTGATTGCTATACGCTCTCACAAGGAGGAGATTCAGATGCATTGGCGATGTAACTGAGCCAAGAGTGAACATATCCACTTCTTTAACATGTCTACTTCTTAATATTGTAATTACATTTCCTTTCATAGTATCTCAGAAGATATTTGTTATCTTATTTTTATCTTATCTATCTATCTATCTATCTATCTATCTATCTATCATGAGTATGTATTGACAAATAAACTTGATTGTTTATTGTATAAGCCCTCGGGTTGGATCTCTTATTTAAAAGCAAGTGTTTACTTTGTGTTAGAAATGTGCCACTAGTAAAATTAATTCGATGTTATATGTATACGGCATGCAATGGACTGGTGACCTGTCCATGGTGTACCCCCGCTTCGCCCGATTCTGTGATCCTGAATAGCAGGATAAAGCAGAAGGCAATGGAAGTATGGATGTTTTATTTATATAGAATATATCAATTAGATATGTGTAATATGTTTAAATCATTTAGCAACGTCCACAAAGCTGCTTCCCATCACCGGTAGCACTAAAAGCACAGAAAGACTCTTTCTTTCCAACACAGCCTTGTTGATACAGCATAAGCTTAACCACTCTTTCTCTTGATGGTGAGAACTTAGCTAAGCTGTGCTGATTCCTTACCGAGCAAGCAAGTATATTATGAGATACATGTCATCAGCCTATTTCATGGATTTGTGTGTCTGGTTTTATTTTGTGTGAGACCAATAGAAACTCAGAAAATACCCAGTAACTTACCCAGTAAACCCATAATTTCAAAAAACGTTAATTCTTTATTCATGCAACACTGGAAAAAGACTAAAATGATGTAGTGATGTGATAAAGACAACAGAGCATTTTAATAGGAAACATGTGAATACCATGTTATATGCAAGTCCCTTTAAAGGCAAATTTGAAAAAAATGTAGAAGATTTGAGAAGTAGAAATCGAGAAAATGGCCTCCAGAGGGTTAATAAGGCCTGTTGGTGGTCAGATGAATGTGACTTCTCAGTACAGCAGTGCCAGCCATCCTTAAATGGAGCCCTGACAGTTAGGACACATTTGGGCCTAAATGCTCAATGGCATCAAAATATGTTATACAATCCAAGCAAAAAACGACTTGTTATTAAAAATGGACAAAATCATAGGTCATCTTTGTTGCCGCATCAAACGATTGCTCTCTTTATTATCCACTAAGAGAGTCGCAGCAAGGTAAACATCTCATTTAGCTCTAATACCTCATTCAGCCCTTACAAGTATCTGATATGTATACTGTTTTAATGCATTCAAGCCTTAACAGTCGAGGTTCCCTTCAAAGCTCCTCCTAAAATGAAATTCAGGCTACATCACTGATGTAAATGGGCTCATTGTCATATATACAATGAGACACATTATTATGACCACTCTCTTCCTTCAGCAGCAGTGAGTATGTGTCAGTGTTATGGTCTGGGGAATGTTTTCAAGATATTCTCTGGGCCCACTCATCCATGTAAAAGGCACTCAGTTTGGGTTTGAATCCATTCTTGCAGATCTTGTACACCCATACATGCTGATTGTCTCTTCTGGGGTGGATGGGATCTTCCAGCAAGACAATGTGACACATCACATTAGTTGGAGGATCATAACCAAGACTTCCCATTACTACCCTGGATGCCTTATTTTCCAGACCTTAAGCCAACTGAGCATCTGTGGGACAACCTGGATGATGCCGTTTGCTCTATGGATCCTTCTCCATGTTACCTTCAGCAGCTGTGGGACACACTGCAGGCCAGCATGGCTCCAGATGCTTGTGACAACCTACCAGGACCTTATAGAGTCTCCCAGTCCGTCTAGTTGCTGTCTGTGCTGCACATGGCGGTAACTCTGAATATGAGCTGGTCATAATAATGTGACTTGACTGTGTTTACCTGTTAGCTATGATAGCCTCTCAGTGGCTAGCCTCTGGGAGAACACTGAACATTAACAACATGCCGAGGCAGATCAATTTCATTTGAGAAAGTAAAAGTAAAAATTCAAATTTTTGCCACTTTTATGGACACTAAGAACATTAATAATTCCTGTGTTAACACCAGACACACTCTTCATTCTGTCTTTCCTCAGGTTCACCAGGTATGATGTAGTGACTCTGATGATAATGCTTTGTTTATCAGTGTATTAGCTGCGCTAGGCATGACCTCTTGGACTGACTGGCCGTGTCACCGATGGTTGACAGAGAGTCCCCACTCTCCCCGACAACTCGTCACCTCGCTAAATGAACATCATCTGTCATCCCTCTCCTCCTCCTCAGTCCTCTTTCTCTCATCCTCGGGGGCATCTATACTCACGCTCAGCCTGTAACCTCGGGGGTCAGATTGAATACACGCACTCATAAACACCATCTATTATTCAGGAGCAGCTGCAAACAGATCTGTAGCCCTTTACCGGGAAGGCCCGTCTGTCAAAGCGTCATGTCCATTCATCCATCCATCCATAACAAATACGGTAACATGCTTAGTGTAATGCTGTGAAACTGTGGCATCTAGCGAAGCAAGTGTCAATAACATGATGCAGCATGTGATGCAACATCAAAGCTAATTGTGACCAGCCATGTTTTAGGATGTTGCTTGGTTTTAAATTCGGCCTTTTCTATCCCAGACTGACACAGGAAAACTGGTTCATGCGTTTCTTACAAGCAGAATGTAATGCAAGGGTGTAGAATTAGCATGGACAGAGCTCTAATACCAGAGGAGACTTGTCCCCACCAATAGCTTGTGATTGTTGAATTGTCCCCACCAATAATTTGTCCCCACCAAAAACACTTCTTACTGGGGTTCCTAGGAAAACAATCCATCCCCTACAAGTTATACAGAACGCAGCAGCTCAGATCCTAACAGAGACAAGAAACAGAGCTCAGATCAGTCCTGATTTAAAAGAGCATCTTTATAACAGACTTTAAACTTCCATACTCACCAAAGCTCTAAAGAATCTGGCACCAATTTACATCACAGAACGTCTCTCTGATTATGTTCTTAACTCTGCATTTAATAAAAAACTTTAACATCGTAGTACCTATAAACTTTTGGTTAATTACGTTTGTTACTACTGATAGAAACTGTGAAGCACTTTGAGCTGCCACTGGTATCAAAAGTGCTCTATACATAAAGATTAATATTAACACTCACAAATCAGCTTATCAGATATGGTTCTTTATGAAAAGAACAATACTTGCATGGAACCATTTTTTATTTTTTTTAGCCAAACTCTAAAATAAAAGAACTCTAGTGACAAAAAATCAACATTAGCTTTGAACATTGCTGGGGACAAGATGAAAAAACAAATAAATAAAGTACTTAAAAGTACAAATCTGTGAATAAAAAAAAAATTCTAAAATTGTTAATAAAGTTTATATTGTCGCTGTCCAAAGAAAAGATAGTATCTCTAAAAAAATGCCAACTTTACAGTAGAGACCAAAAACTGTTACCATAAACAATTGTTGTGTAATGATGTATTTAAAATGTATATATTACCTTTGCAAAGACAAAATTATATATATATATATATATATATATATATATATATATATATATATATATATATATATATATATATATATATATATATAATATAACATTATTATAGATAATAAAATTATGCAAGCTAATAATTAATTAAGTACTCATATATTAAAATATTGCTTATTAGGTATTACTTACTGATTAAGAACTTAGTAATTGGTTAGACTGTTAACTGATAGTTTATAGTTGATTTACTCTTTAACTGTGTACTAATTGCTGCTTATTACACTGTAATAATAACTCATACTTATCAGGTTTGTTGCTCTACCAAGTCTTGTTTTAAACTTCTCTTGGTCTATAATAAAAAGCTCAAGCTCAAAGTGAACAACACTTTGGGAGCTCCTGCTTTGTGCTGCTCTTGCTTTGCGCTGAAATTGGTGCCTCGTTTTGACACTGGGCAAAATTTGCTCTCCCATTTATTTTTTATCACATCTTTCCCTTTTGCTCTCATCCCTGAGGGAAATGATGTCATGTGTCCACATTAAATACATTCTCCGTGGCTTTATTGCCTTCAAACGCTCAGATGCTCAATTCCCACTGAACAACACAAATGTATTATCTGTCCCTTATTCACCATTGCACTCATTAAACTCAGTTAATGCTGCTGTACAATGGCCCCCTTTCTGTCCAGCAGGCCGAGTCATGTGTGCTCCGCTCCTCTGGTGTTTGACTTTTAATCCATTACATTCCTCTGTGGACTTATGATCATCCACTGTGATGCACTAATGTGTATGCACTACTGACTGGAGCCAGTGTGGGGACATTGCGTGCATTAGTGACTGCATTTAGTTCGGATTAAAAAAGTGAGGTGAAACAAAAGACTGATGCGCATTTTTCTAAAAATTGTGTTTTTCAGACTTTTGTTGTCCTTTGCCGTCTCATCCAGCTTTTAATATTTCATATACAAACCTCAATTTTAATAAAAGCTGTTGGTCCCACTTTATGTTACGTGTCTCCAACAACTGTGTAGTTACACATTAACAACTAGTGATGTAGCCACTGTTATAGATGAATTACAGCAGTACAGCTTATATAATTACGTGTATTCATTTCTTAATTACATAGGGGTATCTTAATAGTTATAACAGCATATTTTTTTTCGTATTATATTATAAATTGGTAATAACCAATTTACCAATAACCAATGCTATTACATTTATCATTAGCAGATTTATTTCCCTGAAGTCTTCTATAAGATTTAAGATTTTAAGAACAATCTTAATGTAAATTTTATACATAATATCCTTATAAAGCTGGACAAAACTTGTTAATTTCAAATGCAGCTACACTCATGTTATTACCAACGTGTAAGTACATGAGAGAGAATGCTCTGTTACAGTTATCGAGCTACCTGTATGTAATTACATGAGGCAAAAATGAAATTGAGGCATGTGTTGAGGCACAGTTATTAGAGTGCACCTGAACTTTTTGATTACGCAGCCATGATGTTGTGCTACATGGTAGGCAATGAGTGTGCTACACAGTCAAATCACATTATTATGACCACCAGTTAATACCCAGGAGTAACAGCCAGCACTCAGACACACTCAATTATGTCCTGGTAGGTTGTTGTAGGTATCTGGAACCAGTGCATCCCACAGCTGCTGGAGGGTGAAGCCAAATGATGATTTAAGTTGTCCCCCAGATGCTCAATTGGGTTAAATTCTGGGAAATTAGTGTGGCGTGTCTGTACTTGGAAGCCTAGGTCAGTTCTTCCAACCAATGTGGGACATTTCTGGCCATGTGACATGTTGCATTGTCTTTCTGGAAGATCTCATCTGCCCCAGGGAAGACAATCAGCATGTATACACCTATCTGCAAGGATGGATATATACCCAAACCATGGATAAGGTGGTCCAGAGAAGCTAGACAATGGTCACCTTGCAGCCAGTTGATGTGCCCCATTTAGTGAGTGTGAGCATACTAGGTCACAGTAGTGATATTAGCAAACCCATGATGGTGAGAACAATCAGCCACCCGTCGTCCTGGCCACATTTGTTACACAGCCCGCAGTCGCCGCTGAACCTCCCGGCAGGCAGCTACTTCCCCATCAGCCCAAGCTTGAGGTGGCACCCAGCACAGTGTCCTCTCATTGGTGGCTCACAAGTTGCTTATCACAATGGTCCCACACTGAAGCCTTTAATGGTTTCACTTTCACCGGTCTCTGTCTGAACAATACCGCCTTCATGGCTTGCTGCTCAGTCTCCAACCTCAAACCACCTTAAAGCAGCCCTGCTGCTGCTGTCATCGTGCCAGGTGATACTATGGCCATTACTGTGCTGCAAGTAAGTGGTCATCAGCAACCACTGATACAAAACAACCACACATACTGAGATACAATAACACAAATAACACATATACACACTTTAAACTAACCATCAACAACTTTAAACAGCATAAACAGTTCCATCTTCCATGTCCTGCTAGTTTCATGGCCATGCCTCCTGAACTTCCAGCAACAGCCAGTAGCAGGATAACACAATATCTTCCAGGACTAATAGTGTCATGCACCATAATGCCCTGACAAACTTTATTTGGGTAACAATCTGAATGATACTTTCCTTCCTTGACCTGGAGAACAGAACGTCCATTCATTTTAAAAGCAATCTGAAAGTTTGTCTTATTTCCATTTCCGTGGCATTCTCTGGACCCCCTTATCCATGGTTTTGGTATATATCCATCCTTGCAGATCTCGTACACCTATACATGGTGATTGTCTTCACTGGGGCAGATAAGATCTTCCAGAAAGATAATGCAATAAGGCTTCCAAGTACGGACCTGCCACCCTAATTCCCCAGAATTGAACCCAATTGAGCAACTGGAGGACCATTGAATCATCAATTTTTGCTTCACCCTCCAGCAGATGTGGGATGCACTGCATGGTTCCAGATACATACAACAACCTACCAGGACCTTATTGAGTGTGTCTAGCAGCTGGCTGTTACTTCTGGGTATTAACTGGTGGTCATAATAATGTGATTTGACTGTGTAGTATAGTCTTTTGTGAAAGCAGTAGTGGACAGTGGTCAAAGTATTCCCAACCCACGTAGTAATATCAATCACAGACTCATACCAGCTTTGAATGCAGTCCTATCTGAGGGGTTGAGTGTTAAGTGCATCCAGTGAAGGAACTGAATAAATTCATACAATGTCTGGGGCGTCCAGGGGAAATCTGGGACCACATGACAGGTCCACACAGAAAGGGCCCTGGACCTGACACCTTTCTTGCTGAGAGTCGACAGCACCCCTGTGCTGCCCTTTCTACATATCTGTAACAGACCACACACTGGTACTAGTTAGCATACAGCTAAACATCATAGGCCATGTCTAAGCTGTGTGAAAGAATGATGGTCAAAAGCCAAACTGAGCTTGGTTACACTCTTAAGTTCCTCTACATTGACCCTCTTTGCCCTCTTTGCCACCCACCTTCACTCCCCCACCCGCCCACACAGCAGAGTCAGCTTAAAGAGACGCCTGCAAAAGACCACTAATGAGTTTAATCATCCGCAATCAGACCAGGAGCATACAGCTGTCTTCGAGAGAGAGAGAGAGAGAGAGAGAGAGAGAGAGAGAGAGGGGTTTTCTTTGGCCAAAGACCAGATATGTGGCTCAGGGGCTCAATTAGCTGCTCAGCCAGGAGAAAGGAAAGGAGGACATATAGAGAATCAAGAGAAACAGAGACACTTTGGAAACATAGATGGACCGAAGAGAGATGGAGGTCAAAGAAGTTAGGTCAATAAAAGTAAAGAGAAATAAAATATATTAAACATCTTCTTACATTTAGTTGAATTATTTCTTGTTTATAGCTCTTTAAAATGAGCAAGTTCAGTGAAAAGTGAACCCAGATCACATTCAGCTTATGAGCAGTATTATAATTAGAATGTTGTTGGATTTTGTACATTATGCTGTTCAGCTATTAAATTAAATTTAAGTGAATTGGTTTTGCAGGTCCAGACGTGTCGTGGGACCACCATGAGTTAATGTATGTGGGATCATAGACTTATAACCATAGACACCCAACCAGTGCCTTGTGAAGGTGGAGCACAGAGAAGAGGGTGGGGGTCGACTTGTCGACATTGTCATCACCTGATCACATCATGTCAATAATATCTGGATTGCATCCTGATAAGATTTTAGTCACTTGGTGGTCTACTGTGCCTCCTATTAGTCAGACTGAAAATTGATTGGTGTGTAGAACGGAGTATGCACATTTGCTAATTACATGGCAACCAGTTACCAACTGTTTATCTATTCAGGGAGTACTGGGAGTGGTTTTGATTGTACTTGGGGGAGTTTTGGTTCACTGTACTCTGAGGGGCTTTAGTTGAACTGGGAGAAGTTTTGGTTGTAGTGGGAGGAGTTTGTGTTGCACTGTAAGTTGTTTGGGTTGTATTGGAAGGGGTTTGTGTTGCACTGGAAGAAGTTTGGGTTGTGCTGGGAGGGGTTTGGGTTGTACTGGAAGGGGTTTGTGTTTCACTGTAAGGAGTTTGGGTTGTACTGGAAGGGGTTTGTGTTGCACTGGAAGGAGTTTGGGTTGTGTATGGGAGGGGTTTTGGTTGAACTGGGAGAGGTTTTGGTTGTAGTGGGAGGAGTTTGGGTTGCACTGAAAGGAGTTTGGGTTGTACTGGAAGGAATTTTGGTTATACTGGGAGGGGTTTGGGTTTTGCTGGAAGGAGTTTGGGTTATACTGGAAGGAATTTTGGTTATACTGGGAGGGGTTTGGGTTTTGCTGGAAGGAGTTTGGGTTTTGCTGGAAGGACTTTGGGTTGTACTGGAAGGAGTTGGGGTTGTATTGGAAGGAGTTTGGGTTGAACTGGGAGAAGTTTTGTTTGTAGTTGGAGGAGTTTGGGTTGTACTGGAAGGGGTTTGGGTTGCACTGGAAGGAGTTTGAGTTATGCGGGAAGAAGTTTGGGTTGTGCTGGGAGGGGTTTTGGTTGAACTGGGAGAAGTTTTGGTTGTAGTGGGAGGAATTTGGGTTGTACCAGGAGTTGTTTGGGCTGTACTAGGAGTGGCTTGTGCATGTACTGTGAAGAGTTGGGGTTCTACTGGGAGGAGTTTTTGGTGTGCTGGGAGACGTTTGGGTTGTACCGGGAGGAGTTTTGGTTGTACTGGGAGGAGTTTGATTTGTAGTTTGGGTTGTAGAACGTTTCCTAAGAGACGGCTATATTTGCACTTCTATAACAAATACAGCTCAAATATGTCTCAGCCTAACGACTTGGTGCGTTTATACTTTTTATGTGGCTCAGCCTCCAGATAAAATGAAGTAACCCGTAATACACAGGGTCATTGTCACAGTTACGTTAGCATGGGATATAGATACCAGTAGTTCGGTTTGTGTTATCATTGCATTCTGAACATTCTGAGCTTTTTCAATATATCTAAATATGCTAGTACCAGCTCAACCTAACAAGTAGCCAGGGGCCCCCTGATGACTCATGGGTTATTATGCTTAGTGCCAGTCTCCCAACCAGGATCCCACCCAGCCAGCCTCACATGCAGAAAAAGCTATCCTGCCTCTTAGCCCCACAACCTTCTGTTCTGTGTATCAAAGCATCTTTCAGGACAAGTCAGCTACATTACAGTACCATTATGTTGTCTATGCTCTGCAGTCTCTTCTCCAGTCCTCACTTTATACGTACTTTGGATGAAATTGTCCCTGGATCTTGTGGTCAACTGGGATTTTAATTTGCTGAGCCTGCAGAGCTTTGTCCACCATTAACGGAAACCCTGATGGAAGTTATAGCATTCAACATCAAAACAGACAAGGTGCAGATTTGAACCTGGCAAATCTGAATGTAAATGAGATGTAAATGTAATTTATTACGTAACTAACTACATCATTTACTGAATGATTATGTAATAACATTTAACTAGCGTAGGAAAACGACAATAATAACTCCTCTGAGGGTTGCGGCGTCTTTCCATATGGTTTCCCTCAAAGCCTATTTGAGCAGCTCTCGGCTCTATCATGCGAGATCCGCTGCCCCTTCAAATGCTTTAGCCGCAGCGTCACGTGACACAAGCTGCATGCGCACAGTAGTCACGCTAAGTGTGGACATCCAACACGACATCAGCCAAACGCTTCCACATGTCACGCTCGTCAAGAGTGAGCAGTTGGATCCCATTACCGGACCTGCTGCAAGGCAGTGGACGGGGGGAGGTAAGAGCTTAACATAAACTAGAATGGGCCCAGACTTGATATATATATATATATATATATATATACACATGCAGTATATATATATATATATATATATATATATATATATATATATACTGCATGTGTTTAAGGAACTGTTGCTTCTCCTTTGCACAAGCTATTGTGACATGGACCTGTACAAACACACATTTACAGGGAGCAAAACCTCACCCCTCGGACCGCAACAGCGGCTAACTCAAAACAGACCCTCTCTCTCTCGACTTGCTTTTCTTCTGAACTTCTTTCAACACCTGTTGCTACACACTTCCTGTTCCAACACTAAGCGCTCAGGCTGTGTCCACGAGACAAAGCGGCCAACAAAAAACAACATAAATAGTACAACTCATTGTGGCTCACAGTTACTGTAAAACACGTGCAATGCAACTGAAATAAATGCTCTGAATATTTTAACCTATCCATGTACAACAACTGAACCTTGACACTAAAAAACGCTGCAGAAGAACTTGTGGTTGGTTTTAAACATAGAAATTCCCAACTCGCTTAATATTTTTGAGTTCTAAGTCAGAATAAAGTCTTGAATCACTAAGGTTTGAGTCCGAGTTAAGTCTCACATCTTTGAGATGCAAGTCTGAGCCAAGTTTTGAGTTTCTGAAATACTGTTGAGAGTCTTAAACCTCTGAGGTGTGAGCCTGAGGGAGGTTTAGTCTAAATCCAAGCCAAATTTCAAGGTAAATTTGAGGTCATTCAAGCCTGAAACCATTAGGGCAAGAATCTGAGTCAAGTCTCACATCTCTAAGATGTGAGTCCAAGTCAAGTTTGATTCAAGTCTTGAGACTCTGAGGTGCGAGTCCAAGCTAAGTCTTAAGTCTCTGCTATGTGAGTCTGAGTTGTGTTTCAGATATCTGAGTCAAGTCTTGAGTCTCTCAGATGTGAGTTTAAGTCAAGAATCAAGTCTCTCAGATGCAAGTCTGGTTTACGTCTTAAGTCTTGAAGGCATGAGTCTGAGTCAAGTTTTTAGTCTCTAAGATGTGAGTCCAAGTCTGATCCAAGTCTTGAGAGTCTGAGGTGCGAGTCCAAGTTAAGTCTTAAGTCTTTGAGTTGCAAAGTTGAGTTAAGTCTTAAGTCTCTTAGATGGAAATGAGAGTTAAGTCCTGAGTCTCTGATATGTGAGTCTGGGTTGAGTTTCAGGTCTTTGAGATGCGAGTCTGGGTCAAGTCTTGAGTCTCTAAGATGTGAGTGTAAGTCAAGAATCAAGTCTCTGAGATGCGAGTCTGAGTCAAGTCTTGAGTCATTCAGATGTGAGTCTAAGTCAAGAATCAAGTCTCTCAGATGCAAGTCTGGTTTACGTCTTAAGTCTTGGAGGCATGAGTCTGAGTCAAGTTTTTAGTCTCTAAGATGTGAGTCCAAGTCTGATTCAAGTCTTGAGAGTCTGAGGTGTGAGTCCAAGTTAAGTCTTAAGTCTTTGAGTTGCAAAGTTGAGTTAAGTCTTAAGTCTCTTAGATGGAAATGAGAGTTAAGTCTTGTGTCTCTGATATGTGAGTCTGAGTTGAGTTTCCGGTCTTTAAGGTACAAGTCTGAGTCAAGTCTTGTGTCTCTAAGATGTGAGTCTAAGTAAAGAATCAAGTCTCTGAGATGCAGGTCTGGTTCACGTCTTAAGTCTCTGAGGCATGAGTCTGAGTCAAGTCTTGAGTCGCTAAGATGCACATCTGAGTCAAGTCTCAAGTTTCTGATGTGCAATTCTGAGTCAAATCTCGAGTGCGGGTCGGAGCCAAGCAGTCTGTCTTGGTAGTCCAAGTTCAAGTCAAACCTTGCGTCTCTGTGGTGCAGGTCCAAGTCAAGTCTCAAATCACTAAGACTGTGAGTCCAATTAATAGTTTGTGGCTTCTTCACAGAGAGTGAAAAACAGACATAGATATGTGGGCTAGATAGAGACAGAGTGAAAGAGAGAGCGAGAGAAAGAGAGAGAGAGAGAGAGAGAGAAAGAGAGAGAGAGAGAGAGAAAGAAAGAGAGAGAGTGCACATAAGTTGTTGGAGCCGCAGATGAACGGACTGCCAGAACCACAGAAGCTGGACCACCCAGTGCAGTGGCAGAACACTGGCCTCTGATCAATGCTCGTGTGTGTATGTGTGCACAAGAGCTCACACTCCCAATGTGGCTCCTACAGGGGGCATACATACCCATGGTGTGTGCATGGGTGTCTGCAAGAGAGAGAAAGAAAAAGAGAGAGAGCGCGAGAGAGGAGAGGGGTTTTATGTTTGCACAGGCGGGGTATTTTTAGCCAGTGGTTTCCCTCAGAAATGCGCCGTGTCCGGGTGGTAAAAAGAGGATATTTCAGAGAGAGATGTGTGGAGTTCATTGGTAAAAGGAGTTCTTTGAAAGCATTCCTCAAGAACAGGCACATGCCAATGGTGGACATATATAAACTGTATGAACTATGAAAACAAAGGGAGGAGGAAGCCAATGGGAAATAAGTTAAAAGTGCCATAGACTGAAAAACAGTAATATGTAATATGAATTGGCACAGCTGAAAAAGAGAGTTCAGTACATAGAACTATTCTTCCAATACAAATCCTACATTTACAAATGAGGGATAGTAAAATGGGCCAATCCCAAAATCTTAGACTGTTACGTAACCCCCAATCAAAATTATGGCTGCAACAATTTACGTAAACTAGTATAACTAGTTCCAGTCCAGCAGAAACAACGACAACTGAGCAATGGGTGGATTATATATGAAGAAATAAGTTGACCTGCTATTCAACATCCTCTTAACTGAATGTTCTGTTCCACCTTAAATGCTACTGGTAGCAAAATGTAGCTGGGGCAGCATTTAAGATGGATCGGAAAATTGTAAAAGAAGCTGGAGCCAACTTCAGCTACCACTTCTCTGACAAGACTGAAGAGAGAATCAGTTCCACATTTATTACCATCACGATCCCAACATTAACCTGTAAGCAAGCCATGCTGTGTAAGTTTATCACTGTTTGCTTTTTGAAGTAGATCATCTTAAACTCAAACTTTCACAGTAAGTTACAACTTTAATTTTATTTTTCTCTCCATGTCTCATTTAAGATGTTGCTTGTGTGATCACCATGGCGTCTCACTGTAAACCAGCCAATCAAAGCAGAGCTCGTCAAAAAAAGGTAAGGCTGCTCATTTCATTCTAGGGCCAAAACATAGGCTGTAAACTGACATTGAAGTCATATATCTTCTACGTAGACATCAGAGATCAATTTACAATACGGGATAAAAACAAAATCAGCTCCATCAACTGTACAGGAACTGTTGGACCACCAACCCTGCCTGCATCGGACGGAGAGTACTAGTAATAGAAACAGAAAATCAAATTCTAGTCTTGCTTCAGATTTATAAAAACATGTTTCTGTCAATCCTATCATGACCATGTGAGAAGACAAGTCAACAGTATGGGTCTGAAAGCATGTGAAGTTGTGAACAAGCTGAGAAAAAGACAACAGCTGCAAAAAGAACAAAAAAAGCTACACATGTTGCTGGAACAATGAACTACCCCCAGCCCAGATGTCACCATCATCTACTCAAATCGTGAGAAAGAAAAAAAAAATGAACGTGTAAGACAGAACTTTGGAGGTGTGTAATAATATCCCTGTGGAATTCTTTGTGAATGTCATTGACAGCAAATCTCTCGAAAAAGAATAGAACCTGTATTCATGGAAAAAGGTGGACGTACTAAAAGATTTTATAAAGATTCAAATATATCATCACTATCTAAAAAAAAACAAGTATCTTCAAAACGATAACTTTACAGCTAATGTAAGTTAATGGAGTATTTTATTTAAATTAGTTTTGGAGCATTTTTATTGGTCCAATCAAAATTTGAGCTTGAATTATGTAGAAAACTAAAAATTGCATAAAATGGAGAGATGGTTTTCTTTGGACAGCGATGATATGTTTTTTGCTTATTTCCTGACATTAAATGAAATTATAAGTATATTTGGTTTGGAAATTAAGTCCTAACTGATATGGTGTTGATATGGTATTAGATGGACTTGCAGTCTTAGTGATTTGAGACTAAAGATTTGACTAGGACTTCAGAGACACAGGACTTGACTCAGTCTCACACCTCAGAGACTTAAGACTAATTCACGACTCTACTCAGACTCGCTTCTCAGCGACTAGAGAGTTGACTCAGACGTGCATCATAGACAGACTGACTTCAATTTACAACATATAGAGGGCTAACTCAACTGGAGAGCACTTAAACTGTTAAACTGCCAGACGACGCTCCCCTGAAGATGACATTCCCTTGAATTTATTTGTTGCTTTCCTCTGCACGCTTTCTCTGTTTTCTCTCTGCTTCTCTCCACCTCTCTCTTTCTCTTCCCCTGAGAGATTACTGAACTGCAGGTTGAGACTTGATTCAATCTCATCATCATAAAGTGTTCTCCAACACTGAAAAACATTTGCTGTCAGCACTGATCATATTATGTCTGTGGAGATAAGGAGATACATACACTGCTCTGGTAGTGTTAATGTCTGAGAAGGTCCCAGAGATCCAACAGTCCAAAACATTGTCTGCTTCAGTGTGTTACCTATAATTGCATTAGTAAGTTGCTGTTGTCAAATTGATGTGATGTAAAAACTCTTTAAAGACCATCAAAATCATCTTCCCAGACTCAGAAAGTGACTATTTCTGGGACAGCAAGGCACATATTGTAACGCTAGACAACGAGACACAGGAGGCGGATGCACACTCAAAGTTATTTTATTTGACATAACGAAAACTACAACTCACAAACAACGAATAATAAAAATAAACAGACACAGAGAAACTGGAGAAATGGGAAAAATGGGAGAACAAGATGGTGGCAAAGACAAAAAGAACCACAAAACGAACGACAAACACTCAGAGGAACTGGAAGAAATAAATACACAGGTTAACGAAGGGAAAACAGCTGATGAGACTAAAGACAAATGAGGTACAGGTGAGAGCCAGAGACATGAGGAGCACCTGAAAGCGCAACTCCGGAAGTGAACACGTCCCAGGAGTCCGTCTTAAGAGAGAGGCCAGAAAGAACAAAACAGGAACAAGACTAGACATGACACATGACTGGAAACTCAAGGGGAGCGAGGACAAGACCGGACTAGGGACAGAACACAAGACTGAACAGAAGGCTGAACAAAAGACTGGACAGGGGAATAAATATGCGGCTGGGAACGTGAGTAGAGACTGGACTGGAGATACAACAGGAGATGAAAACAACGAAGACAGAGGGACTGGAACAGATACAATGACTGGGACAGGGATGGACAGACTGATGGGAACAGGAAACCTAAGGAAATGGAGACAGGAACACAGAGAGTGACAGGTACAGAGACCAAAACAGTAATAGGAAGAAATATGAAACCAGGAGCAGACATATTACCAGAGAGGGGACAAGACAGGAACAGGGTGAGGAGCAAAACCAGGAGAAGTATGGGGAACATTGACAGGAACAGAACGAGGAAAATTAACATGGATAAAACGGGGAACAGACTTAGGAACGGCTCAGGCGCAGAGACAGGAACCGCCCGGGAAACAGGGCAGAGCATGACACATATAACAGCAATGACCAGTGTATGAATTACAGGTGGGTTTAGGGGGGTATGACAGTAATAATTAAGACTTTAACTAACCCAGGGAAATAACTAGAGAGCTTTTGAGGTTTCCTAAAAATTACATGTGCTTAATCATTTTATTATTAACATTAACATATGGCCCACCAGCCCTGCCAATATGAAACCCTTCACTGTTGACACTGCTTTATGCTTGACTGCCTTATTAAATCATTGCTGTCCAAAGAAACATTACTAGAGAGTCCTACTTGACTCAGACTCACACCTCAGAGACTTAATCTTGACTCAGACTCACACCTCAGAGACTTAATCTTGACTCAGACTCACACCTCAGAGACTTAATCTTGACTCAGACTTGCATCTGAAAGACTAGAGACTTGATTCACATTTGCATCATATAGACTTGAGGTTTGATTTAGACTCACATCTTAGAGACACAAACCTTGATTCCGACTTGCATCTCAAAGACCTAAGACATACTGGAGAGGCCAATAACTTTGTTTACCTTCCATGTAGGTTATTGAAAAAGGAGTGATTGTTGGAGCAAATCTATCGATCCACACAATATAAATCACATATGCCTTGATTAAATTATGCAAATAAAAAAGAAATATAGACAGATTTCTTTGGCCAGTGATGAAAAATTCTTTCATTGTGAAAAAAACAGATAGAGGTGAAAGGAGTTGTTTTCAAGCAACTACAGTCACTAAGTAGCTATGCTACTTTGCTGTTGCTTTTGTTGACGTTTATTTAACATTTAAGAGCTAATTGGCTAAAATTAGCTACCAAAGATTTTATTCACTGAATAAAATGAAACTACTTTAATCTGCTTTTACGTGCACAATAGTAAGCATATTAGCTTGGTTTCTCAGTAAAACATCAGGGATTCATCATCAAATCAGACACTGATGTGATATACACTACTAAACTGGTTTAAAAGCTGGTTTAGAAGGCTTTATCTTAGCAATAAGTGCATTTTCACCAGTAACAACTACATAAGGTTCATAGCATTCAGCTATCGTGAGCTCTTCTCCATTTGCTGTGAATGAAAGTTGGTGTCCTGGGAGCAGTTTCCCCAAATCCAAAGTCTCAAATGTCTTGGGCAGCACAGGCAGGGCTTAAAGTACCGGCAGGCGGGGACAAACGAGGCAAATCCATAATCAAAAACCACCATGCAAACAATAGTAACCAGAGAAAACAAGAACCAGGAACAGTGAAATGATTCGGAAAAGCAGAGGTTTTGGGAAAGACTAGCTGCAGGTATATATTGGGTAAAGCCAAAGTGAAGCTGGAGTTGGTGAGTGCCAATGCAAAGTTAGAGAGTCTTTCATTGACAACCAATTAATGCTTATCCAGGAAGCCGAAGTAAGAAGAAGTGGCCAATGGGAATGCCAACATTCTAACCATGTGTGGCTAAACCACGCTTCAAAAGGCCTTCCTTCTTCGACTGGCTTTCTGCAGCAGCTTAGTTCTGCAAAACTGAACCCAGTCTGGTTTGGATGATTCATCTTTGCATCACTGTGTATTGAGTTGTGGCATTAGCAGTAAAAGAAAGCTTAAGTTATTCCAATATGACATTACCTTAGCATTATTGTTATGAAGACTTCAATAGTGAATGAGATGGTTTTTCCAGTAAAACAGCACAAAATTTAGCCAACCAGCCGAGTCATGTTTGCTGTCAGAAGTTTGCTTCTTTGCTTTTGGAGTGAAGCTAATGTAGCTGACGGGTCATGGAAGCTTATAACCAGCAGCCTTGCATCGTAAAACTGCATATCCCAATGCCTCAAGTTGTTAAATCCTCTCAAACAGACTTGCTTATGTGGTTTTTATATGACATACTAATATAAACATGGCCCAAAGCGTGTAGCATAGCGGTTTGCACAATGTTAGCTACATTCGCTTCGTTGCTCCAGGACGAAAGGGAAGCAAACCTCGGACCCCAAGCATGTCTTTTCTGTTTAAATGAGATTTTGAACCGCACCAATGCTTTAATATGCTGTAAAATCATCAGCCTTTTCTGGCTCTGCTGAGTTGTGAGGTACATTGTAGTCAGTTTCCTGCTATTTTAGCCCATATTGTTTTAATACTGGCGGATCTCACCGATCCTGCGGTTGGCACAGGTGTTTGAGTGATCTGGGCCGTCTCTCGCTCTCCCAGCTCCTTCATCACTGTCAGTCTCTCTGGGCCCACCCGGAGCCCTCGCCGCCCCGACAGTGCGTCCTCTAACCAGGAACAGACCTCAGGCTCGTCCTCCCTCGCTTGCTCGCTCGTTTGCTTTCTCTCTCTGTCTGACACACACACACACACAGAATATCTTCAGTTCTACACAAGGCCTTCAGTACATTTGAAAATCATTTATTTTGCTTTGGTTCTCTCCTGTCCTCCGCCCACCCGCCCATGCCTCCCCCAGCTTTTCTCCTTGATCAGAAATCAGTGCGGTCTGGAACTCGTTTTAACGCGTTAGCCATAGCGTGCAGCTGCCTATTGGGGACATTTTGCACTTTCGGGCGCTTTATTACCAATAGAAGCCCCAAATGCAGAGAGGTTGTGAGAGCAGTGCACTCCTAATATAACTTTGCACAAAGAAGGTTTAAAAAAAACACACACACAGCAGAGCTTTAACTTGTTCTCTAGTAAACACAGCCGACGGCTCCAAACAGGAAGCAGCAATTACCTTGTTTTTCCTCACTATGATAAAGCGCCTTTTAATGAGAAGTGGGGGGGAAGAGACCCCAGTAAGCAGTAAAATGGCCGGCACCGTAGTGCATTCTCATATTTTCTAATTTAGCAAAGCCGCCATGTCAGCGAACAAGGCACTGTGTTCTGTGCTTAAGCCTCCGCTAAAGATTTTACATTAGGACTTTTACTCTTAGTAAATGCTGCTTCTATTTTTAATGAGAGACGACAGACCTGTGATAAATTATGAATGAAAAAATTGTGCTTTCGGACTCAGACGTTTACCAGGTCATTAGATCGATCAGGTTTTGTTGTTGTGTGCTTGTCTTATCATAATATGAGTGGACTGCACAAGTTTTGCTCACATCATTCCACCATTCATTCCTATGGACCGTCTTACCATCTCAAGCCATCATTTAACAATCATTGTACAAAAACTGCACATCCAGGCTGTGTAAATAAAGCATTGATTTTTTTGTTTGGTTTTTTTTCTTTTTCTTCTTCTTTATCTTGTTTTATACTTTTATATTTCTATATGGGTATCTTAATTTGTTATGTAGGACAGGCATAATAATAAGCATTATGCTTCTGCCTGTGTCTTTTCAGTCACTATTTTGTTGACAAAGTTTGTCATGCTGATAGTCTTTGTCTTTGTATTATGTGATGATTATTTGACTGAATAAAGAATTATCATGATCATCGTCATCATCAACATCATCATCTTCATCATTCTGACACTCTTTTGAAACATAACTAGAAAAGTTTCAGGAAACAACGACCCAAAACACCAACGCATCACGTGATCGTGTTGACCAACATACTCACAATTAGAAAATTAAACAGATTGTTGAACAGGGTGGTTGAAAATAGACCACACCCCACTTTGGGAGGGATTGGAACATTATTGTCAGAGCCATGTGAATGGTGCCCATGGATTTGGAATTTGTATTTCCAATCAACTCATATGCAATGTGCAGTGGTGCAATGTCCACATACTTTTGGCCATTTAGTGTACATTTAGGATGAGTTGATTTATTGTCACAGTCCCAAGAACATGTATTTCCATGTCTCTACATCACATGAACACAGCTGTCCTTATGTTGTGTGGAAGTTTTTTAATGAAAAGACTAATAGAAATTGTCTATATGATTTGGAATGAAATGTCTTTCCATTGCCCTTGCCTGTAAAGTTTCTATTCTGGACTTGTGCTACATGCTTGTCATTAGCACTGTCCAAATTTTCAATGACCCCCAAAAAGAAATGTTGTACATACACTCACCGCACACTGTATTAGGAGCTCTGTACTCTGGGTTGGACCTCCATTTGCTCTCAAAACAGCTTCAGTTCATCATAGCACAGATTCCACAAGATGTTGGAAACATTCCTTTATGATTCTGCTCCGTGTTGACATAATTGCTTTAAACAATTCCTGCGGATTTTCCAGAGTACTTTCATGCTGTGAATCTCCTGTTCAGCCACTTCCCAAAGGCGTTCTACTGGATTCAGGTCTGGGGACCAGAAAGTTCACTAAAGAACAATGAACTTATTGTCATTTTCATTAAATCCAGTTTAAAACATAATTGGCTTTGTAACATGCTTCACATGAGAAGTAGCCAGCAGAAGATGTTAAACTGTTTCTGCAAATGGATGCACAACAATAGTTGAATAAGCTGTGGTCATTCAAGAGGTGATTGATTGTATTAATGGGTCCAAAAATGTATCAAGAAAACACCCCCTCACCATTACACCAACCCCACCAGCCTGGACTGCTGACACAAGGCAGGTTGGGTCAATAGATTTGTGCTGTTGGTGCCAAATTCTCATCCTACCAACTGTGAGCCTCAGCTGACATCATCAATACTACATTTTTCCAGTATTTAGCAGTCTAGTCTTAATGAACCTATGCCTGCTGGACCACTGGTTGACAGAAGTGAAACCTGTGATTTCTGCTCATCACATTTGTACAGAGTGATTATCAGAGTCACTATAATTTTTATATCAGTCTGATTAGTCTGGCCATTCTCTGTTGACCTCTCTCATTAATAAGGTGTTTCTGTCTCCAGATGTTCTTTTCTTTATTAAAGCACTCTAAGTAAACTCTAGAGACTGTTGTGTATGAATCCCCAGGAGATCAGCAGGTATACAAATACTCAAACAATCCCATCTGGCACCAGCAAACATGCCCCAGGTAAAATCCCTAAGATCACATAAACACAACCAAGCAGCTGGCCTGCGTGATTGACTGCACTGCTGCTGCCCAATTGTTTAGTTAGATATTTGAATATGTAAGTGTAAAGGTGTTCTTAATAAAGTGTTTAGTGTGAGAACATAACTTACTGTGCACACGACATTCCAATGACGCTCTCTGTTTTCTGCACAGCATGATGTTAGAAATTCCATGTTCATGTATTTATCATCATTCAGCAAACTGTAGACGTTATATTCATAAACAGCCGTGCTCTCCATAACTTGAAGACAATGCCTCTTTTATAGTCTCTGTGGCTCTCGGTGTAAAGCCGCAACTTGCCCCTCTTCCCACAACCAAATCATGTCAAAAAGCAATTAATATCTTAATACCTCCATCAGCTGGCTACAGGGCCATGGCCCTCACCTCTTCCTCTCCCTCTCCTTCTTTACCCTCTTCTTCTGCCCTCCATCAGATAGTGGTTTCCCTGAGGCCCCGGTGGTCAGATGTGGTTTTCGGGGCACAAGGACTCAGGCTGCGGCCAGTTGTGGTCTCTTACCTCTCCCGGTTAAGCACTCTGAAGAGAGCGAGATGGAGAGAGAGTGACCACAGATCACAAGACCTCTAATGCAGCGTCCAGCCTACTGTCCATTTCACTCAAGATGGCCACAAGTCTGGGCTCATTGCACAGTTTCATACAGTTTCTGCTGTTCAATTTCAATGTAAACAAAAGTCAAGTTATTATATATTGTAAACGTATTTATGCTCCACCTATAAATATGACTGTTGGACATGCCTTGGTCATCCAATCTAATTATTTTTTAACACGTTTCTATAAAAATATATAAAGAATATATAAAAGGCTATATGTTAGTTTCAGCACCAAATTTGCAATGTTTCTTTCTATTTTAATTGTTGTAATGTAAACAAATCATCCTGTGGGCTTTGATGTTAAATGGTTATGTGATGTGATTTCCATATTGTGGTGGTAATAGGAACTAGGATTGCTGTACTGATGTCTACAACACAGATATACTACTAGTATTTTTAGTATTATTTCTATATACTACTGAAACTACTAATGAACCTACACATGCCTTCTGACTGTGCATATGTAAAGTTGTTTGACATATGTAAAAACTTCTGACTCTCCTCCATGCACTACTGTGCAAAGGTCTTCGCTCATTATCTAAAACACTTTCTCGTACTTTCGAGACTAAGAGCATCAGACATAATTAGAAGAGATAGCATAAATATCTTATTTTAAAAGAAGTAGATCATATCTTGTGCACCAGTTTGAAGAACAAAGTGTAGTTCCAGATTTCTCCTGGACGCCCCAGACATTGTATGAATGTATTCAGTTACTTCAGCAGCAATCTTGATTTAGCTTAATGAAGTACTGAGCAGTCAAAGCAGGTATTAGATGAGAACTGTAAATAATACTTGGATGTTTCCACAAGAAGAAAATTGGAAAGGGTTAAATAAACACACTGAAGTATGTAAAACCACTACCTACTGTATTAATTCTGTTTAAATATTTCAAAAATATTGCTGAGTAAATAAGTTAATACCTAGCTGTCTGAAAAAAATAGCTTTTTAAATATAATAATGTCCCCAACAATTGTAAAGTTGTCTCAGACAACTATTTTAAAACCATTTGGTGTACTAAAGGTTGCATGACTTCAGAGTTTTTAAACTTGACAGTTGGGATGAAAGCCAAGTCAACAATCGCTGATGACATCATGAATGAAATCCTCTTCAGCAACACATGACTTTTTATTGTAGTCTTTGAGAAATCACAGATAGTGAAGTTCAGAGTCTGGTCCTTGAAGGAGTGTAGATCAGCAGAGGAATGTTAGAATGGAACGACAAGTCAGTAGTGCATGATGTCCTTTCCGATGGGCTTATCAACAGTCACACCAGGAAACTGGAGATATAGAGTGTGTCTCAAATCCTAGTGAGTGTGTAAGTAGGCTGTCTAGGTAGCAGCTGTTTAAGTAGCAGTGTTCTCTCCTCATCTCTCCTCATAAAACAGATTACTGAGACGCTCTAGATAGAGAGAGACTGCGTCACGGCTTGTTCCCGCCCACTGCAGCACGCCACCGGTGGTTTAGCTGGTTGCTAAGCTAAAACAATAGCCCGAGGCTTCAAAATCCACTAATATAAATGCTAATGTCTGGAGTATAAACCTGCTAAATGGTAAATGACTCGTTACAGAGTGGATAATAAAATACTGTTTTGTGTGATTATATGACCAGAAACACATTAAAACTCCAGAGAGAATCAAAATAACTCACATTTTAAAACCACTTCACTGCTCCTAGATTTGCCTGTGTTGCATCATGGGATTGTCTTAGCGGCTGAGGAAGCGTTCGATGCTTCCTTAAAATCAGGTCTAAATAAGGTTTCTCAGTAGACAGCATGTTTAAGGTATGTAAGAATTGGGACAGTCTACATGTCGGGAGCGCATACTATAACGTAAAATGCTGCCTATGCAGGAGCTCACTAGGTTTTGAGACACAGCCATAGTCATACAGGCTCCTCACCTCTTGTCTTCTCTGAGGTGTCCATGTTGTTAGCATCACAATCACATGGTCAACATTAAGCTTACAGTGTCGGCCTTGAGCAGTACAGTCATCTAGTCTATGAAAGTCATGGCTCTGGTGTATATGTCTGGCTAAAGCTTAACGTAAAAATCCTGCCAAATTCAAGTGGAATGCAATGGACTAGACAGTGGGGGGTGATTTAAGCATCCCTGACTCAGCTACTCAGCTATACAGTCCACGTTAGAGTAGTTGTTATGGTTTGCAGGCATCTTTATAGTAACCAGTATGGTTAGACAAAACTCAAGTGGCTAAACACTAGGATTTCACCATCTTTCTGCATCAGTTAAGACTCCCTGCCTAACCATATAGCCCTCGTTGTTCTCGATTTTTTTAAAAACCTCCACCTCGTAGCTCCACGTTGCTGATGTACAGTTATGTTATGTTCATCATCCTGCAGCCCATCATCAAAGATCAGCTTCTAACCACAAAGGCTGGATGCTTCTGGGTGGTGGACCGCTCTCAACCCAGCAACACCACTGTGTCTGATACAATCAAACCAGCGCCACACACACCAGCATGCCTCGGCTATGTCAGTGTGACCGTTCCAGGAGAATCTTAGCTCAGTTCTACCGCAGTTACGCCCAGACATGATGACACACTCCGAACCGTAGACAAAAGTCAATTTTAGACCAAATATTTATCACTAATCTCTCATTTCCAGCTTCAGGTTCAGGAGAGGAAGTCGTTTAAACCGAGGGGACGCTTTTAACAGCTCCGTATTTATTTTGCTGCGCATGTCTTTTGGCAGAGGCGCCAGGAAACTTGCGGAAGGCCTTGGCAACCCTGAGCAATGCATTTCACGATGAAAGAGGCAAAAATAAATGTATAAGTCATGCATTTATTAACCATAAAAAGAGAGAGACTTTTTCCCCTCACTAACCGCATGGATCTGTACATTTAGTTCCACATCGCGTCTGTGTGTGTGTGTGTGTGTGTGTCGTCTGACACGTCTTTCAACTCTAATACTTTCCTTTGCTTTCTTTAGCTTTTCCTTTTCCATTTTTATTTAATTCACTTTGCAGTCAGTTCCTCTCTACCAAGCTTTTCCTCTTTCTGTCCTACTTTCCTTTATTGTAGTGTGTGTGTGTGTGTGTATGTGTGTGTGTGTGTGTGTGAGAGAGAGGTGTTTTTTCTGGCCCACACACCTCGGCTGTCTGGGTGGCAGTGAGTTCGGTAGTGTAAACACTGTGTGGAGTGTGTGTAAATTGTGTGTCCTAGGAGGGGGGCATGTGGAATAGGAAAGATGTACTGTGCTGTGAAAAAGTATTTGCACCCCTGCTGAACATAGAAAAACCTGACATAGGGCCATATATATATATATATATATATATATATATATATATATATATATATATATATATATATATATATATATATGTGTTAGTATATATATATATATATATATATATATATATATATATATATATATATATATATATATATATATATTAGTATATTTTTCATTAGGAAAAATATAGAAGAAGACAATGGATAAAAACCTAAAAATCTTATAGTGCATACCATGACAGGGTCATATGACCAGTGCTTAAAGTGGTGAATAAGAGCTGGTGCTTTCTTTATTTACATGTTGGCATGTGTATTTGCTGATATTAACAAATCATTTCATTCTGATTTACAGGTACTAAGACAGAGGTCACTAATAGGCAGACCATGGTCCGGGTCAGGAACCAGACATTGTCCAATGTGGACCCAATAAACTATTGAGAATGTTTTCATTTAGAGTGTGTTAGTTTTAAGCTGCGGAGCTTTTTTTGTCTTTACAGTATACGTGCTTTACAGCGCAGTGAACTCACAGACCAATCAGAAATATACTGAACGGTATGTGTGGTGTGTTGGTGTTTCAGTTGCTGATGGTATAAGATGCTGATACTAGGTTACTTAAATATACAGGATACGGCACTGAATCATAACACAGGTTAGAAATGATGAGAGTTCTGGACCTTGGCCTGAGGAGATCTCCTCTAACTGGACCTTACTGAACTCTAATTAAACACCCCTGTACTAAGAGATATCAGGTCTCCTTGTATGTAGACTGTCTGCGGCATGCTGGTGATTACCGGCCAACTTCAGGCACTGCACATAACTAATATATGGCACCCATACAGCAATCAACCTCCCTATATCTACACACATTGTCTCTTTTATCAGCTCCACTTACCACATAGGAGCACTTACAGACTGTAGCCAATCTGATTCTCTGTATACATTGTTAATCATCTTTTACCCTGTTGGTCAGGTCACCACCACCACAGAGTGGGTATTATTAGGGAGCTGGCTCATTCTCAGCACTGCAGTGACACTGGCAAGATAGTGGTGTGTTAGCATGTGTTGTGCTGGGGTGAGTGGATCAGACACTGCTGTTGGAGTGTTAAAATACCTTAGTGTCACTGCTGGACTGAGAATAGTCCACCAACCAGCAATGTCAAACCAACAGTGTCCCAGCGACCACTGATGAAGGACTAGAGAATGACCAAAAAAACCTGTAAAACTGTTAAGCTATCATCTCTCTATCGACTTTACATGTACACAGTGGACCAGCAAGGTTCGAATGTCTAATGGATTCGAGTGGATCTGCTGTGTCTGGTCCACTCACACCTGCACAACACACACTAACACATCAACACCATGTTAGTGTGCTTTGGGGGTCCATCATTATTAATGTTTATCTGATGTTAATAAATATATGTATTAAACATATATGTTTGTGTTTGGCTCCATTGACTTAAAAGTAAAGAAGGTTTTTGGCCTCTCCTGTAAAGTTTAAATATATAAATAATATATGAACAGTTCGCCAGTCCATTACATGGCCAACACTCACTCACGCCTACAGGCAATTTAGAGTGACCGATTAACCTATTACGCATGTGTTTGGACTGTGGGAGGAAACCAGAGCACCCGGAGGAAACCCACTTAAGCACAGGAACATGCAAACTCCACACAGAATGGCCCGGACCGGGAATCCAACCCAGATCGTCTTGCTTTGAGGCGACAGTACTAACCACTACACCCCCGTGCCTGGACTCTGGCTCCGGACTCTGGGGTGGTCAGTCAATTGCTCTGAGAGCACCAGCAGCTTTGTTGTTTCATGTGTCTGTATCTCCTTTTCTCAGTGAAGAGCTTCTTGAGCAGTTACACATCCTTTCAAACCCATAGCACTGACATGTCTTTTCACAGTGGAAAGATGGACAGAAACACCTGTGGAAGTTTTCAGATCTGACACTCGAGTGGAACTTCATGTTCTTCTTTAATTGCTGTTTATCTGATGGGGACAGTTGGTGGTCTAGCAGGTCTTGGCCAGTTGATCTGTCTTTCAGTAATCATTTGAACTCTAGTGGTTTGAGTGTGCTGTTTCAAAAGAAACAGATTTACAATAAAGAGAGAGAGAGAAAACAATGCAGTGTAAGACCCATGAAAACGATTATTTTTGTAGGAACACTTAAGCTTCTAAATTCACAGTGAAATCGCTAGTCTATCTTGGCTAAGCTGCTGTGAGTGGGGGCGCATTCAAGCTCCCATTGATTTATTCGGTCCCTCGCTGACAGCACAGATAGAAAGCAGTCATAATTCTGCACACCAGGGATATTACATTCCTGTATCGCTGTCAGCTACATTAACTCACTTCCTGGATCTAAACTCTATTAGCGGCGCAGGCTGCACTGACATTAATAAATCAATGAAGATGATGGCTGATGATGGTCTCGGTGTTTTCCCCCCTTCTCTAAGCCCACCGTGATGCTGGCATTAGCATTAGCATCTGCTTACACTTTGACCCTGCCTCCTTTAAGTTAGTGTGCTTCACTGACAAATCAAATTTACTTCAGAAAAATCAAAGTCACATTGAATTTAGTTGATTATCTAACTTGCATGCATGCTTAGCTGTGCACTGCAGCTATGAGGCCAATGTATCTAACAAGTAATCAAAGCCCAAAAGTTACCCTTGTGCAAACTGTATGTCTAAATCACTCACCGTGGGAGAGTGGGAGAGTGAATGAACTCAACACACTTGATGAAGAATGCTAACTGTCAGTTCTTTATACATACATCTTGATTGGCTGGTGTTTTGCTGAGTGATGGATTCTGCAGACACTGTGGCATCACCAGGGATTAAACTCATAAGCTCCTGATAACTCCACCAATGCTCTTCACAAGTTTGTTCTCCTGAGACTTGGTTCTTTTCAGAGATTAGCCCTCAAGGTACAAAATACAGGGGGTCCTGTGGTGGTCTGAATAACTCAAAATTAAAATTCTGGGTGGGGGGTCCCTAGAAATGAACTTATGCTTTTTATTAGAATACAAATTCAGAGAAAGGTCATTGCAACTTGGCGGCACAGTGGTGTAGTGGTTAGTATGGTGGTGTAGTGGTTAGTATGGTGGTGTAGTGGTTAGTATGGTGGTGTAGTGGTCAGTATGGTGGTGTAGTGGTTAGTATGGTGATGTAGTGGTTAGTATGGTGGTGTAGTGGTTAGTATGGTGGTGTAGTGGTCAGTATGGTGGTGTAGTGGTTAGTATGGTGGTGTAGTGGTAAGTATGGTGGTGTAGTGGTTAGTATGGTGGTGTAGTGGTTAGTACGGTGGTGTAGTGGTTAGTACGGTGGTGTAGTGGTTAGTATGGTGGTGTAGTGGTTAGTATGGTGGTGTAGTGGTTAGTACGGTGGTGTAGTGGTTAGTACGGTGGTGTAGTGGTTAGTACGGTGGTGTAGTGGTTAGTATGGTGGTGTAGTGGTTAGTATGGTGTAGTGGTTAGTACGGTGGTGTAGTAGTTAGTAAGGTGGTGTAGTGGTTAGTACGGTGGTGTAGTGGTTAGTATGGTGGTGTAGTGGTTAGTATGGTGGTGTAGTGGTTAGTATGGTGGTGTAGTGGTTAGCACTGTCGCCTCACATCAAGACGATCCGGGTTGGATTCCTGGTCCAAGCCATTCTGTGTGGAGTTTGCATGTTCTCCTCGTGCTTGAGTGGGTTACCTCCAGATACTATGGTTTCCTCCCACACATCCAAAGACATGCAGTCAGGTTGATCGGTCACTCTAAATTGCCCGTAGGTGTGAGTCCGTGAGTGAGTGTTGGCCATGCGATGGACCGGTGAACTGTCCATGGTGTAGCCCGCCTTCACCCAATGACGCTGGGATTGGCTCCAGCCCCTCCATGACCCCGACTAGAGGGATAAAGTGGCAGATAATGGATGGATGGTCATTGCAACTTCACACACAATTGGTATTTCTACGTAATCATGGCTGCGACACTGGCGTGCCTCAGGGTGGCACTGGAGCAAATTGGTTAGTCCTTTATAGCTTAGCATCAATAATTGTGCTCAGCGTACCTACATACATTTATACACCTGCAGACTTGGCCAAGTTTAGTCAAAATGGTTGAATCATTACTCATTTCACAGACTGAAGACAAAAAAGAAGATCTCAGTGGTAAATGGATTAATCAAACTAGATACGAGTGTATTTCCAGAAGAAGAATTGTTAAACCCAACATTTTGTGAACATGGAATCTAGCAGATATTAATATTGTGCGCAAGTTAGCAATCCACCAATGCTGTAGTAGCCAACCAACATGGGACCCACTGAAACCAAAGAGGTATTCGTCATCGTTCACTCTCAATTATTCCTGCATCTATCTGCATCCATTTCCGGAAAGGTGCAATTGTACACTTGTTATGCCTTTACACTACGTAATAACAGGCTAGTTGTCCAGGCTGATTTCATAGACACAGCATGGGTCCTGCCTTTCTGTGTAGCCAGCAATTTAAAATCTGCAACAGGAAAGGTGTGCTATGTGTTGTAGCCTTTATTTTGGGCTTCCAAGTGGAGGGCCAGGGCTATCCCACATCCTCCACAGTCCTCACTGTTCTGCTTCGCTCACAGTCTCCCGCTGGACTCATTCCTTTGAGTCTTTGAGTTTAAGGTAGTGTCATTTTCTGCTCCCAGGCTGGCATAGCAGGCCTCTCTGATGGTAAACACTAACACTGTACCACTAAACCACTAAGCATGTACACTAATCATTAAAACCACCTTCATGTATCTATACTGTATCTATACTGTAGACTGTAGCCCATCTGTTTCTCTGTATACTTTGTTACCCTGCTCTTTAATGGTCAGGACTGCCACAGAGCAACCACAGAGCAGGTAATATTTGGATGTTGGATTATTCTCAGCACTGCAGTGACACTGACGTGGTGGTGGTGTGTTAGTGTGCGTTGCACTGGTGTGAGTGGATCAGACACAGCAGTGTTGCTGGAGTTTTTAAACACCTCAATGTCACTGCTGGACTGAGACAGAAAAGAGGATTCTAAGAGCACTGATGAAGGACTAGAGGAACACAAACTGAGCTACTCTCTCTGACTTTACATCTACAAGGTGGACCTGCAAGGTAGGAGTGTCTACTAGAGTGGACAGTGACTGGACACAGTGTTTAAAACCTTTAGCAGCACTGCTGTGGAGCTGATAAAATAGACAGTTATTGTAGAAACAAAAAGATGTTTTGTTATTGCTAATATACAGTTGTGAGCTGAAAGCTACATGTGTTTGAAGTGTTTATTCTATAAAATCACAGCTGATAAACTACAAATGTTGTATTTTTACAGTAAGTAGTGTTTTTACATACGTCAGTGTGTTTATTTAACCCTTTTCAAACCTCTCTTTGTGGAAACAACCCAGTATTATTTACAGTTCTCATCTAATACCGGCTTTGACTGCTCAGTACTTCATTAAGCTAAATCAAGATTGCTGCTGAAGGAACTCTATACATTCATACAATGTCTGGGGCGTCCAAGAGAAATCTGGAACTACACTCTGTTCTTTAAACTGGAGCTCAAGATATGATCTACATAAATATGATATGATCTTATTTACATCTGTTCTACTGATATCTGGTGTTCTTACTGGTGAAAATACACTTATTGATAAGATAAAGGCTTTTAGAGTTTAGGTGCCCAAGACTTTTACACAGTAGTGTACACTACATGTATAGAGCGCTTTCTAGACTACTTCATGTCTGACTTTTTAAATCTTTCACTCAAATCAAGACAAAACTGAATCAAAAAGCAGACTCCACTCTTTTTTTCCTTTGATAGAAGTTGCGGTTTAGGTTATTTGTTGATTGCTGTGAATCTTTTTTCCATTGGCAGAGCACCATCAGAGCCTGGGTTGTGTCTTGATTGCATGTACCCTTTACTCTTCAGTGCCAACAGTTTAGCTTGCCTGAGGATTGCAGCGTGACACCGAGGCGAAACCATAGCAGAAATCTTTTTGCACATGAGCCAGTTTATATGCAGCAAAAACAATGACGGATCCAAAATCGAAATAAAAGTTCTGAGCGTTGGAGAGAAGGCGGGGGGTGGGGTTGGGTTGTGGGGTTGTTCAGGAGGATCTTTTTTTTTTAGCCAAAACTCTGTGGTTTTGCTATTGTCGATTCTCCATAAACGTGTCCATGTGGCAACCTATCTCAAACTCATCTTTCTTCTTCAGTGAAGTCACAGAAAAACCATCTCTTCAAAAAAAAAAGAAAGAAAGAAAGAAAAAAAGTTGTTCTCCTCCATTATACCACACCGCAAGAGCCTGGAACCAAACACTATCTTACACACATACCCCCCCCACACACACAGACGCACACACACACAAACAAGTAGACCACACCACCATCTCCCAGACAAGCCTGAAAGAGTCGAACTGATCAAAGCAGTGTGCAAGGAAGGAGCCACATATGCACAGACACGCATACACAAACAAATACAATCACGCAAATACTGAGACCCCACATGATGACATTGTTTATATATATATATATATATATATATATATATATATATATATATATATATATATATATATATATATATATATATATATATATATATATATATAACATACAAAAAGTTTTTGCACACACTATTCATTCAATTCAATACATTTTTTTCACTTACTTTTTCCAATACAGCTCCATCATAGCAACCACGAGAAACCACCAAGCAACCACCAGCAAACAACTAGCAAACACCTTGCAACTACCTGGAATACTGCAGTTACCATTTAGCAACACCTACCCGACAACCTACCTCCCAGCAGCATAGCAACCACATGGAATATCATAGCAATTGCCCAACAAAACCCTAGCAATCACATGAGATACTATAGCAATGTCATAACAACACCCTAGCAACCATATGAAACGTCAGAACAACTGACTAGCAACCACCTGGCAACTGCATTGAACATCATAGCAAATGCCTAAAAACACCTTTGCAACCACTTGGGATAACATAGCAACCACTTAGGATAACATACAAACCACCTACCAGCAGCTTAGCAAAAACATGGAAAACCATAGAAGCTGTCACTCTAGCAACCACCTAGTAACACCATAGGAACCACTAGGATACCATAGAAACTATCTAGCAACCCCCTAGCAACTGCCTAGCAACTACATGGGATACCATAGCAACTGCCTAGCAACACCTTTGCAGCAACCTGGGACTATAGCAACCACTTAGCCTCACCCTAGCAACCACTTAGGAGACCGGGGCTATTAAATCTTCTTGTACACATACGGTATGTTATAATAATAATGTTCCAGCTGTGTAACGAGAACACACAAACATGGAGCATTCTTTAAAGCCCTTCACACAGAGAGCAATATCGGGATATGAATGTCCTTAAAAGGTATGAAAACAAGTCCACACACATGCATACATTTACTTCCTCTGCTGTTTTCTTTCCTCGGTTTATCCGAGAGGCATGTGGTGTTAATAGGATCAAAAGTGATGTTTCTGCTGGGGGAGGCTGCTGCGTGTCACTGACGTGAAAAATAAGTTCAGCTGTTAAAGCGGAACTCCTGCAAGCGATTAGCTGCCGCGTCTGCCGGGCCTCTGTCTCCGTCTCTGCTGAAGCTGGTACGGACTGAGAGGGTACCGCTGTTTGTGATCATCCCAGACACATCTGCTCTGAGTGCCAACAATGATCTAGTGCGGGAGGACGCAATCCTTTTCCTGCAGAACCGCACAGTAGGAGGGGGCGAAGGGTGTCAAACAGGCTGATTTATATTCCACAGAAACGTATTGGCTCGGAGACACAGAGACGGGGTTTATGGCTGTTGTAGATTAGTCTGAAGTCGTCGGTACAGTATGACTAGCTCAACTGATCATGACTAGTCTATCTGCTACATAGCAACGTCAATAAAATACCTTAACAAGCGTAAACATCACACTTTTCATAGCTTAGAATTTTCGCTCACTCATCTTTCCAGAACACAGAATCTCATTCTGTGATATTCTTGAGCTGTCTGTCGTGCATGAAATTTTGAGGATCCACCCACAGATTTTACACCAAATGCTACTTTCTTTTCTTCGCCCAGCACACCTTTAAGACGTTACAGGAGTGTGAAGTCCAGGACAACAAGACTGACAAACAGTTTCTACTCACAGGCCATCAGGCTTGTGTACACCTCACGCCCTACCTCTCCAACCTTTCCTATCTGAACTGGCTTTAACTGGTCTGATTTTAACTAAAACTCTTGAATCTTGAATCTTAATGATGGTGAGCACCATCATGGTGCACCACCACTCCAGGGTCAGCTAAACCTTCCAGCATGGCCTTTGCTGTCATATGGGTGTTTTGCTTTGCCTTTCATGCAAGCATATGAACACATCTATCCAAATCTGCAGCAGATATGGGGGAAACATTACCCCCAGAATCTCAGGGTGAAAGAGTTCTGTTCCCAACATCTTGCCCATTTCCTGAACTGAACTCATGACTGGCAGTCACACCCCTCTTAAATGTATTGAAGCTTATAAAGGTGTGATTTTTAGGTTGAAACATTCCAGAATAAACAAAAATTAATAACAGAATGTGAAAAAAGGTTTGAACATTTGTGTATCATTCTGTAGAGATATCTACTGAGGTTAGCAGCTAGACCTAGAATTTCCTGCATTGTAATACCACTTTGTACCTCAAGAGGCGATAAAGAGTCATTATAGGGTTAAGTTGAATTGGTTAAACATGGCATTAAAAAATGGCATATTCTAACCTCTTGTCAATCATGTTGATGGTACTGTTCCCAGTGAGGTCATTCAAGGACAGGCAGCCAATGAAATGATCAGTAAATGGAATGATGACTGAAGCTTATGGCAAGCAACCATTATCACCACCACTGTCCATTTCCAGCAAGAAACCACGTTCAGCAGCAAAGATAAAAGTGATATATGCTGAAGTGAAACCAGAGTGAACATTGGTGCTGCAGTTCACCCTTGGAGACGCTTTTTGGGAGTAAAGCATTGAAATGTAATGCTGAACCCACAACATTTCTTCTAGTGAAGAGGGAGGAGGAGGCACTGTGCATTTCCTTGCTTCCTACAATAGAAGTGGACATCAAAACTTTCTGGTGTTACATTGCCCCCTGTTGTTTTTAAAATGAATTTCTGCTAGCTACATAGATAAAAGTGTGAAAGGTTCATTGTGGCAATGAACCACCATATGTTCATGAGCTGGTTAACTATAACCTCAGTGGTCCAAGACTGAGCAAATTTTCAGTGGTCTTTGGAGACTAAAAACATGACTCTGTAGTACTGAGAGCACCTTAATGCTGCTGTGTGTCGTATGTGAAAGAAAATCTGGACTATTAGGTAAAAACATGGCTTATAAACTGCAAATTGCAACTTCAGTGACAACTTTGATTTCAATGAGGATTAGTGTCTGGGTTTGTTCCCCTGGGGTCAAGGGGGGTGGATGATGTACATCTTACTAACAATTCCTGATTTTCCCCGTATTCCAGACTCCAGACTGAAGACATGTCTTAACTTCCACACTTCGCCTTAACCTTTTTTTTGTAAGGATATTTTAGACAGTGGAAATTGTGAGCTGGAAGCACTTCAGTATCTTTTTATAACCTTCCTCTGCTTTGTAGGCATCAGCTAGATTCCACTTCAGCTCCTTGGCCAGCTGCTTACAGGGTCCCATGGCTTTTGAATGGAAGAGTATTTATTGCACTCTGGAACTGTCATCAGCCGACAGTACTTAAAGGCAATTCTTTAACCGCCCAACTTGTTCTAAAGAGTTAATTAAGGCTCAATGAGCTCATTAAGTTCTAAGACTTTAAAGCTGGTGTGATCAAATATAAAGATAATGTCCATAAACATTTGCAGAAAAGGATATTTTTGTTTACTTTTTGTTCTTCAGCCAGTTATTTAAATACAACTGTAGAGCACTGATCAATAAGCGCACCACTATGTTAAACCCAACAAGTTATTGACAGTATATAGAAACTATATATATATATATATAGGTATGTAGTACTAGTCATGTTGTGGCTTTCAATGAGGACCAGCTGAGGTCAGTGCTTTCTGATTAGTTTCTCTTGAAGTGGATAGTGGGAGAGCGTGAGCGTGAGTGCTGGCGCCTTAATGACGCAGACCTCTAGCGAGTGGTGTGAATGATCAAATTGTTTGTAGGACTTGCCCAGCAAATTTTTGTAAATGTGTTCAACAGCACATAAATCATCACAGCCAATCAGTCCCAGAGTGCACTTTAACCATATAATGAACAACAGAGCACAGCAATAGAGTGAAAAAATAAATACATAATATAACATAATATATTTAATATAACTTGATATAAATGATGATATAATGAATAGTACTATTTATATATATATATATATATATATATATATATATATATATATATATATATATATATATATATATATATAGGTTTGTACCATAAAGTCCATCTGATTCTCTGTATACTTTGTAGCCCCCTTTTACTCTGTTCTTCGATGGTCAGGACCACCATAGAGCAGGTATATTTGGGTGGTGGATCATTTCCAGCACTACAATGACACTGTTGTGGTGGTGTATTAGTGTGTGTTGTGGAGTGGATCGGACACAGCAGTGCTGCTGGAGTTTTTAAACACCCCAGTGTCACCACTGGACTGAAAATACCAAAAACTATGCAGAAAACAGCGTCCTGTGGGCAGCGTCCTGTGGGCAGCGTCCTGTGGGCAGTGTCCTGTGGGCAGTGTCCTGTGGGCAGCGTCCTGTGGGCAGCGTCCTGTGGGCAGCGTCTTGTGTGCAGTGTCCTGTGGGCAGTGTCCTATGAGCAGCGTCCTGAGGGCAGTGTTTTGCCAGCAGCATCCTGTGACCACTAATGAAGAACTAGAGGAGCACAAAATGTGCAGTGACAGATGATCGTCTCTGACTTTACATCTACAAGGTGGACCAACAACGTAGGAGTGTCTAATAGAGTGGACAGTGAGTGGACACAGTATTTAAAAACTCCAGCAGCACTGCTGTGTCTGATCCACTCATACCAGCACAACACACACTAGCACACCAACACCACATCAGTGTCACTGCAATGCTGAGAATGATCCACCATCCAAATAATAATAAATAATCACTGGTGGGCCTGCAGGGGTCCATACCATTAAAGAACATTGTAAAATGCGGGTACAACGTTCACCTATATGGTAAGTGGAGCTGCTTAAATGGACAGTGAGTATAGATAGATACAGGAGTGTACCTAATGAAGTGGTCAGAGGGTGTGTATATATACGTCCACTCTGTTTTTCACTTACTGCCAGAGAGGAGGTCATAAACATGCTTGTCCCAGCAGGTGCTTTTCAAATATTAATGCACACCGTCAGCCTGCAACAATGTCCAGCAGTGTCCCATTAAGACGGAGTTCTCTGGAGATTACGTGCCGTTCACTTCATTTTACATTACAGCCTTTCATTCAGACACATTCAGACAGTCGCTGGGATTTATTTCCCCCTGTTGTCCACTTAAAACTCCTAATCAACATTGACTTCTGTCGTAAGGAACAGAGTCTATCTATATATTCAATATAAGCAGTCAGTGTGTCCTTCTAGTTGGTGGACACTGTTGAAAAAGTTCTGTCATGCACATCGTAGCTCGCATAATCTCCATAGAACAGTAGTGCTAATAGATCAGGACACAGTCATGCTGTGCCCAAATGTTTCTCACTGTTTTTGAAATGAAAAAGACTGAATATATTTGTTTACATTATTGAAGTTTCCTATTTTACTATTCACGCCCCAATCCAAACAGTCTGTATGTGGAAACTATACTGCAAAAACAGCCTGTTTTCAATTAATCTGATCTTAATGATCTTAATGTGATCAGTGTTGGGGGGGTAACGCAGTACAATGTAATGTATTACAGCTAACTATTTTGTAATCACATTATAGTTACCATCTTAAAACCTGTGACTTGCGTTGCTCCTGTTTTTATATATAAATATTAATGCCCAAAATGTAAAAGAATTACTAAAGCTGTTTTCTGCTTAATGACTGAACGTGAGGTTGCAGTTTGGCAACAATGGCAGAGGAGGAGAGTGAATGTTTTCACAAATGGAGATGTTCTTCTTATTTAGAATTTGTTTCACGCAAAGATAAAAACATTACAGTGACGTGTGAGTTATGTCTAAGCCGAAACACCTTTCAACAGCAGCAAACTCTTAATCAGGGTGCACAGGAAAACAAAACTCGTCACTAAAGACCCCTGCATCGAAGAAGAGCGTGCCGCCAATAGTACCCAAACAAGCTACACTGGATTTCCATCAAGCGCTAGAAAGGTAACAAGTACCAGTACCATGTAATAGGTTTAAAGAGCCCCTTCAAGATCTGAGAACTAATTTCATTTATGAAAAGTATATGAATTTAGTTCTTATATGCCTGTCGTGAAGCTTTATTGGACTTTATTGAAAATTTTCTATTGCTAAAATACACTGACTTGCTCTGAGAAAATAAACAACACCAAGTAAAGTGAGGTCCATGTTATACACGTTAAGTACTACTGATACAGTCTATTCTTAAATAAACTACTGAAAGATTAGTTCATGTGTACATTCCAGATATGTTTGTAGATTTGATTCTAGTATAATTGAATAGGTTTCAGAATGTAACTTAAAAGTAATGAGGTATTACATTACACATTCCAGGAAGTAATGAGTAAAGTAATTCCATTACAATTTTTAATGAGTAATAAGTAATCAGTCATAGATTACTTTTTTGAGTAACTACCCCAACACTGTATGTGATTAACCAACTCATTTACATATGTCCATTTCTTCAGTATACAGCACTTTAGCTCCACCCACTAATATTGAGGTTCTAAGGAATGAATTGTGACATGTTTAATACATAAATTCCCACAAATCTGGACTTAGAGACCCAGATATTGGGTATACTTTTCAGTATAGAAACTATTCAAACCAGTGAAAAATAAAATTCACATGTTTTATCAAATAAACTGTAATATGTAATATTGTAATATAATAATGTAATATTTTTTGAGCTTGATATATGTTCTTGTGGATCTACAGGCCTACAGGCCACAAGTGGTTGGTATAGTATAGTGCGTTAAACTACTGTCTTCCATGTTGTGGCTTGGGGGGTCAAATCCCCACCCAGGCACCCAACCTACACCAAAAGGAGTCCTTGGGTAAGACTCCTTACGCTGCCTTCACCCTCCTTTTTAAATGTAAGAGCACCTACCAGAAAGTTAACAAGGATAAACAAATGCAATTTATTCATTCTGCAGTATTCCAGTATTCCAGTATTCAGCTGAAGTGTGCAAGCTGTAGGACACTGCCCCATCACTTGCACAGAGCTGGTATGTGTGAATCAGGCCTAGAAAATGGAAATTAAATTTCTTTCCATCAAACACAGTAAAGACCAGATTTGATGCAAGAGATAGGGTTGATTTTCTCCACACTCTCTAAGCTGAAACCTGAAATCTGATGGGGACAGTTTTGGTGGTCTACCAGGCCTTGCACAGCTCTGTAGACTCCCCATTTACTCTGTACGTTTCGTAAACTTTTGTTCCTTCACCCACTTTCCTTTGACTCTGTGCGTCCTTATGCAAGTGGATTAAATGAATCTTCGCTGAAATATCTCCTAACCTGAAACTCGTTTTTATTGGCTGTTGTAGAAAACCAGTTTAGAGAAATGTTTTAGCGGGTTGAACATTTATTAACGTCGTTATTTCTTTGTCAGTGGACTTTTTTCCTCCATCACTCACAAGTACAGCCCAGTTTACAGGCGGTCCATCTTTACAGCTTGCTCGAACAGTTACAGCTGCAGGCATCAATTTCAGACGTGTAACGAGTGCGCATTGCGGCCACATCAAGGCACGTTCTGTACCTAGCCTTCTCAGCTACATATATCTGGGCCTGAAGGTGCAGCGATGTGGATCTCCGGGAGTGAGAATGAAAAATACTGATCTAAAGCGTGGAAGTTCGTGTTCCAGAGATTTACAGTTCACCACAACTGACAATGCTGTGTTTTCACAAGAGTTCCGATGACTGTTTTACACCAGAGGTGAAGGACTTATTGTCCTAACCCTCGCAGTCTGCTCGTGCTCACGGCGATCTTTAAAAACCATTACCATCAGCTCGCACTCTGCCCCTTCACTTCAGAGGACCACTTTGTGCCCCCCACCTTCATCCATCTTTTTCGGCAGCGGCAAAGAAGAAAGACTAATGGCACAGCGACACATCAGCCTGCCCTAATCAATGCCATTACAGGCCCACCCCTCTCAGTCCAGTGGTCTCCATCTTCTGGGGTCAGGGATGGTTCAGCCTATGTTGAGATACACGGATCAAGGTCAAGTTCAAGGTCAGAGGCCAGAGGCCAAATTTCCAGGGAAAATGTCCCAGCTGTGCGGGGGTGTAAGTCTACCAAGGCAGGCCACAGGTCCTTCTGGGCAAGCATGCGGTCATGACCCCTATCTTTGTCCTTAAGTAGCGAGGAGCTCTTTCCTGATGGTCCTGCGGTCAGGCACGCGCCATGGCCAAGCTGCTAGAGACAGAGGAGACACGGTGGAAGACAATGAGGCTCCCTGTTATTCAGCCACACTGGCCAAAGAGAGGTCAGAATCTGGCCATACGGCAAAGTGCAGGGATCAGACCTTCAGTATGGAGTTGGTACTATTAAATAGACATTAGCTCCATTTTTTTCTTTGGTAACAGTAGTGCCTGACCAAATGTGCAAGTGGCTTAAGATATCTACATATAGTCGCTGTCCAATGAAAAAAAAGTATCTCCAAAATTGCAACTTTACAGGAGGGACCAAAAACCTACTTTACTTTCAATGAAAGTCAATGGAACCAGAATTTTTTCCAAGCTATTTTGGAGCACTTCTATTGGTCCGTTCGTCATGACATTTTTACACAATGTAAACGATCACTGGTGTGTTCAAATTATGTAGAAAACTCAAAATCAACAAAAATAGAGATGGTGACAATGTTATTCTGATCATATAGTATATACTGGTAGGGTCATACACGTGTCACACTGAAGCCACTTGATCAAGATAATAGGGTGGACCCTGGTTGATAAGCAATATAGCTAGCCATTGTTACCTACATTGGCTGTTGGGTAGACCTATTCTCACTTTTTCATTCAGTAATATTGAATAAAGCAACACTGCTGTGTCTGATCCACTCATACCAGCACAACACACACTAACACACCACCACCATTTCAGTATTACTGCAGTGCTGAGAATGATCCACCTCCCTAATAGTACCTGCTCAGAGGTGGACCTGTGGGAGTCCTGACCATTAAAGAACAGGGTGAATGGGGATAAACAATATCTATACAGTAAGTGAAGCTGATAAAGCAGACAATGTGTGTAGATATAAGAATGTGGTTTTAATGTTATGGCTGATCGGTGTACATTATGTTCATACATATGTTCTTACCTTCTATGTTCAATGGTAGTACTTGATCTTCTTGTCATTCAACTTGACCTCTTGCTCAGCCCGGTTCAGCCCAGGCAGGTCAGGACTTGCTAGAAAGTGGCCACATTATAGAGTTTTGCAAATGCTTATGATTAGGAACGTTATAATAACAAAGATCTGAAAAGTATGCACATTCATTACTTAGGTAGAAGTATAGGTACTAGGGTTTAAAAAACTTCAGTGGAAGTTAAAGTATCAACTGAAGCTTTTTACTCCAGTAAAAGTGTAAAAGTACTGCTTTCAAAACTACTAGTATAAAAGTAAAAGTAATGTAAGAAAAAAAATACTATTAAGAACAAAAGCTCAGGCCACACCACAGGGGTCTATAGCGCACTAGCCCACCTACTCAGAAAAAGCCATAATGACTATAATGTTATATTAAAATGTTAATGTTGATAAATTTGGGATGCGCTAGGCTTCCTGTTGAGCGAAAAATATGACTAGTTGTCTATAAATATTGTAATGGTTCAAAAAGTAAAACTTCAAAGGCATGTTATCAATAATCTTTACTGGAATGTAAATGTACATGAATGAAAACAAACTGAATTGAAAAAGGAGTAACGAGACTATGTTTAAAATGTAAGGAGTAGAAAGTACTAATAATGAAGTGTAAATGTAAGGAGTAGAAAGTACTGATAATGGAGTGTAAATGTAAGGAGTAGAAAGTACTGATAATGAAGTGTAAATGTAAGGAGTAGAAAGTACTGATAATGGAGTGTAAATGTAAGGAGTAGAAAGTTCTGATAATGAAGTGTAAATGTAAGGAGTAGAAAGTACTGATAATGGAGTGTAAATGTAAGGAGTAGAAAGTTCTGATAATGAAGTGTAAATGTAAGGAGTCGAAAGTACTGATAATGGAGTGTAAATGTAAGGAGTAGAAAGTACTGATAATGGGGTGTAAATGTAAGGAGTAGAAAGTACTGATAATGGAGTGTAAATGTAAGGAGTAGAAAGTACTGATAATGAAGTGTAAATGTAAGGAGTAGAAAGTTCTGATAATGAAGTGTAAATGTAAGGAGTAGAAAGTACAGATAATGGAGTGTAAATGTAAGGAGTAGAAAGTACTGATAATGGAGTGTAAATGTAAGGAGTAGAAAGTACTGATAATGGAGTGTAAATGTAAGGAGTAGAAAGTACAGATAATGGGGTGTAAATGTAAGGAGTAGAAAGTACAGATAATGGAGTGTAAATGTAAGGAGTAGAAAGTACTGATAATGGAGTGTAAATGTAAGGAGTAGAAAGTACTGATAATGGGGTGTAAATGTAAGGAGTAGAAAGTACTGATAATGGAGTGACAATGTTATGAGTAGAAGTAAAAAGGCAACTGAAAAATAATTCATCCAGTAAAGTATAAATAACCACAATTTCTACTTTAGTAAGGTAACGAAGTATTTGTAGTTCATTACTTGACACCTCTGTATAATAATAAGCATTTACTTTTGTAAAATAAGCTGCAGTATCTGATGTTTGGGTTGAAATACTGAGATTTGCACTGGAGGGGTGCTAGAACAGCGTGAATATCTGAAGTAAACTTTCGATGTTTCTGTGACCCCACAAGATGTTTTACCTAGTTGGTGTGTTTTTGTATGTGTGTGTTGTGATTCTACGTACCTTACTCTGACTGGAAAGCTGTGCCTGCCTTCAGTGCATGGGTAATTGCCGACAGTGCAGTAACGTCATGATAAGTTATGAGGTAAGGAATGCAATAGAGCCAAGAACAGGTGTAATGTTCGCTTGCTGTAAGAAAACCTTGAATCTCTATAGAAGCAGAAAAAAACATTCCTAACTTTAATGTGAGCTAATGTAATAACATTTCATTCCAAGTCTTTGTATATCATTCCTATTTGGACCATGTCACGAAATAAAAACACCAAGAGCGCATTTGCATGGTCACCAATAACAAAATCAGTTTCTGATTTCTTCAGTTATCCGATTTTTCATGCAATCATGTAAACAGCATACTCCGATTTCCACAATTAAATTAGGAGTGTTAGAGGATTTTAAGATCTGATTTCACCAGAACAATCAGAATGTTTCAGTAGACAGATAGACTGATACCCTAACTCTGATTTCTTGTGGTTGTCTACATCAGTCCATGTGTGAAAACACAGCCAGTTATAGAAGATCAGCTCAGGAAACAGTAAATGCAAACCAGTAGACACTTATTGAGATGTTACAACTGCAACATGGTTGCTTTCTGTGCAATTTGGAGACACATACATTTTTCTAAATTCCCAAAAGTATTTACCTGTAACTGTCATTTAAAAGGTACCACAGGCTGACAAACTGTCTGTCACATTGGCATAGATTAATAAGGAGAGCTCTGAGACATGAAGGGACAAAAGAGGGCAATAGCTCTGAGCCTAAACTTAATCTGCTAGATACACAAACAAGGAGATTCATTTTGTTGCTGGTTTGGTATGTAGGAAACAGATACTTTTAGGCTTTTTGCAGAGGGCCGGATAAAGTGGAGGAGAAAGAGACAGAACGCATCACTTCGGTTCTGCCTTGCTTGCTTTTTGTGGTGTAAACAAAAAACCTTTGGCTCTAATTCAGTTTTTTTCCATTGTAGCGGAATGGAAACGACAGGGAAGCAAAGTTTTGGAGAGAGAGAAAGAGAGAGAGAGAGAGAGAGAGAGAGAGAGAAAGAGAGAGCGAGCTGTTTCACTTTACTAGTCAACTCTCAGGGGTTAGAGTCATTCATAAAATTGTATTATTTTGCATCTTGTAGATGTATATCATCGCTGTCCAATAAAAAAAGAATTTTGAGTTTTACATCATTTGAACACGCCAATGGTCGTTTACATTGTTTGAAAATTTCATAATGAATGGATCAATAGAAGTGTTCCAAAATAGCTGGGAAAGAATTCTGGTTCCATTGACTTACATTAAAAGTAAAGTATGTTTTTGGTCTCTCCTGTAAAGTTGCAATTTTGGATATATTTGTTTTTCATTGTACAGCAACAATATATTTCAAGGGCTCCAATTCCCTGGTTACTGGTTACACCCTTACTGTGAAAAAATTTATTATTTGGTTATGAAACAGTAAGCTTCATCCAACCTACTGTTTTACTATGTAAAAAGCCCCCTGCCTGTGTTTAACTGCCCCATCACTTTCATACAACAATCATAGCATGAACCTCAGACAGTGTTGTTCCTCCTTCAAAAACAAATCCTGCATTTCTAAACCAGGATGGTAAAAGGGGGCAAATCCAAAATTCCAGATGGTTATGTAACGAACTCATTAATATTTACACACCCCAACATTTACAAACACCAGCTCATATTCTAGAGCACCTGCAACAGAAATGGTGGAGAAATCTGATCCAGGCTGTGATGAGGATCGTCAATTTTCATTCCCTTTACAAAGGAACTGAACACTCAGTGGTCATGATCATGGGTGTTATAGTTGGGGGAAAAGTGGACCTGACTACCCAGGGCCCGACTAGGGACAGGGGCCCATGAAAATCCAGATTTTTTTTTTTGCTCATGTTCCTCGTGAGAGTGTACAGGGCCCAGAATTCACTGCTACGCCCCTGGTCATGATTGACGTTCATCTCTAAACAATGCTGAATATGGCTTCCTATTTCAAATGTTCTGTTCCACCTTAAATGCTACTGTTTGTACAGGTGTCGGAATAATCAGCAACATTTAAGGCGGAATTGAGAATTTGCGAAACAAGCTGGCAAACAGAAAGCCAATTTCAGCTCTTACATCTTTAATTAAGTGTTGATCCTTTGTTTTGTATTTACTCCAGACAGTTTCTTAAACCTTGAACCAATATCAAGCAGCTTTGCTCAGCATGTATCACTTAAGAGAGTAAAGACAGAAGCAGCTTCACCTTTAAATATTTGATTTATTTTAATAAATAAAAGAGTTCTATGGTATCTTTCAGGTGGAAGTCTATTTGGTGACTAAAGGTGTGTCTCAAAACAACATTATTTGTCATAGTATGAGCCCCTACTGTCCCGATTCTTAGATATCTTAAACATGCTGTCTACTGAGGAACCTTATTTAGACCTGATTTTAAGGAAGCATCGAACGCTTCCTCAGCCGCTAAAACAATCCCATGATGCAACGCAGGCAAATCTCTGAGCAGTGAAGTGGTTTTAAAATGTAAGTTATTTTGATTCTCTCTGGAGTTTTAATGTGTTTCTGCTCATATAATCACACAAAACAGTATTTTATTATCAACTCTGTAACGAGTTCTTCACCATTTTCTTCTCAAGCCATTAGCATCTATGCTAGTGGATTTTTAAGCCTCGGGCTATTGTTTTGGATGCCGGCCGGTAGCTTAGCAATCAGCTAAACCACCGGTGGCGTGCTGCAGTGGGTGGTAACAAGCCGTGAAGCTGTGTTCTCTAACTAGAGCGTCTCAGTAATCTGTTTTATGAGGAGAGATGAGGAGAGAACGCTGCTACTTAAACAGCTGCCTACCTAGACAGCCTACTTAGACACTCACTAGGGTTTGAGACACACCCCAAGATTCTTATCATGGCCCTACTTTTTCTTTTTTCTTTATTATTTATTGTCCTCTCAAGTATCTCCCTAGTATGATCCAGTTTCACCCGCTAGTAGGCCCTCCCCTTCTGGACTAAGAGGGTGAAGGCTGGTACATGCCTTGTTCCTGTAAAGTGCCGCAGCATCCTTTCAAACTGCTGCAAAGGAAATCTACCAAGTAATTTGATTGCTCACACTCTATATAAAGTGTTTTTAATAGCTATGTAGTTACACATGAACAACACATGCAACAATGTAGCTACCACTTATGTAGCCTCTGTAATTACATACAGGTATCCTGGTAGTTGCAACAACATGTCTTCTCTTGTGTTATTACACATTTGTAATAACATGAGTGTAATTAAATGTGTGGTTGTTATGGTTCACTTCTGTATTATACTGGAAAAAGCTGCAAATGTAGTTACACCAATATTATTTCTAATGTGCAATTACATGGTACTAAATGTGTTACAACTATCAAGCTACCTGTATGTATTTACATCAGGCAAAAAAGAAATTAATACTGTATATTACATAAGCTGCACTGCTGTAATCCATCCATAACAGTGGCTACATCACTAGTAGTTACACTGCTCTTGCTTGTGTTAATGTGTAACTACACTGTTAAAGTGGGACCACTCCATCAAGTCAGCTAACCAAACCCCTTGTTTGGTTTGGATAGTGATGGCAGAGAGGATGGGCCATTCTAACCTCCCAGGCCAAATGCCATATATGCTGTGACCAGCCACGAATGGATCTGAATAGGCCTACGGTTGCGCCACCTTGATTTCAGAAGTCTGACGCATTTTGCGATTGGATGCCGCGATGCGTCCTGCTTTGTGTCTTATCCGTGTGACAACATGGTTTTGCGTCGTTTTGGTTTACAAGTCGTTTGGGGAATTATAGAGATCACTTGGAGAGTCCTGTTGTTAAGGGACGGAAAGAGGAACACAAACAGGAGGTAGAACCTTTTCTTTCATCTCTCTCATCTATCTTACTCTCTCTCTCTCTCTCTCTCTCTCTCTCTCTATCGTACTCTCCAAACACACAAATTACATATGGCTTTCTGCAGCCATCACAACAGCTGCATCAACCGCATCCCCGCCTGTCAGGCCCAGCCAGGCCGAGGGAGCGAGACCGATTCAGGAGGATGAAGCGCTCAGGAAACCATAGAGAGATTAAGAGTGTTAGGAGTGCGGCTTATAGTTCTCCTCACTGCATACTTCTCCCTCGTTTTCCTTTTTCATGCTATTTTTTTCTTAATAGATAGATAGATGCAAATATGCAGTAAAAAGTAGCAGCACTATTTATATGTATAGGCTGTATACATGATATATAATATGTATAGTATAATAATAACACTATAGTCATTATTATATATAGTTAACACATATATAATATATATAAACAGCCGTGTAAACGGCTCTTCTATAAAACAGATTATTTACGGAATTACCCACCTCCTTCAATCAGATAAAAATTGTAATCAGAATCACAGAATCACAATTGGACTAGTCTATTCGGATTAAGGTGTATACATGTACGTATTCTATTCCGATTGAGCTATTAGTTGGATTATTAACGGATTATCAGGCTGCATGTAAACATAGCCATAGTTATATATAAATATATAATATGATACAGTCTAATAACTTATGACTGATATAGGAGGTCTGGAGTATAACAGTGTCTGATAGCTGATATAGGAGGTCTGGAGTATAACAGTGTCTGATAGCTGATATAGGAGGTCTGGAGTATAACAGTGTCTGATAGCTGATATAGGAGGTCTGGAGTATAACAGTGTCTGATAGCTGATATAGGAGGTCTGGAGTATAACAGTGTCTGATAGCTGATATAGGAGGTCTGGAGTATAACAGTGTCTGATAGCTGATATAGGAGGTCTGGAGTATAACTGTGTCTGATAACTGATTTAGGGGTCTGGAGTATAACAGTGTCTGATAGCTGATATAGAGGTCTGGAGTATAACAGTGTCTGATAGCTGATATAGGGGTCTGGAGTATAACAGTGTCTGAAAGATGATATAGGGGTCTGGAGTATAACTGTGTCTGATAGCTGATATAGGGGTCTGGAGTATAACTGTGTCTGATAACTGATATGGGGGTCTGGAGTATAACAGTGTCTGATAACTGATATGGGGGTCTGGAGTATAACAGTGTCTGATAACTGATAACTGATATAGGGGTCCGGAGTATAACAGTGTCTGATAGCTGATATAGGGGGTGGGGAGTAGAACAGTGTCTGATAGCTGATATAGGGGTCTGGAGTATAACAGTGTCTGATAACTAATATGGGGGTCTGGAGTATAACAGTGTATGATAGCTGATATAGGGGGTGGGGAGTAGAACAGTGTCTGATAGCTGATATAGGGGGTGGGGAGTAGAACAGTGTCTGATAGCTGATATAGGGGTCCGGAGTATAACAGTGTCTGATAGCTGATATAGGGGGTGGGGAGTAGAACAGTGTCTGATAGCTGATATAGGGGTCTGGAGTATAACAGTGTCTGATAACTAATATGGGGGTCTGGAGTATAACAGTGTATGATAGCTGATATAGGGGGTGGGGAGTAGAACAGTGTCTGATAGCTGATATAGGGGGTGGGGAGTAGAACAGTGTCTGATAGCTGATATAGGGGGTCCGGAGTAGAACAGTGTTACAGGATTATGGTTTACTGTGCTGGGATGAGGTGAACAGTCTGATGGCCTAAGGGACAAAAGACTTCCTGAATGTGTCTGTGGAGCAGGACTGGGACAGCAGTCTGCCGCTGAATGAACTCCTCTGCCTGATGATGGCGCTGTGCATAATGCCAGGAAGGTTTTTTTGGAGTGATGCAATTGAAGAACTAGTTTGATTCTTTTCCACAAAAGTTCCACCAAAAGTTCTAAACTTCTGTATAAGTTGGTCAAAGGTCACCATGTAATTGAGATTGGTTTGGTGATAGAAACCAGAGTTTAATGCCTGTAAACTACCATACAGGAAGTTATTATATGAAATGGTTATGATTACACTGCCTGATGTCTGAGGCATTGTTTTACATGAGTTTTGTGATAAGATTTAGGTGTAAAGCCTGTAATTTTTTAACAAATTCATGGCAGAGAGGTATGTGAAGGGCATTGCTTGGCTAATAATCCCAAAATACGGATTGTTTGTTTCGATTTAGATCTGTTTTACCATCATCAACAGCACAAAGGACACACTGACTGTTTTTAAGTAGTAAGTAAAATGGCTATAGACTTTGATGTGTTTACTTTGTAGGCATCATGATTTGGTTTACCTTGTACCATTCCACACCAAAAACCCCTCAATGACTTTAAACTATAAAGAAAAATTTCACAATCTGCTAAATTCCCGTTAAAGATTGCCCCCGTTTGTTTCCTTAACCATCATTCCTCTCTTATATCCTTCCTCTCATTGTCCTGGTTCCCACCACGGACCCCAAAAATACAGTTTATTGACAAGCAAACCTCAATTGTGCATTTTTTAACAGTTTACACGCCAATCAAAAGGCCAAATGTGAAAAGAATCAAAAATGACTGCGAGTTTACTCAGGCGGTGCCGAGCTATTCATTACATGGTCAGTTGTCACTCTTTAAGACAACAAAACCCCGATTCCGATCCACACGTAAACCTGTAATCTTTGCGGGAAACCTATAATCCGCGAGCTGCAGCTTCTGAAAACCTGCAATCCAGCGTCATATAGAAAACAACTCCTCCTGGGAAGTGAAAGCCGCTGAGGTCGTGGACGTACATCACACGGGAGGTGAAAGAAACCCGGGCCATTGTGGACGGAGCAGCCTCCGACAGCACGGCTTCCTGCTGACCCAGGCCGTGTGGCCAGAAGGAGGACGCTGGCTTTGATCACGCTGCTGGTTTTGGTCAGTGCCTGGTCAGTTTTACACGGCCAGAGTGGACGCTGCTATTCTCTGCCTCTATCCTCACCAGCCACAGAGGTTTCGTCGAACAATAGTCGTAACGGCGGACAGATGCACCGCAGCGCAATCAGAAGGTCATCTCCAGCCAGGCCTTGGCTGACTGCAGCGTGTATAGGCCAAGAAATGTGGAAGCAACACTAACGCTGGGAAAAAGAACATGCAGATTTGATTCCTCTAATAAATAACGAACAGTGATACAGTAACTGGCCTTTCATATCAGAACTGATTCCTTTAGGGGGAATCTCTGATATCAATGGGGAATTCCACTTATTTTTCAGATGTTCTTCCTCTCTTTATTTATACAGGGACAGATAGGCCAACTGAGACTCAGGTCTTATTTGCAGTAGCCCTGAAAAAACCTCAGTACAATAGTAAGCAGATATAATAACATCAAATATGTAAATCATTAAAAATATTAGAATACACCAAATAATTAACACACGTCAGATGTTACATAGAATAAATAATAACTCTGATCAACCAAACTGATTGAGTAAGAGTTGTGTTTAAGCAGTTAAAAGTTATTCCACACTGATGCAGTTAGGGTTAGGGTTAGGGTTAGGGTTGGGGTTGGGGTTAGGGTTAGGGTATCAATCAATCAATCAATCAACCTTTATTTTCACTTGGAAAAATGTCAAGGGGGGGGACCTCATTCACAATGGAGCCGAACATTACAACTTTAAAAAGGATTACGTTTTTTATAAAATAACTTTAATATGGAAACAAGGTGACAATAAAATAAAGTAGGATAAATCAAAAAGAAAACAACTACAATTTCCATAAGACACTAAAACCAAGAATAAGACAAAAAAGAATAATATAATATATATATAAATATTTATTATATATATAAATAGAAGTTAAACTCAAAATACAAATCTGGTGTAACAGCAATCCTAGATGAATAAACACATAAACATACACAGTGAAAGTAACACAGGGAAGTAATAGCTAAAAATATTAAAGGAAATAATAATAATAATAATAATAATAATAATAATAATAATAATAATAGTAGTAGTAGTAATAAAATCAAGATAAAAGAATAATAAAGGAAAATTTAAAAAAAGGTAAAAAAAAAACAATTGAAGCTAATCAAAATCATAAAAATGGTAACCTAAAGAAAACACTAGAAGGCTGTGGTGAGGTGGTTAGAAATTAAGAGTTTAAAAACACCAGAGAGCTAAGCTGTGAAAATGCTTTCTTAGCAGATTTCTTAAACGCAAACGTTCATGAGTACATTCAACACCAGCTAGTCGTTATTCCTACCATAAAATATACCATAAAATATAGGTTGGAAGATGTTTCCACAGTGCTTTATAAATAAAACCCAACAAATGTGGCTTCCTTCTTATATACAAAGTCACCTGTACATCCTGCTTTGGTTAATACAGGATTTGTGTTTGAAGGTGGAACCACAGTGTGTGAGGTTCATGGTATGTCAGTTCTATAAACTGAGCTCTGCTTATTCGACTACGCCAAGATAAATACAGCTTTTCACTCTATGCCACATTTCAGCCACTCTGTATGACTTATTATGATATTATAATATTAATTATCTCAACTACCTCAGTGACACATTATGCTATCATTCTGAACAATTAATGTAATTCTGCATAAATGATGTAATAAGATGTAAATAAATGTGATGTTCTAGTCCAGGGGTCACTAATAGACGGACCGCGGTCCAGATCCGAACCCAGATGTTGTCCAATGCAGCCCCAAACTGATAAACTATTGAGAATGACTTAACTTTGACTGTGTTTATTTTAAGGGGTGGAGCTTTTCTTGTCTTTACGGTATACGGGCTTTACGGCGTATTCATATATGTGCGCTGTAAGATCACCGAAGACGCTCCTCAGCCAATCAGATCTGTGCACATTGGTGCGTGCAAGGTACGAAGCGAGGAGCAGCAGCCAGAGACTAAAGCGAGTCAGAAAGAATAAGGAGCTCTAGTGAACAGAGAAACTGAGTGTTTAACAGGAACGGTTCTGGAATGGACCTGCTCGTCTAGTTTTGGAGAATACCGCTCTGTAAAACCAACATGTCAATCTGTGAAGCTGAGTTAACAAGAAGACGCACGTTTTATTGACTTTCTCTATAAATAAACACTTTAAGATGCACTTTCTTCAAAAGAATTCATTTTTTTTAATTAAGAAAAAAAATATTTGGAGTTTTTTAAATAATTCATTCAGTTCAGCATTTAAACAGTAAATATACTGAAATATACTGAACGGTATTTGTAATAAGTTTGTATTTCAGTAGCTAATGGTATAAGATGCTGATACTAGATAACATAAGTATATAGGATGTGGCAACATAACACAAGTTAGAAATGATGACGGTCCGGACCTTGGCCTGAGGAAATCTCCTCTAACTGGACCTTATTTATTCTAATTAAATACCCCTGTTCTAGAGAAACATATGGGTCAGAGTGGTGGTGATAGGAACCAGACGTCTAAAGCGTTTAATGCCTCTGAAAGCTCCTTCGCAGAAAGTTACATGGATTAAAGGGTTAAGAATATACTGTCTAATGTATAAAACATTGTTTTGTAATGATCCATTATGAATGTTTTTGCCATTATTTTTATTTTTAAACTTACCTTCAGATTTAACACTTTTTTACTAGTATCAACATTATATAGAAACTCAGCAAACACATGTAGGTGCTATGTTTGTGTTGTAGTTCCCCATCACCACAGTAAAAGTCTCTCTATATTGAATTATTTCACATTAAACTATTCTGAATGACTTTGTTCATATCTCCTTGGCAGTGAATGAACCTTTGCAGTGTATGAACCTGTGCAGTATATGAACCTTACCGCTGGCCTCTGTGCTTTTGGTCTGTAGTATGTATGGACTGGACTGGTAGCCGTGATGTGCAATGAAGTGTTTGTTTTCTTCTCTGTGTTTTGTCTGGCAGGGTTGACTCTTTTGTCCTATGCTGGGTGTTGGCAGTAACAGCAGCCACGGAACGTTAGTTCTAAGGGAAGTGGATAAAGTTCTTGAAGCGCATTCAAGTGTTTATCACTGTTTACTTTAGCCATACCCTCCCATATACAATAAACCTATAGTTCAGTTTATTATACCAAACATATCTTTTAGGTCATCACTGTGGCCGTTACTGGCCTTCACTGCGAGAAAGAATAGCCACCACTGTAATCTGGTATTTGCTTACTGTTCTTTAAAGCATTCTCCAAAAGTCTGTTTCCGAGAAACACAAGAGAAGAGACTTAGGTTAGCTAAGACTGCTAAACTCAAATACTCGATTAAAGGAAACCGAGTAAACAAACATGCATTTTGCTTGACAGTTCACAAAAGCTTTGCTTGTCATTGTATATTCCATTGGGGGAACTGTGAAATCTGAAGTCTCGACTGTTTAGGCGTAGTTTTCTTCCAAAAAAAAAGGCAAGAGATTCAATAGGCTGTTGGGATTTCCTTCCATTTCTATTGCACAGTGAGGTAGTGAGGTAGTGCCCCGTCCTCCACTAGAATAAGCACACCCACAAACCCAGCCTTCTAGATGTGACGGCTGCCTCTGATTTCGTAGCACCATGGCCAACAATGCCAGGTTTCCGGTGAGTCATGTTTTCAAGCCATAGATTACATAGACAGTAAACACCTGGTTAGTTTCTGCATTTCAATCGAATTGGTGATATGATGGGCCCTTTCAGATGAATGTCTGAATCCCGTTTGAGATAGAAGACGTCAGTTCTCGGCTAAGCTATTGAAAAATAATGCAATCAGTAGGTAACATGGGTGACATTTCAACTTGGAGTTTTCTGACCTTAATCAGAGAAGTGAAACCAACCTTATACCATATATAGAAGAAGCATAAGATAAACACATATAGCACACATGTCCCTGATATCTATCTATCTAATCACTGTCCAAAGAAAAACATGTATTGGCCGTTTACATTGTTTAAAAAATGTTAATGATAAACCAACTAATAGAAATGTTCCAGTATAATTTAGATTCTGGTAAAGAATGTTGTGATCCTTTCATATATATATATATATATATATATATATATATATATATATATATATATATATATATATATATATATATTGAAGCTGTTTCTAATAAAGTGGCCAGTGAGTGAAAGTATAGGGTCAGTGTTTCTAATAAAGTGGTTGAAATGATTAAAAGACAATATCAGGTTCTTAACAACTGAGCAATACTTCACAGACCACTGAATCTGTTTCCATCAGATAAACAGAGAAAGGATAAGACCAGTCATCCACATCCTTCCTTCCACTGTGAAGAGACGACTCTATGGGTCTGAAAGGATGAGTACATGTTCAAGAAGCTCCTCACTGAAGAAGCTGCTGGTGTTCTCAGAACAGTGGATTGACCACACCAGTCCAGACCTCACTCGTTCTCACTGAATGTGTTTATTATTTGGATTGTGGGGAGCGGAAAACGTAACCCCCTGCTATGACTGAACTCTGGAGAAGAAGAAACGGGTCCCTGCAGATTGTTTTGCAGGCCTTTGAAAAAAGATTAGCAGTTGTAAAAAAAAAAAAACAAAGTGTGAAGACATCAATACTGAAGAAGATACTTCTGTGTCATTTTTATTTATTTGGTTCTGTTACTGAAACATAAATACATTGGACTTTTCAGTGGAAGTTACAGTAGAGTGTGTGAAAAAACAACAACTGATCCAGACCTTGTAAATTAGAAGAAGAAGGTATGCGGCAGGTGAAAGCTTACTGTTTTCTGACTGTGAGGTTCCTACCCCCCTTCTCGTTCTTTCTTTAGCATCTCTTACTAAAGAAAAAGTTCTGGAGAATCAAAGGAGAATCAAAGGCTTTTGGATAAGGATCTCTGAAAGCTTTAACTAGTAAACAGCATCATAAAGTGGTTTAGGGGGCGGAGAGCGGAGAGAGACTTGAACGTAAGCCCATCACCAATAAAGCCACAACTGGTGCACACGTCTCTCTCTCTCTCTCTCTCTCTCTCTCTCTCTTTCTCTCTCTCTCTCTTTCGATGTCTCCCTCTCTCTCTCTCTCTCTCTCTCTCTCTCTTACGGTTTGAGCTAAGGACAATGAGGACAATAAAGGGGTCATATTAGGTCATACACTGAGGTGCCAGTTCATTAGGTAACGTGTATCAGGAAACTTAGGCCACTTTATCAGAAACAGGTTTACACTGGGTAGGTTCACTGACTTTAACCTGCTTGTTGCTGCACAGATTATCAGCCCTCGTCAACCCCCCTTGAACCCCCATTAAAGAAATTGGACCACAATAGGATTAAAGCTGACCAGATGCAGGACCACTATTAACATTGGTAGACCACTTTAAAACATATAAACTAGAGTTTGGTAGAGAGGCAGGGCCAGATTGATCTGTCAATCATGTACACATACATTCACTATGTAAGACAAACATAGTACCATAAATTCTTGCTTTTGGTCAGAAGACTAGGCGTAACACTGACCAATCTACATTCATGTCCTTGTGGGAGGTCATAGGGCGTCGAGGAGGAGGGTCCAGACTTGGTCAATTGTGGATACCAAAGCTCTGTGTGTGATGCTGTTGGTTTTGTGTTTAGAAAAGAAAAAGAAAATGTTTGTGGAGCTGTTTGTGGGTGTTACGAAGAGGACAGTGTGGGCTGTTTATCCTTCAAAGAGAACATGAGGTAATGAATGTGTCAACATGAGCAGTGTCACGTTCACAGAAGTGCTTTAAAGTGGGGTTGTAGTGAGCTGTTATTCGTTTTTAGGAGATGCGATCAGCGTTTGCTAACATATTTGTACTGCTGCTTTGTGTGGTAGTGCTGATGTAATGCTGTAGTGCTAGTTTTGAGCCCATGATGTTGTTGTGAATGTGATCTGTGGCTCATAGTTCTGCAACAGTTCACCTTGTTTACCTTAGGGCTGTTTATTGGCAATAAAAACCTGGCAATGTAATACGTTTCATGGTACAGAAGCTACAATTCAATACATTGTGATATTTTTTGATATCATAAGCAAGATCAGGATTTTTAAACTAGAACTTTGGAAGATTCTAATGACTAAAGAACATCTCTGTCTAGTGGTGAACAACTGCCACCATGTGAATCGATTCAATATTACAAAATTTGGTATTATTTATATTTACTTACACCTCTAGTTAACATATCGTCGCTGTCCAATATAAAACAAATATCTCCAAAATTGCAACTTTACAGGAGAGACCATAAAAAATACTTTACTTTCAATGCAAGTCAATGGAACCAGAATTGTTTCCAAGCTATTTTGGAGTATTTCTATTGGTCCATTCGTCATGAAATTTTCACACAATGTAAACGACCATTGGCTTGTTCAAATGATGTAGAAAACTCAAAACCATGTTTTTCATTGGACAGCGATGACATGAGTAACTCGGTTACATGTTATTAAATATGCCAAACTAGGTGTCAGTTATAACAAAATTGTGTCAATATTGGTCTGAATGTGTTTAGTCTGACCTGCAATACACACTCTTGCATATACAGATAAGAAGCCTTTAGTAGCCATTAGAGGTGACCCATGACTATTTGTGCTAGACCTTCAATTCAAGCCCTAAAAGTCAAAAACCCCACTATGATAATGCTAATTGCTGCTGGGGCCCCAATAGTATTCCAGTTTAGTATGCTCACACTAAACTAGTGGCAATTCACCTGAACAATCTGTACATCTATAATTATTCTCTATTTTATCAGCTCCACTTTCCATAAAGGAGCCTATAGGACCTGAAGTTTTAAATACTGTATCCATTTACTGTCCAGTCTACAAGGCAATCCTACCTTGTTGGTCCACATCGTGTCATCAAAAACAATAGCTCATCTGTTGCTGCACAGTTTGTGTTCCTCTAGTCCTTCATCAGCGGTCACTGGTCGCTGCCCACAGGACGCTGCCCACAGGCACTACTGTGTCTGACCCACACCAGCTACCACTACAGTCTGTAATTGTAGAACTACAAAGTGCTCCTGTATGTTAAGTGGATACAGACACATATATAAGGAGATAAGACAAGATAAGAAGATAGGAATAGGATAAGAAATCTCATACACAACAAATATCATGCAAACTGCATACCTAAACCAACACACACACTTCAGTTGTTAAGAAGAAGATAGTGTAAATGTGACTTCACTTCACTTTAGTCTTTAATCCCAGCAGAACAGAACGGTGCATGTATTTCTGAGAAGACAATGACTATGAGGTTCACTCTAAACCTCACCCTAAATGGAGAGATCAAGCCTTGCAGACCGGATGGCTCTGGTTTTCTGCTGGGGAAGTGTCGTGCTGGGAGAAGGTGTGTGTTTTTGGAGCTATTTATACACTGATGCGCAACAGACATACACACGCCAAACCAGACTTTTTAAAAATACGTGATACCTCAGCTCTGTGGTCTCCAGCTTTGTGTATTTCTCCCGGTTTCTGCACTGGCTTCACTGAAAGCACACTCCACACCACCCTCTAGTGGTGCTATTCAAAGCACATTTCCACACAGTGGTTTAAGCCTAGCAGCATTCTAAAGCACAATTTCAGACAAAGCCTTTAGGAGATTTTCCATGAGTCTCCCGAGTTCAGGTTATTGACAATAACAGTCTGATGAAGCTCAGCTGCTTATCAACAGAGTTAGGACCTTGAGTTGGGTTTGGTTGAGGTTAGAGTTTAAGGATTGGGGGAAATAATGCACATAGATGACAATTTAAATAAATATATTTGTTCACATTGAAATATACATATAATATATGTGATGTTTAAAAGTATATGTTATATATTTTATGTGCTATGTTGAATATTGAACTATATATGCGCATATATATCAATGTATACAAATATATTACAAAAAATAAGCCAGTACCTCAATTTTAGGGGATTTTTTCGAGCCCTGCATTATTTGAGCTCAGCTGCTGTCCTTGTTGTGTACAGTTCCACAATGAATGGACCAATAGAAATGCTCAACTATGCAGTAGTGTACAAAGGTTTTAGATACTTGAGGACATTAGATATTGAGGACATATTAAATATTGAACAGTATTAATACAGTAAGTAATGTTTTTACATACGTCAGTGTGTTTATTTAACCCTTTCCAAGCTTCTCCTTGTGGAAACAACCCAGTATTATTAACAGTTCTCATCTAATACCTGCTTTGACTGCTCAGTACTTCATTAAGCTAAATCAAGATTGCTGCTGAAGGAACTGAATACATTCATACAATGTCTGGGGTGTCCAGGAGAAATCTGGAACTAACCTTTGTTGTTTAAACTAGACTACTTTAGTTACTACTTCAGAGATACTTTTCTTTTTACAGTGATATATATAGAATTAATATATATGTAATAGAGACAGTTTACAATGTTCATCTATAAACTTTTAAAAATGTAAAAGTGTGATTGATGTGACTTGTTTAAGTGATGCGCCAAATATATCACCTAGTATGTATTGTTTAATATACTACATATATGTACATAGATATATATACATAAAAACATAGTCTCCATTTGTATTTGTGTGACTACCTCTATTATATAACTTGAATTTATTTAATCAAATCAAGCTACAGTACTTTCATAGAAACTTTCAGATCTTCTGCCTTGGTTGGCTTCCTCGGGGGTGAATGTTATGCTAGTCGCTCTGGATGGCAGCTGACACAGATACCCCTCCTCCCATCCTAAACACATCACCGTAGATAAACATTCATGAGCATGTATTCCTATAGGCAACTGACAAAAGCGGTCATTATGACAGACACGCTTTTATAAATGTTTATATAAATGAAGTCAATTGTCATGATGGGTTTATGTACCTGTCATGTAGGCTTATGAACCAAACTTACTTACAAAGGAAGCCAGTGGGCAGGTGCTTCAGCTCATCACATGATGTAACTATAACAGAGAATGCTCAGTGGTTTCTATTGTAAGCGTGTTGGGTTTTTTTTTTCTTTCTGTTCCTTCGGGGAAATGATCGTGTGTGGCAAGCCGTCCGTCAGAGATTAGGCTGAAAATGTTGGGAGTGCTGCTTTAATGGCCTTCAGAGCTTGTTTGCTCTGCCTGTCACAGGCTGTAGGCAGGCCAGAAGACGGGTGGAAATTTCTTGGAGATTTGTGGAAAGTTTGGATTCCATGGTTGGAACTCTCTGAGAGATTTAGTTTGTCCTCTGGTGAAGGCAGTTATAGATAGTATAGGCAGTTATATGATCTTTAGCTCGTACTTGGAGGATTCTATTGGCCTTGCACAGTAAGGGAGAACCAGAAATGAATATGTTTTTGAGGAGAAAGTAATTGGTCAACCAAAACATGTTTGCTACGGAGCCACGGTGCTAATGTGGGGGCACCAGTAGGAATTTTGAGCCCCCTGGACGGTGTAATGAGGGCATGTGGTGTGCAGAAAGCTGTGCTGAGCATACAATCGTATGCACAAATTGTGTTGTGACACATTCTCTACAGGGGACTACATTAAAATATAGCATTTTATTTTATTTTAATGCACAGTTTCTATTTCCAGTATGCAGACTGTGACCAGAGGGGCCCACATCAGTTCTAGGATACAGGATACATTGTTCTTGGGACTGTATCTAAAACTCATGCCATAGTGACTGTTTGCAGTAATGAAATGTAGGGCTGGGGCGACGTGTTGACGTAATCTACGATTACGTAGATTATGTAGATGCCCTGATGCGACTGAAAGCATGGCTTGATCAGGAGCACAAGCTGCAGATACAAACAGTTGCTCACATGTATCTAAAGTTGTGGGAGTGTTTCACACAGAAACACAACAGTGTGGTGCTCTGTCAGCTCTGCTCAGTGGAGATGATCACAACAGTACAACTGCTAAACACGAGACCTTGAAGCTCAAACATCCCGTAGAGCTTCATCAACACAGCAGCAGGACAGCACCTGTTTATCTGTTTATCTTATCTTAGCAGATTATTTTAAGATTATTAACACGTGTAACAAGTTTCTATCAGTAGAGTCACATTGCTAACCGTTTCTTAATCGTCCAGTGTAGAACCTAAGACTGTTCTAGATACCGCGGGAGCTTTAAAACACACTAAGCTGCTTCTCAAACGACTCTCTTCCAAAATATATAGTCCACAAACTGTCCAAGTTCTTGTGCATGAGGCGTGTAGGTTACGTGTCATTTGTGCCTCTAAAAGTCGAGTCAGAGCGTAGACTCTTAGTCTTTAACCATTTACAGATCATGTGCGTTTAAGTTACCCCTTAATACATTAAGTCTAGAATGACCATGCCTTTTCCTCGTGCTTCTGAGCCCACAGCACAGGGTCATCAATTCCACAGCCCCTCCTTGTGTACATATGTACATATATAACAATAATTTAAAACAAAAAATTCTAACACACTCACATTAGAGTAATACAAAAATGAGTTGTTAGATTAATCGACTAATTGAAAAAAAGAATTGTTAGATTAATCGATTAAGAAATTTAACGTTAGGTTCAGCCCACAAAACTATCACACAAAACTGAACCTTCTCATTAACTAGCAGTATAGTACTGTAAACAATAATATCTTGTTTTGTTATACGCACACATATTATATGCGCACAGTTTAAACAGCTACTCTTTTAAAAACTAACCGGCTCCTGTAATAATACTCACAGTTGGGCTTTAAGATCACCTGTTCACTGAAGTTTTCACTTCAAAACATTGAAAATATTGTCCACTGGCCAAAAAAAATTCTTTGTTTATTTATTTATTTCAGCATTTTCTATTTTTCGGCTTCATCTAACCACCAGCTGCCTTTGCATTGTTTGAGAATTCATAATGAATGGACTGTCATAAATGGCCCATAATTGCTTGGACGGCAATGATTTTTACATGAATGTCTTACAAGCTCCAAAGGTGAGTGTGTTTAAGCTCAAGCATGCAGGAAATTTTATAGCTTGGTGCTAACACGACACTGCAAGTTCCAAAGAAGCTGCATCTCGTGCAACAAAACCTTCAAAGTGAAAGTTTCTGCAATACAATGATACAACATGACACAAAAGCTTTTATAATCACATGAACACCTCGTGCTTCGTTTAATGTTGGTACAGTCGTTTGAGCAGTCTGTTATGGCAGGATCAGAAATTCAGCCTGACTCAGTTTTGTGGCAGCCGAGAGTTTTTCAGGTCCACATATGAGCATCAGGAATTAGAATTTTTTGTATTACTCTGCTTAGATTGGTGGCGTACTCCTTTGGTGCACCTATATAAACCTGCTGCTGTTGTGGCTGTCGGTGGAATAACAAGCCACAGATCACGTATATTAACAGCATCTGCTCAGAATTTAACAGCACGACAACACAAAGCAGTGCTACAGTCTATATTAGCAAAATGCTAATAGCTAAGCGCTAATCATAGCATCTAGAAAATAATGGCAGCTCACAACAAGCACAATTTTAATTGCTTATGTTAGAACGAAACTGTTCTTTGTGTGCTAAAACACTACTTTTCTTTGAAAGGTGGACTACTGTCCTCTTCAAGATACCCAGGAATGAGTGCACTAAGAGAACACAGACCCGCTACCATCCCACACTGCTTCTGTAGCCATGATTGACCCTCTTACTTGACCCTCCTCCCTCACAACCTATGAACTCCTGCAACAAACATTGGTGAGCATCGAACTGTTGCTGGTCTACCATTAGTGCCTAATCTGACAAAGTGAATGTACTTTATTACATAACAGAAATTTCTCACAGTCTCGTGTTATTGCTTAATTACTGTACAATGGGGTGCCATGTTCTCCCCGTGCTTGTGGGGTTTCCTCCCACAGTCCAAACACATGCAGGTTAGGTTGATCGCTCACTCTAAATTGCCTGTACGTGAGAGTGTGTGCGTGATTGTGCATTGGCCATGCGATGGACTAGCAATCTGTTCATGGTGTACCCCGCCTTCTGATGCTGATGACGCTGGGATTGGCTCCAGCCCCTAGGGGTGCCCTAGCAAGCTAAAACCAAAGAATATGGATGGATAGATGGATGGATGGATGGATGCATACTGTACAGTGGAATTGTCTTAATTCTTCACTAATTGGAGGCCTACACTTAGCCTGCAATTAGCATCACTACATCATGTAACAGTTGCTTGAAACTGCATTAAGTTTTGAAGTGATAGACTTGTAGTAATATGGGCCCAGTCTTATTTCTTGTTTTCACCACATCTTCGATTCACCTTGTCACCTTGGAACAAGAGGTAGTGTTTAAAATCTTGACCCTATGAACTGGGACAAGACTTCAAGACCCAAATACATCATCAGAGAAATAAAACTTTTACTATTCCACCTTAAATGGTGCAGCAGTTACATTCTGGTGTCTCATGGACTGGAGAATATGAGGCCAACTTCTCCCTCATCTTGGTTTAACTAGCTAAACTTTAACTTTGGTCAGTTTAGAGCATCAAAGGTGGGAATGTGACATCAATATATGTAAAAATGTGATTTTCATGCACAAATCAGCAACAATGATGTAACTTTAGCTAGCTGGCTAGGTGGCTACTGAGACATTTTCATGGTTGTTTTAAAGAAAAGGAGCATAATACATCAAAAACTAAGATAGAACTATGAATATCATTCTTAGGTTGTTAGGCCAAGACATTTTGGGGAATTTCCCAGTCTGTTTGGAGTGTGTTTCTGTAAAATCCCAGTTTATAGGATGTTGTAGCTCTAACACTGCCCTACCTCTCTATTCCAATTAGAATATGGATACCATACCCCTAGGTGTAAACAAGAAAGTGGAGGGGTAGAACTAAGCAGTAGGAGCAAGGGGCAGAATAGGATAGGGCTCTAGCTTAATGTTAACTACACATGACCATTCATTACTTACTTACATTAGACTCGTAGCCTTCATGCAAAGCTAAAGAAGAAAACATCAGACACATATCTACATTTAGGGGTTTTGACTTCTGCCAAACTATTTTAATGTGTGCAAGAAGAGACTATGAGAGAGAGAGAAAGAGAGAGATATAGAAAGAGAGACGAAGAGCTAGAGAGAGAAAGAGGAAGAGAGAGAGGATGGACGGAACCAAAAGGTCTTCATGTTACACAGGCCGACTTTGCTTGTTTATTTCGGTCCTGCACCTTGTGATTTCTGGTTCGCGAGTGTAAATTACATGTCTCCAACATTAAATATTAAACCCAATCAGCGCTTAATTATTGATGCCATTGCCTTTTATGCAAGGGTGCCATTGGTACTGGAGGCATCTGGCGAAGAGCTTTTCCTGCATTAGTATATCCTTGAGGTTAGCGTCTCTAGCCACGATTCCTGCCCAACTTCTCTTTGGTTTCAGGATTGACGATCACAGGAAGTCCGTAAAAGAGAAGAAAGCAGTGGCGGACTGTATCATCTTGGGCAGTTATGGCCACTCGGTGGAGAGTAAGTGCCTCCGAAAAACCACAGCTGAGTGCTGCCTGCCGACCTGAGGACACTCAAGCCACTGTGAGCATCTGTAACGATTGCTGTGGAGTGGTGGGTGAGGTTGTAGAAGGTGGTTTCCCACAATGCTTTGAGAGACGGTAGATAGCTCTTTCTTCTTCCGATGGAAGGAGGGCGTATGTGTGTGTGGGGGTGTGTGTGTGTGTGTTTGTGTGTGTGGATTTGGTTTCTCACACATCCCACTCATGCCATGGTTAATGTTATTACATGTAATCAAATAATTATAAGAGAAATTAGCTCCAAAAACTTCTAGAGGAGTTGTTTTTCATTTCTAAGCACACATTTAATCTATAGAAGTCTATTCATCGCTTTCATTGAAATATAATTACATAATTGCATGTCCGACTGCACACAGTAAATTACATTTACATTCGACTGCCGTCTACAAATAAGTGAGTTATAATATCACATTACAACAAGCTTTAGATATCAGTGGCGTTAATGATTACTTCTAAATTAAATAATGTTATAATTTGCATTCAGTTTTATTAAGATTAATCCAGTTCTTTTTCTCATAATAATGTTCTGTCCTTGTTTACCAGTGTGACAGCTATCAACTGACTAATGATTATAAGTTGCTGGTTTAGTAAACAAAAAAAGAGAACAGTTCAAATGAAGAGATGTGATATTCTGGATATAATGGATGAATGGACCAAGAATAAACGAATAGACGAATGTATGATTAATGGATTGATGAATAGTGGGTTATGGGAGGATGGCTTAATGGAAGGGTGGATAGATGGATAATGGCTGAGGGACATGTGATAGATGGATGGAATGATAGATTGATAGATGGATGGATGGATTGATGAATGGGTGGATGGATGGATGTATGGGTTGACTGATGGGTGGATGATAGATAAATGGGTGATGATTATGGATAGATGAATGATGGATGACTTATGATTTTGAGTTGCGGGTTTAGTAAAAAACCAAACAATTCAGATGAAGTGGTGTGATATTCTGGGTGTGGTGGATTAATGAACAATGAACAGAATAATGGATAAATGTATGATGAATGGATTGATGATGCATAACAAAAGACTGGATGGATGAATGGATGGATGGATGAATGTGTGGATGGATGGGTTGACAGAGGGTGGATGGTAGATAAATAGATGATGATTAGAGATAGATGAATAATGGATGGATGACTAATGATTTTGAGTTATACATGCAAAGGATGGATGGATAAAGGTTGATGGACATGTGATAGATGAATGGATGAATGGATGAATTGATGAATGTGTGGATGGATGGGTTGACGGGGGTGGATGGTAGATAAATGCATGATGATTACGGATAGATGCATGATGGATGGATGACTAATGATTTTGAGTTGTACATGCAAAGGATGGATGGATAATGGTTGATGGATGGAATGATAGATTAATGGATGGATGTAAGACAAATGGATGATGAATGATAGATTCATAGATATTTGGATGATTAAAAGATGAATCACAACATGAATTGGCAATGAATGGATGGATGGATGGATGAATTGATGGATATGTGCATGGATGGAGGAACTGATGAATGGGTGGATGGATGAATGGATTAATGGATGATGATTATGGATAGATAATTGATAGATGGTTGAATGAAAGTAGTGCAGTTTTAGAAAGTTTGTTCATTTTTAGTGAAAAGAATTTCTAGACCTGCTTAGCCCAATTCTTTTAAATGTAATGATGCCATCACTCAGTGATGTCACTCTGTACATTGCTCAGGTGATCCAACACTTAAAGCAGATACATATATAGTACATGCAAATATTGAATATTAACATTGGATTAGTGGGTAACTGTGGTGTGTGTAGATTCCTGATTTCAGGGGTGGCCCACGCCACCATAGAGGCCCATTTCACACAGCTGCAGTGTCCTGATGGTCAGCCCAGTCAATGGCCCTTTTCATCACAAGCATCTCACTTACACTCTCGAATCCCGGCGTCGGGAGAGACCTTAAAAAGAGAATCTGTGTAGTCTGTCTGAGAATGTTTTCCGAAACTGAAATAGTTCTTTAAAAAAACTCGCATAGGCGACTGGACGTATTTGAGCGCTAAGTCTCAGGGATCTTATTTTCAGCAGAAACTGTTTGTTTTCTCTCCATTCTGGCCACAACTGAAGCTAAAAAACTACAAGATAGAAGGCAGACGCCTTTTTCTGCATAGGTTGGGAAGTTAGGAGAGTTTAAAAAAACCCTGACACTGTCCAGTAACCAACTGCTGACCTGCAGGATGCACACAACCACACGAAAGTGAGAGAAAGCGGATGGCAAAATATTTTTCTTTATTTTACTTCAAATTGTATGTGTATGTGAGTATGTGTCACTTTGAAAGTGTGTGTGGGATGCTCATGCAGACAGTGCGGACCACCCATAGAGAAGAACTAAGAGGACCACTATTCTCCATACGGCTCCAGCTAACCACCGCGGCGCCCCCAAAAACCAACGTTCAGGCGCTGCCCACAAGAGTCTGTGTGGGTGTGTGTGTGAGTGTGTACCAAAACACTGGAGGTCTCTTCAGGACTTGTGTTAAAGGTGTATGTTCATGTCTTTTCCATTTTTAGACCTGCTGTGCCAATAAATTCCTTCAAAACTGCCAGCAGTGGTCTACAGAGGTTCTCAGCAGTTTGTTTGCCACTGACGCCACCGTTAGAACAGTTTGGAATCTTTTGTCATTAGAAATTGGTGTTACCGTTGCTTGTATAAGTTTATGGGTTAAGCGCTATACTCAAAATTAGGTTTTGGGTTGAAGGTAAGGATAGAAGTTAGGAGCAAAGTTTAGAAACAATGACCAATCAGCATACAAGTCAAGTCAAATCAAGTGGGTTTTATTGTCATTTCAACTACAAATAGAGTACACAGTGAAACGAAACAACGTTCCTCCAGGACCATGGTGCAACATAGACAGTGCATACAAGACACAAGTGCAACACAAACAAGTGCGGACAGACACAACACAGTACAGACAGAGAATAATAAATAATTGCCGGTAGTGTGTAAAGTGTGCAATGTGTAATAAATAGAGTCCAGTGAGGTAGTAAAGTAGTAAAGTACAGGAGGTGATTGAGCTGGCCATATGTTAAAATCAGACTACACAGATTTTGACTATTCTAACTAAGGATAAAGAGGGGTGCTGCTGCTCTGCTGTCAGATGAGCTATGGAAACATGTATTATATACATTATCACTGTTCAATGAAACGTTCAATGTATGTCAATGGAACCAACTTTTTATAAGCTACTTTGGATCATTTTTGTTGTTCCATTCAATATTAAATATTTACACGATATGAATGAATGGCACTTGTTATGTTCAAATAATGTAGAAAAAAAAAAATCAACAAAAATGGAGCAAAAACAAAGAACAAAGTGTATATCTGTATGTAGCTGTATATCTGCTACAAATATATATATATCGCCGCTGTCCAATGTAAAACAAGTAATTGCAACTTTACAGGAGAGACCAAAATCCTACCTTACTTTCAGTGCAAGTCAGTGCAACCAGAATTTTTTCCAAGCTATTTTGGAGTGATTCTATTGGCCCATTCATCATGAAATTTTCACATAAACGACACTGGTCTGTTCAAATGATCTGGAAAACTCAAAATTGACAAAAATAAAGATTTATATATATATATATATATATATATATATATATATATATATATATATATATATATATATATATATATATATATATATTATTATTATTTTTATTATTATTATATTATATTATTTATATATATGATTTTTATATATGTTTCATTTCTGATTATTTTTCATTGGTCAGTGTCTAAACACATGACTTCTATTGACCAGATATTATTCGGATGATGGATCATATTCATCATTGCAGTGTTTCTCAAGACAGGCAGAGACATGCAGAGTTTTGACAAGTGAATTAAACAGTGTTGATTTGCTGAGCTGTTTATTGTTATTATTTGTCTTCATTGTTATGAATTTAAACCCTTCGGACAAGTTTAATTTCATGTAAACACAGATGTTACGATCATGTTTCTTATTTGACAGAGTGTCAAACCCTGCACAATGCAAATCATTCATAAATATTGTTTAATTTTCTATAATCTGGTTTGATTGGCTTCTAAAGTCAGACCCTAAGGGTGAGTGTGTCTGCTCAGTATGTTGTGATCCCCCGCCCTTACCCCAAGCATTGGGCTATATAGCAGTGTAACTGCATTCTCTGGATTTAATACCCTGACATCACAACGCATTTGTGGTTGAATGCAGTCAAATCCTCACAACATTGTTTAAAATTCTACAGTAAAAGCTTTCTTAAAAGACTAGAGGCTACTATTACTGCAGAATCAGTAGAGCAAACTCCTTATAAACGTATGTTATACAGTGTCAGAATAATAACACAATAAGTGTGTTTGGGATTATTTAACAAACAGGTTGAGCTTGAGGGGGTTTAGACATGTGGTTTGCTTACTTAAGCTTCCACTTGGTTGCTAAGCTAGTTCATGACTAGAAGAAGAAGCAAGCAATGGAATATATATATGTCTAAACAGATTGACTACCTTTGGGCTAACTAGGGTCTTATTTTATTCTTTATGGAGAAACTATGGTCAAAGTAACACATGTAACCTTGTCTATATCTGCTGTAAACATGCCAAACCACCTCCTACAGTGGTACCACAATAGTCCAGTGTGATTTTCAGGTATGGAGACTGTGACAACTAACATTCTTCAAATTATGTATCTGATTTTGAAGGTGGGAGGAACTTCCTGAGGGCACTTGGATTTTTTTTATTTACATTACTGCAGATGAAGATCAAATATGCTAACAATACCTATAAATCCTGTACTGATAAATCATTCATGAGACTTTACACACCACACATAAAACCTTGTGATAACTGGCATAAGCTTGTATGATGTCTGTTATGTAGTTATAATGGCACATACAGTAAGAACATTGTAGACACTGATGTTGTAGTGCACCATAACTTTTTATGGAGATTCATGCGCAGTGCATGCTGAGTATTGTATTTCACAAACAATGTAAATGTACCCTCCAACTGTCCAAATGTGTGTTTACGATTACTTTCTACTCCTTACATTTACACTCCATTATCAGTACTTTCTACTCCTTACATTAACACTCCATTATCTGTACTTTCTACTCCTTACATTTACACTCCATTATCAGTACTTTCTACTACTTACATTTACACCCCATTATCAGTACTTTCTACTCCTTACATTAACACTCCATTATCTGTACTTTCTACTCCTTACATTTACACTCCATTATCAGTACTTTCTACTCCTTACATTTACACTCCATTATCAGTACTTTCTACTACTTACATTTACACTCCATTATCTGTACTTTCTACTCCTTACATTTACACTCCATTATCAGTACTTTCTACTCCTTACATTAACACTCCATTATCTGTACTTTCTACTCCTTACATTAACACTCCATTATCAATCCTTACTACTCCTTACATTAACACTCCATTATCTGTACTTTCTACTCCTTATATTTACACTCCATTATCAGTACTTTCTACTCCTTACATTAACACTCCATTATCTGTACTTTCTACTCCTTACATTTACACTCCATTATCAGTACTTTCTACTCCTTACATTTACACTCCATTATCAGTACTTTCTACTACTTACATTTACACCCCATTATCAGTACTTTCTACTCCTTACATTTACACTCCATTATCAGTACTTTCTACTCCTTACATTTACACTCCATTATCAGTACTTTCTACTCCTTACATTAACACTCCATTATCAATACTTACTACTCCTTACATTAACACTCCATTATCTGTACTTTCTACTCCTTACATTTATACTCCATTATCAGTACTTTCTACTCCTTACATTTACACTCCATTATCAGTACTTTCTACTACTTACATTTTAAACATAGCCTCGTTTCTCCTATTTTATTTAGAGCTCGTTTTTATTCATGTACATTTACTATCTGGTAAAGGTTATTGATAACATGTCTTTAGTCAAACTGCACCATCACAATACTTATATACAACTGTTCATCATGTCTTCTGCTCCATGAAACACATGTTAATGCTCAGTAGTAACACAGATATGCTTCTTTAATATATTTACATTGTACTAAACTACATTCATGTTCAATGGGCGTATATGTGGCTGAACAGGAAGCCTAGCGCATCCCAAATTTATCAACATTAACATTTTAATATAACATTATAGTCATTATGGCTTTTAGAAGAATGGGGTTTTTGGGGAGGTGGGCTAGTGCACTATAGACCCCTGTGGTGTGGCCTAAGCTTTTGTCCTTAATGGCATTTTTTCTTCTTACTTTTACTTTTATACTTTAAGTAGTTTTGAAAGCAGTACTTTTACACTTCTACTGGAGTAAAAAGCTTCAGTTGATACTTCAACTTCTACTGAAGTATTTTTAAACCCTAGTATCTATACTTCTGAGTAATGAATGGGAATACTTTTGACACCTTTGAGCGCAAAACTTCCAGAAAAAAGCTAATGCTTACACTGTTATGCAAAAGTGTCATGAATCCCTTTCACTACTAAAAACACTAGATATTTTTAAATAAACATAAATACAATACAAAGTAACATAAATGTCTTTTTATGAAGTAGATCATATCTTGAGCTCCAGTTTGAAGAACAAAGTGTAGTTCCAGATTTCTCCTGGACGCCCCAGACTTTGTATGAATGTATTCAGTTCCTTCAGCAGCAATCTTGATTTAGCTTAATGAAGTACTGAGCAGTCAAAGCAGGTATTAGATGAGAACTGTAAATAATACTGGGTTGTTTATAGAAAGAGAAGCTTGGAAAGTGTTAAATAAACACACTGACGTATGTAAAAGCACTACTTACTGTATTAATACTGTTTTTATAGCTTAAAACTAATCAACCCATGTACAATGGGATGTGATCTACTCACCCCACCCCCCACTTATTGTCCTTCTCTCTCTTTCTCCCTCTCCTGAGGATGTTTATCTAAGGCCACCACCATCGGCGTGTTATGTTCAAATGCCAAATTAAAGGAGATGGGAGAATCAATGAGATATATTGTAACAAGGATCTGAAATGAATCTGGGCGAGATCAATGGGAATAGATGTAAGTGAGAGAGCGAGAAAGCAAGGGAGACAGTGAGAGAGCGAGAGGAAAAGAAGTTTCGACCTTTGCCAGGACGTCGCACTAAAAGCTTACAGTAGATTGGGTCTCTGTGGGTAAAGAATGTCATCTGTACTGGTTTTAATCATCCTGTATTTATTTAATTCATTATAGCTGCCAAGGCTTAAGCCCTGAATACAAGTCTAGCTAAAAAAATAAAAGCATGACCTTTCTTTACCTACTGTGTAGCCTCTGAGCACTTTCTCCTCTCCAGTGCCCAGATTAGGGCTTACCCTTTACCCCAAACTTGGCCAAATACCTAAGGCATGTTTAATGTCTCAAGTCAGCTCCTTTAGTTTGCACTGAAGCCACAAGCCATAACTAACCTAGTAACTAACATAGCAATACATGTACAAAATTCAGGCATCTACAGCTTTGCAATATACAGTAATGGGGTTTTCCAGGACTAGACTTCAGAAAATAATTTAAAAAATAGAACACAGGTCTCCTAACAACCGCCTGCAATACCTGGTAAGACACCAAATCTCCCATCATCAGCAATTGAGGATCTTTAATTAAGCTTCACTCTTGCATTAAATCTGAAAACGTCCCCAGGTTTCACTGTAAGCAGACACCTCAACACTATGCGTCTGAACAGACTGACCACTCCAGAATCCAGACCTCAACATCACTAAGCGTGTTGTATTACTTGGAAGACGAAAAGCAGAAAATGCAACCAACTTCTAGGACTGAACTTTAAAGGGAAAAAATATCCTTGTGGATTTCTCTGAGAAATCAAAAGTAAGTCTCCAAAAAAAATACTGGAATCTGTAATAAATTAATAATTTAGATTTTGTACTGTGGCCTTGCTCTATAGCCACATCGGCAGAAGTAATCCTGTAGTCTTCAAACCTGCATAGTGTTTTTCTGTTTAGAGTCACCTCACATCTTAAAGATAAGAAGAAACAGGTACCATGGAAACGAATGTATATACAGCTGTATGCAAATACAAAAAAGTTTATATATCTGCAGTGCTGTTCTATAATATTCTATAATACTTGTGTAGTATCCTGTAGTAAATTATAAAGTATTATATGACTTCAGAACCCAGACTGCTGCTCTGTTTGATCAGTTATAAGTCGTAAGTTTGTAGTTTTGTAGATCTCTGGTGTTTGTTTGAGGGCGTGTCAAGCTTGCGGATAGGCAGGCAATAGGGATAGTGTTACGAGATGACATCAACTTGTTGTTACAAGATGTCGTAACAGAGAAAAGGGGAGAAAGTTTCTTTCTCTGGTGTGTACTTTAGGCTTTGCAGAGTATTTCCATGCACAAAAGTCTCCATAACACACTGAAGAAAAGAGTGAAACCAGAACAGCATAATAGGTCTCCTTTAAAGAATAGCAGTGCTGCACATTTAGAAGCACAAGGGTCAAACAGGGTCAGTCCACTTTTTGAAATTATACAGGATCATTTGGGAAGTTTTGTAAAGAAATAACACACGTTCTGGACACATTTTCAACATGTCTATTATGATTATTAGCCACGGTTATTAAAAAACCTTCCCTTTTAAAAATAATAACAATTTTCACATATAAAGCATGAGATACCTATATGATACTCCCCTAATCTTCTTCGCCATTACAGGAAGTAGACCATGTTTGAAGTGAAAATAGTTTATTAATTCATAATTCATTATTCATTAAAATATACATTAGGCAGCACATTGGTGTAGCAGTTAGCATGACGGTGTAGTGGTTAGTATGGTGGTGTAGTGGTTAGTATGGTGGTGTAGTGGTCAGTATGGTGGTGTAGTGGTCAGTATGGTGGTGTAGTGGTTAGTATGGTGGTGTAGTGGTCAATATGGTGGTGTAGTGGTTAGTATGGTGGTGTAGTGGTTATTATGGTGGTGTAGTGGTTAGTATGGTGGTGTAGTGATCAGTATGGTGGTGTAGTGGTTAGTATGGTTGTGTAGTGGTTAGTACGGGGGTGTAGTGGTTAGTACGGTGGTGTAGTGGTTAGTATGGTTGTGTAGTGGTTAGTACAGGGGTGTAGTGGTTAGTACGGTGGTGTAGTGGTTAGTACGGTGGTGTAGTGGTTAGTACGGTGATGTAGTGGTTAGTACGGTGATGTAGTGGTTAGTATGGTGGTGTAGTGGTTAGTATGGTGGTATAGTGGTTAGTATAGTGGTGTAGTGGTTAGTATGGTGGTGTAGTGGTTAGTACGGTGGTGTAGTGGTTAGTTAGGTGGTGTAGTGGTTAGTATGGTGGTGTAGTGGTTAGTATGGTGGTGTAGTGATCAGTATGGTGGTGTAGTGGTTAGTATGGTGGTGTAGTGGTTAGTATGGTGGTGTAGTGGTCAGTATGGTGGTGTAGTGGTCAGCACTGTCTCCTCACAGTAAGATGATCTGGGTTGGATTCCCGGTCCGGGTGGTTCTGTGTGGAGTGTGTATGTTCTCCCTGTGCTTGAGTGGGTTTCCTCCCACAGTCCAAATGCATGCATGTGAGGTTGATCAGTCACTCCTAATTGCCTGTAGGTGTGAGATATGATGGCCTGGCAACCTGAGCCGCCTTCACCTGATGATGCAGAAATTATTAATTGTTGTGTTTATTTTTAGAATATTAATCATGTACATTTGCAAACCACAGATTTGTAAGCTAATATAAAACTAGAGGCTGAGAGATCTTTCTTCTGAAATATTACTTATTATCTTCTCTTCAGTCAATATGATGTCACTTAAGCTCACAACTGCACAAACATAATTACTTAACAAGTGGAGGGACACAGTGGACGAACTTCCACTGGCTGTCCGAACAGCAAACTCTCTCGCGGTCTTCAAACGCAGACTGAAGACCACCATCTCTTTGTGAAGCACTTATAAGCACTAATCCAATGAAGTATTGGTAGAAACCATAACTGCACTTGATCTTCTAGGAACGCTGGAGTACTGCACTTGTACTGTATGTAGTCTTGTATTTATTCTCTTCTCTGTAGGTGTTCCAGTCTTGCTAGGTATTGCTCTGTGTCTAATCTTATATTTTGTTGTCTTCTTTCTAGGTATCAGCACTGGCACTTGTTTATGGCAGTGTTTGAGCTTGAGTAGTTTGGACTAAAGGCAGTCTTTCCAGGAGCTACTGAACTCTTCTGGTTTGTGCTCTATTTCTGAAGAAAATAATACAGTGACAGAGCGTGGTTTTAAAAATTGGGCTGCAAAAATTGGTTTGTGTTTTGTAACTCCAGCTGTATTAACGAGTCCCACTCCAGCACTGCTCAAAACAGAGATGCCCAAAACATCACAACATTCTTAACAAAATCTGATACCCATTAAACCCAATATGAAGCTAAATGCCATTGTAAACCATATGCCATAATAAACAGTATTAGAAAATATAGATAAATTACTCTTACAAACAAACAGTGTTCTTAAATCCTATAAAGAATTTATTCTACAATGTTCTATAATGTTTCTGACGCCTAATACAAACAGACTTACTGCATTCTGCTTATGCATTTTCAGTCATCTGCATTAGTTTGAGTTAGTAGAGCTCGAAACTTCTCTTTACTGTACTGGAAAAACAAGGACATGTTTATTTAAGGGCAATCATTGACTAAAGGTGAAATGGATTCAGGATTCGATATTTCAATGGAAAAGTGGGTCATTTGCCGGCCAAAGCTTCTCATTTTGCATATGTTTTTAAACCCATATGACTGGGATCAATTTCATGCTCCTTTTTGAATATTTGAACGATTTGAATATTCATTCGAGCACACCCGCAGTCTTTGCAGCCAAGTGATACGATACAGAGCTCAAAATAAAAAAGAACAGGAGAGCAGCAGCACTTTAAAATGATCATATATCTTCTGCCTAGGCAAACTCAAAGCAGCTGAAGAGGCGCAAATGGAGACAATGCATTTCAACCACATGGGCTACTTCAGTACAAATCTAATAATCTTACTTACTTAAGTTATAATGTTAATATTACTTCTCTTATTATTAGTTTTGTTTATGAAATTAGTTATTCAATATTTAGCCTTTGTTATTTGTAAAGTAAACTACCTATAAACTATTGTTGAATCTAAACCCAGCTAAACTACCAGGAACATGTGGGGGTCTGAGGGGGCTGCAGCACTACCAGTTTGGTTTGGTTCAACCACATCAATTTTATGAAAAGATATAATATAATAGTGGAATTTCTAATTTGACGTTTGTGTTTTTATTGTAAATTGTATTGTTATTTTTTCAAAATCTCCACACACTGTTTAAATTAACAGACCCAGGCTTCTTTGTGAGCTTACTCTTTTGTGGGCATGTTGTTTAAACACACATGGTGTAAGCAGAGCTAGAGCTGGAGCTGTGGCCCTGCGTTGAGCCCCAAAAGCAGACTAATATATTTTATTTGTACTTTGGTGTACCATCTATTTTTATAGTGTTTTGAATTATAAACATGGTAGTTATAGTATATTTTATAACTTTTATAACTTCATTTATAACTCGCTCTCCGGCCATATGCCATCTTATATTTCTTTCTTCATTTCTTTAAACAGCTGTAATTATCAGACTCGCTCTGCTGATTGGATTAGCTGTCAGGTTCCTAGAGTTTTTACTGAGCTGGACAAATCTGCTGTTAGCTACAGTGCACCAGTGAGCTGGAATTCACTGCAAGAAACTCTAAAACTCAGCTCGCTGGTGACACTAAATAATTTTAAACTTTTAGTTTCTAACCACCTTCAGACAGCCTGTACCTGTTTTAATTGAGTTTTTCTTTTGACTCTTAACTTTTTTATTTTCTGTCCTTTTATCTATCCAATTTGGTTTTACATTTTGTTTTACTTTCATCATTTACTTTCTTCATATTTTTAATTTATATTTAATTTATTTGTATTTAATTTACTTCATTTTTAAATATTTTTATTTCATTGTTTTATATTTTTAGCTTGTCCAATTAAACTTTTATTTTGAATTATTTATTAATGTTATATTGTCTGCCTCTAATATTTTTATCATTTAATTCTTATGTTTTCTCATGAAGTTCTTTATTTTAGCTTTCTTGATTAAATATTGATTCTATTTTTTATGTATTTTCAGTCCCTTTTTGTTGTTAAATGCATTAAATGCATTGTAAATAAGGGTTACCCTCAATGATTACGGAGGGAAAATAAAGGTTGATTGATTGATTGATTATTATTTTGAGCATTAAATACCACATATAGAAAAAAAAGCAACGTAACACCTTCTATAACTGGAGATTGATCTGTCATGTCACTGTGGAGAAATGTTGGCCCACTCTTCTTAACTGCTTTGCTAAAATTCAGCCACACTGGCATCCCAATGGGGTTCAGGTCAGGATTTAGACTAGGTCACTTCTAAACCTTTAGGTTATTCAGGGCGGGACTTGCTCTGGTGCTATGTGTCATTGCCTTGCTGAAAAGCCCAGCTCAACACAGACTGGCATGCAAACATTCTCCTGCTGGGCTGCCTGGTAGAAAGCAGAATTCATGCGTCCATCAATAAGACCAAGCAAAGCATCCCCACACTATCACACTACCACCGCCATGTTTCACTGCTGTTATAAAGTTCTTCTTATGGAATGCAGGAGTCCCTATTTTCCCAAACGTTCTACTCATCAGGTCACAGAACACAATATTCCAAAAAGTGTTTATCCAGACTCTTTCTAAGTGTGCAATTATGAATGATGACGTTATCTGAGGCCTCCAGTTCCTGAGATATTATTTTGACCCTGTCTGGATGTGTTGTTGTTACATTCTTAAGGGAATTGTGGTCAGCTGGCCACAGCTGGGAAGATTCATCACTGTTCTAAACTTTCTCTCTTTGGAGATAATGGCTCTCATTATGGTTTGCTTGGTTCTCCGATATAATTCAAAAACTTTGTTTCTCATTATTTCCAGATTTTTTTCTTTTATGCCGCTTTGTTGCGACCTTTATGGCATCGACTCCAAGATTTCTGGTTACAAGAATGGAATGGAAGTGTGTCTGAGGATTTAGAATGCTTCTTGTTGGAATTGTTCAATTTAAGTGATGTTTGCAGTTTGCAGAGCTGGTAGTGATAAAAATATAGTATTTAATTGGTCCCAGTTATTAACTCTGGCCATTACATTTAATTAGCTGGCAACTACTTTTTCAGACTGGGTCTGTTGGTGTTTGATAACTTTTTATCCTTTGAATAAATTAAATAATCAATTAGAAAAAAGTATAAAACTCAGGTTGTCTTTATTTAACTTTTATTTTTTCACAGCATGGTATTATCTAAAGTCACATTATAGTGAGTTCTACCACATTCTGTTTAACCTAAATCAAAACAATTCAGATGAAAAACATAAAATTTACAGTGAGATTTTCCTTTCTCATAGTAATAGGGGCCAAGAAGTAGTTTAGAAGAAAACTGAGAAAAGGAGGAATTTTCCTTTTATATTATAACAAATTTATAAATGAAATATAGTTTCAAGACATTGTTTCCCAATGAAAGTTGGGGGATGAGGTGTTGAAACACGAAATTATAAACCAATATGATTTGTCCTTGCCCACTATGCATGAAGATGTAGCCAAAAGATGGGTAACATGAGGTACAGGACAACATGAATTTAATCTTTTTAATAATATGAAATGATAAATTAAGCTTACTATGACCAGCAACAGCCAACAAGAAAAAAAAATGTTTTGAAATTATCATGCTGTCCAACGAGTAGCAGTGTTTATGCATGGATTTGTACATGATTCGTACATATTTTATACCTTTAATCATGGTTGATTTGTAAACTACAGCCTAAATTACCATTACAGTTAACTGAGGTATGTCCCTGTTCGACGGTGAGCACGTGGCAGCGACCTCTATTCTGGGCCCACATATCAGAAGACATGCTGACTGTGCTCCCTGCTCTGACAGAGGCATTTATTGTGTAGGGTTAAATATATCCACGCTCTGGTCTACCAATACTGTCTCAGCTAACACAAGTTCAGCCAACCAAACCATCGTGCCACCCACATCCCAGACGAACCACTTACGTCTGGCCTGAGTTGGGTCTAGGACTGCGATGATGTAAGACAATGGTTGACCAAAAGTATGACAAAAGGCTGGGAGGAGAGAAAGAGAATCCCCCCACATATTGGTATTTGGTTTCATTATGGTGGCCACAGTGGCCTTTAGATGTTCTGATCTTAAGAGTGTATCGGGTGATGCTATGTGGCTTGAGGTTGATGAATTGAACAAACCCCTCAAAATTAAGACAAATGCAGGGTGTTAAGATGTGCGGGCACGTGTAAACACAGCCAGATGGATTAGGGCCTATCACTGAAGAGCTGGTGTGGACGTTGCTTAATAGATTTCCTGACTGAACTGAGATCTCAGGAGTGAACTAGATAGATAGATAGATAGATAGATAGATAGATAGATAGATAGATAGACAGATAGATAGATAGATAGATAGATAGATAGATAGATAGATAGATAGATAGATAGATAGACCAAGGATTTATTTAAAATACATGCAAAACAATGTCCCTGGTGTCTCTGGCAATATGGTGGTTGTTAATTCGCGTTTTTTTAGAGGGGTCTCTATTTTTAAGACGACTGGTTCCTATCACCACTACTGTGAAAATTTCTGATTCTCTAGAACAAAATATTTCACAGCAAACCAAATCTAAATGGCTTTGTTTACATATTAATAATTTATTATACAGAATTATTAGTAAATTATTGGACTTCCCATCTAACTATCTAGATATCTGTGTATTGTATTCCATTGCACACATGTAATGCAATGTGACTATGCACAAAACACACACACACACACACACACACACACACACACACATATATATATATATATATATATATATATATATATATATATATATATATATATATATATATATATATATATATATATATATATATATATGTATATATTGTCGCTGTCCAATGAAAAACAAATATTTCCAAAACTGCAACTTTACAGGCTAGACCTACTTACTTATTAAAACATATTTTACTTTCAGTGGAAGTCAATGGAACCAGAGTTTTTCCAAGCTATTTTGCAGCACTTCTATTGGTCCATTTATCATGAAATTTTCACACAATGCACACAATGTAAATGACCTTTGACTTGCCAAAAATGGAGATGTTTTTCATATATATATATATATATTGCTATTGTACTAGGAAACCACTGTTACTATTGTTTTTCACATTTTTCTGAATTTTGAGAAACATTAATAATAATAATAATAATAATAATAATAATAATAATAATAATAATAATAATAAAAGGTGGCCATGCAAATGTTAATAGAAATTGTGCGTTTAAATTTGCTGGATATTCACATTTGTTTCCTGTGGAGAGCAACAGGCGAGGCCGGCCATTTACACTGCACCACCATCTCACCAACCAGCCCAGCAGCCAAGCACAGAATAGCACGACCAACACACTCACACATCTTTAAGTTTACAGTTCCAACTAGTTACATGTCTACTCCTGGAGCTCTGGGCTTGTCACCCCACATGGCCCACCACCCAAATAATACCTGCTCTGTCTGTGGTGGTCCTGTGGGGGTCCTGATCATTAAAGAACAGAGTAATAAAGTATATAGAGAATCAGATGAACTACAGTCTGTAAGTATAGCTCCTGTATGGTAAGTGGAGCTGATACAGTGAACAATGAATGTAGACACAAGGAGGTGGTTTTAATGTTGTGGCTGATAAGTGTATATTTTGTACACATCACACATGACTTTCTTAGTCAAACGGGACCATAATGTCTTCTATGAAAGCACACCTCTCTCTCTCTCTCTCTCTCTCTCTCTCTATCCATCTCTCTTTCTCTTTCACATATCACTTTTCAGCAGACGTTCCTCTAACTCTCAACTCTTCCTTTTAAATTATTGCTCTACATCTGTAGCGGCTCTTTAAAACCACAACACCTCTTTAAAACAAACCAAACAAATCACACTCTCCTCTTTAGCCCGCGCCCCCCTGTGTTTCTTTCTCAAAGCTCTCCCTGATTGCAAGCATTTACATGCTGCCTGAAACGAGGATCCAGCTTTCAGGCTCTAATTTTCCCATGAATAATTAACTGCCGTCCAGAGTGTGCTTCCAAAGTATAAGGTGACGCCGCATTCCCCAATCCTGTCAAGCGGGGCCAGATTCCGGCCGGTTCCCAGATTAACAGGCTCGGCGGGGTCATTTTATCCCGGCCACCTGTGGCACCTGGAGCGAGCGGGAGCAACAGTAAATCACGTGACCATTTCCGCGCGAGGACATCCTGATCCCGGGGCCGGGCTGGGGCTGGGGCGCGGATAGAGGGCATAATGAAACTCGAGGCGACGGGCCCGAGGATGAAGAAGCGGGAAAGTGGTCCCCGCGCTCACCTTGTTGTGTCATCAATGCCCCATTAATGTCACTTTAGCACACGCCGCTCCTTCTGCTTGCGGCTAGCTCGCGCTCGCGGATGAGGCCGAGAGCGGGAAAAGCCAGGCATGTTCCGGCCCCTGTGGATACTCTACACCGTCTTCGCGCCTGAGGAGCTGTCAGAGATGATTATAGTGACCCAGCAGCCCTTCTCAGGGGGAGAAGCTGTTTCACCGATCAGCTATTCTAACTGTGCTTTAATCAGAGATAACACACAGCGAGGCAGCACTGAGGACGGATGTTTACTGATACACTGAGGAAGAGTATATATATAAACACGTTGTACCAAATTCTATGTAAACATAGATTAAGATAAGCTAATGCTGCTAATACCGCTTACCTATTAACAACAGCATACAAGGTGCAGCCGTCAGCATGTACACCAGCCATAACATTAACACTACTTCCTTGTACTTACACTCATTTTCTATTTTATCAGCTCCACTAACCATATATGAGCACTTTGTAGTTCTACTTTCTTTGTTATCCCCATTTTACCCTCTTCTTCAATGTCCAGGACCCTCACAGGACCACCACAGAGCAGGTATTATGTGGGTGGTGGATCATTTCCAACACTACAGTGATACTGACGTGGTGGTGGTGTGTTAGTGAGTTTTGTGCTGGTGTATGAGTGGATCAGATATAGCAATGTTGGTGGAGTGTTTAAACACCTCAGTGTCACTGCTGGACTGAGAATAGTCCACCAACCAGCAACATCCATCCTACAGTGTCCTGTGGGCGGAGTCCTGTGACCACTGATGAAGAATTAGAAGAACACAAACTGTGCAGCAACAGATGAGCTACTGTCTCTGACTTTACATCTACAGGGTAGGCATGTCTAATAGAGTGGACGGTGGGTGGACACAGTGTTTAAAGACTCCATAGACACTGCTGTGTCTGATCCTCTCATAGCAGCACAACACACACGAACACACCACAGTGCTGAGAATGATCCACCACCCAAATAATACCTGCTCTGTGGTGGTCCTGTGGGGGACCTGATTGTTGAAGAACATATACAGAAGTATACAGTGAATCAGATGAACTAGAGTCTGTAAGTGTAGAATGGGCAATGAGTATATATATATATATATATATATATATATATATATATATATATATATATATATATATATATATATATATATATATATATACACTACCGCTGAAAATGGAGTATCTTCTTCCTCAACACAACAATGGACTGATGGGTCTCTAAAGAAAATTGTTTCTTTCTGGTCATTTTGAGTCGGTCAGCAAGCCATCAACTTTAGAAGCTTCAGACACTAAACTAACCTAGAATGTTGTTCTCCCTTTTATACTCACTTATTAGTAGAATGTTTTTCAGCTGTGCATCACAATTGAGTAAGAGTGTCCTAACAACCAATTAGTCCAATAACATCCTTAACTTGGATTGGCGGCCGTACCAGGAGATTTAGACAAAGGACTGAGAATTACTGATAATAGAATTATATGCAAAATAAACCTCTATACAAAAATAGACTTTAATACAAACATTTTTATTCTTTAAAAATCATCTGATACACTTACATTAATTGTGAAATGGACAATATTGTTTGTGAATTGCATTAAAATTGCATGAAATTAAATTCAACTTTTAAATTGATAAACTTTTGAGTGATAGTATATATATATATATATATATATATATATATATATATATATATATATATATATATATATATATATATATATATATATATATATATATTGTTTGGACACAACACTTCGCTTACTGTATACTTTTGAGTATGACAATGTATATTTGTGTCCACACCAGTTTTCACTCTCCAACAGGGCGACAGGCCTGTCAGTTGTTTATAGTGTGGCCCGGTCAGGTGGTCTGCTCAGTAGCCACATTACCCACAGATCCATAAGGTTTTCCTACAATACAGTTACCCTCAACCAGACTCACTTATTTTATATGAGGACACCCAAGGTTTTGTATTGTGAGCTTTGTGGTACATATGTTGTTTGTTCCATGTCAAAATTATGTTTGGCTGTGCCTCCCCTGCTGTGACCTCTTATAACCCTTGCCACAGTCACTCTCCTTAAGCCTTTTCACTGCTCAAGGGAAGATGTCCCGGCATGTTATGGTGTTTACTGCATTCCTTTTGTGAATTTGATATTCCTTTTGCGAATGATACTAGCCTTAAGTGGTAATAATGAGCTGAGGCCACATTACTAATTTTATAACTCTCAAAAGGTTAGCATATACTTCTGCCAACCAAAGTGAAATAAATGTGGTTTTATTGTGTTTTAATCCTTTTTTATGGTGCACATGACATGTTGAGATGAAGAATATGGGTCTCCATATTTCAGTCAGACAATATTTACTGATGTTTGCTGCATCTCTGGTCATGGAGTTTGTCAGGTCAGGTAGAATCTAACATTATTTCTGTTTGGTCCTGTTGATTCATTTGCATGCTTTCATGGTTGCAGCATACTGGGAAATTGGCAGTGGTTGAAATTACAGGCCAAAACACAAACACACTCTCTGCTCCAGAATGGAAAATATCAATATTGTATATATCAATAGCAGTATTTCAGTTAAGCATGTTTCCTTAATCTCTGCTTGAGCACATACAACGATTATTTTATGATTTACTATAGTACATATATTACATATTGTTCCTTTAATGTTAGCACAAAAAAGCTTAGGTGTTTGAGTAATTGTTTAAAAACATAATTACAGATTTTCTTTTTCTAAATAAATAGTAATTACTGTTAATCTGCATGATTTACAGACTCATTATACTGTTATTCTTGTTTTCTTGTTATGCTCTGCCAATACAGTACAACTTCACTTAATACTTAATGTGGTAAAAATATATGGAAGTTAGATATAATATTATAAAGTTCTTACACTACTTCTACAATTAAAAATATCTTAACAATGTGCAATGTGAATTCAGGGGGTTCCATTACTGTCTTTTGCCTGAAGGCCCTGAGTACCTAAACCCACCTCTACACCTCATTGCTGGCTAGGAGCTCAACACAGAGCTTATTTAGATAATTATTAGATGCTGGCTTTCATTAGATAATGAGAGCCAGCAGTGTTCTAGTTAAACTGATAACAGAGTAAAAAAAATAATATTTAAGTTTAATAATATTAATAAAATAACTCAATAAACAATTAAATAGACAATAAATTTAATCTGTCCCGCCAGTAGAACAGTTACTGTGGGCTCGGCAGAAAGAGGCCACAGGTAAACAGTTTCATAATCTTTTTTATCTGTATGAAGATTACTATCTTTAGACATCAGTGTAGTTAATATTGTAGTTATACATGGTTATGTAATGTTACATGCTGTAGTTGTATACTGTTTTATACTTGTTATATACTGTAGTTATATAGTGTTATATACTTGCATACACAGTTAAATATTTGTTATGTTGTAGTTATATAGCATTATATACTTGTTTTGCTGCATACTTTTATATATTTGTAGTTACTGGAGTTATATACTGGTATATACTTGGTATGTGCTGTAGTAATATACTGTTATATACTTGTTATATTATAGCTATATGCGGTTATATACTTGTTATATACAGCAGTTATACATGGTTAAATGTTTGTTATGTTGTAGTTATATAGTGTTATATACTTGTTTTGCTGCATACTTTTATATATTTGTAGTTACTGGAGTTATATACTTGTTATATTATAGCAGTTATACATGATTAAGTATTTGTTATATGCTGTGGTTATATACTTGTTATATACAGCAGTTATACATGGTTAAATATTTGTCATATGCTGTAATTATATACTGTTATATACTTGTTATACTATAGTTATATGTGGTTATATACTTGTTATACACTGCAGTAATACATGGTTAAATATTTGTTATATGCTGTAATTATATACTGTTATATACTTGTTATGTACTGCAGTAATACATGGTTAAATATTTGTCATATGCTGTAATTATATACGGTTATATACTTGTTATACCAAAGTTATATGTGGTTATATACTTGCTATATACTGCAGTTATACATGGTTAAATATTTGTTATACGCTGTAGTTATATACCGTTATATACTTGTTTTACTGTATACTTTTATATATAATTTCATATACTGTTGTATACTGCCATTATATGTTATATATTTGTTGTATGTTCGTAGCTACTGGAGTCATATACTGTTATATACTTGTTATACTGTAGATGTATACTGTTATGTAATTGTCATTTACTGTAGTTATATACTGTTATAAACTTGTCATATAATGTAGTTCATTCAAATCTATGTAGATTTAATTTTTCACATTCTTTGATATCTGTTTTTTTATTAGCAAGTTTTTTTTCTTGACACTCTTGGAAAGCTGCTCTGGGGCAAATTGCTTTCGGTGAAAAAGCAGTGTACACATACATTGCAATCAGATGAATTACCAGCACAGCCACAAAAAACAAATGTTAGTAATGTGTCGTATTGCAAGATCACTGTCTCAAAAACCTATGTATCTCATTTTTGGACCAATAAAATGCTGAATTACTTGGAATAAAATGTATTTAAATTAAGTTACAGAAGCGCTTTGTGAGAACTGAGTGAGCCCGGCAGGGAGAAAGCTCTCCGAGTCCATGAGGCTCAATTACCTCAGCTATATGAAAAGATCCCTCTGAGTGTTTTCAACAGTGTAACAACAGAAAACGATCTCTCCATTCCGAGATTTCTCAACATGCAATAAACCCTGTAGTCAGTATCACTCAAAGGCCTCACATGTTTGTCCATTCATAGAGTGGGTGTGCAGTGGACACACACAGTGCTGCCTCTGTGCCTCCCCTGGTACATCAATAAATAAAGCAAATAGCATTAAGCACAACTTGAACTATATGACTGGGGCTTTAGGCTAATATCATTAGTATCAGTGTTTTCAGGTTTGGCCATTTAGCTGAAACCTTAAGCCTGTGAGGGAGTCATTTGGCCAGAAGGAAATTGATTCTGACCATCAGCACTTTCTCATTCTCAAACAGAGTCTAAAGCTAAACGGGTTCTTTTCTGTTAACCACATTACGCAGGTATCCTCTGGCCTCGCTGCCAATGATTATATGTCCGCGCTGAGGGATTGAAAGTTGGTGCAAATATGAAAATGATCATAATGCATGCCTGGAAGAGGAAATTAAAGCCGCCCATTATGCTCGATGAAAACAGAGATCACGGCTGTGAGATTGCTCATGTTGAGCTGTTGTTGTTAGTGCTATTGCTAGGTTCAGATAGGGATCTAACATGCTGCCTGTTTCAATCTGTGCTGGTTTATTCTGTTATACTACCTTTATTATGTGCACCAGGTACCCACAGTGGTAAGACAACAAACATGCTGATGCATGAGGATGTTGTCTTGATTTCAGGGAGGATTTTTTTTACAGAACATTAAGTTTTATCTTTTATTAGCCAAATTTCTAAAAATTGAAAGGATTTCAAAGAAAAGTATTCTAACGCTCTCAAAGTTATAGCTGATATAGGCTATGGGAACAGTAATATTTACAAATGTCAACAAAACCTTCTCTCCGTTCAGATTTAGTAGACGTTAGTGAAATGCAGTGTTCTGAAAAAGTTATTTTAAGGACAAATGAGGGGTAAATTATTATTATACAATTATTCTATCAGTGGCAGTTTGTGTAGTAAGTCAATAGAAACAGTCAGGACCACCGTCATCAGTTCTAAGGCTATGATTAAGCCTATTACCGTCCTCGGTGTAACTGGGCTATGGAATGGGTAACTACTTTTAAGGATTGTTTTACTTTGTTTTAAAGCTGTGCATGAATCATAGTGTCTTTTAAACACACCTTAAGTTTGACCTACAGCCCACGGATCTCTCTTAGAATATTCAAAGAGAATTTTGTCAAACCTTGAACAGAGTTGAGATACTTTATTAAATTATATATAAATAATATATACAATTATATATACACATATATATATATATATACTACCGCTCAAAAGTTTGGGATCACAGTAAAATGAGTAGTAGCCTTCCTTCATTAACACAACAATGGACTGACGGGTCTCTAAAGAAAGTTGTTTCTTTCTGGTCATTTTGAGTCGGTCAGCAAGTCATCAACTGCTGATGCTTCAGATACTAAACTAACCTAGAATGTTGTTCTCCCTTTTATACTCACTTATTAGTAGAATGTTTTTCAGCTGTGCATCACAATTGAGCAAGAGTGTCCTAACAACCAATTAGCCCAATAACATCCTTAACTTGGATTGGCGGCCGAACCAAGAGATTTAGACAGAGGACTGAGAATTGCTGATAATAGGACTATATGTAAAATAAACCTCTATACAAAAATAGACTTTAATACAAACATTTTTATTCTTTAAAAGTCATCTGATACACTTACATTAATTGTGAAATGGACAATATTGTTTGTGTTGTTTGTGAACTGCATGAAAATTACATGAAATGAAATTGTATATATATATATATATATATATATATATATATATATATATATATATATATATATATATATATATATATATATATATATATATATGCTACTAGAATACTGTATCAACCAAACATTGTATTCTGTTACTGCTGTTCTTGTTGCTACCTCATATACACCAGGCTATCTGCTAATGTGTCCTAGTATGTTACATCCCTATTTGCAAAACTTCATATACTCTCAATATTGTCTACTGTATCTTACTTGTGTCCCATATTTATATTCATTGTACATGTTTTGTATTCATTGCACTCTTTTGTCTGTGTTTATTATATTGTTTTGCACTTGTGTTTTTGTGTTGCACCATATGGTCCTGGAGGAACGTTGTATATAATACTTGTATATAGCTCAAATAACAATAAAGCCTTTTGAACTCAAACTTAAAGCTGCACAGTATTAAAGAAAATCTGTGGGTGCCTTGGATGTCTTATCACCACTGCAAACAGTTCTCAACATGTTTCAAACCACTCTGAATAATTTTGTACAAAACCGAATCACTTAATTAAGCAGGAATTATAAGAATAATTCCTCAAGGTTAGGCTAAGGCTTAGGATTAGATGCAGGTAGAGCTTCATTCTAATCTTAAATAATGCATTACCGTTCACAGCAAGAAACAATACACACGGCAAACAGTGAAAACAGGACACGCACTCTCGCATCCTCTCTCTAAAACAGAGCGAGACACACCTCATCCATTGTCTCCCATCTCCAGGGTTCTTGTGGCCACCATGTGGCTGACCAACAGGAGGCATTTACCGTACATACCGTTCGGCACAAACAAACAAAACAGCACTAATGGCAGAAAACAGGCCCGAACCCACAACCCACTTCCAGCAAATGTAGCTGACCACAGTTGGAGAAACACAAAGTGCAGCCTCTCTGTGTGGTTTGTCAGGTAGTTCTGGGGCGCATGAAGCTGCTCACCATCCAAATTCCAATAAACTCTCTTATGTCAGCAGATGCCTGAGCAATATTCTTTGTTTTAGATCTCAGTCTCTGTGAAAGCCCTGATCTTTGAATGTTGCCTATACTGCACACCACTTTAACTCTTTGTAAGCCAGTTTACGCCAGTGAGAGTAAAAGCGTGATCCTCTGAGGAACTTCTCTGCTGCAGTTCTTGTTTCAACTGATACCTTTTTTACATTTTCATAAATGTTTTCCTCATTTCTCGACCTCAAAACAAACAGGAAAACAGCACAAGCGCAGCCTGCTGGTACAGCATGTAAATTAAATGCAAATATAAGTCATTATATTGTTACTATGTAACTAATCATATAATAGCATTTGGATAGTAAAGTGAAACAATAATAGCATCCTATCATTGTGCTGGCAAAAGAGGTACAAATGTTGAGCTGTAAGTCAAGTGTAGAATGCAGTCTGGCTATAACACCACTTACATTAAATTATTAAAGTGTGAGCTTTTCTAAAATATACTCCACTGCTGCCTTAGTTTCACATGGTATATATAAAATTACAAACAGACCATTCATGTGGTTTGTTAAGTTTTAAAATCATTGTTTTATTATTATATATATATAGTAAAAACAGTCCAAACATAACAATACATAGACAATATATATCGAATATATACATATAGAAATAGGAACATTCAAAACATATACAAAAAATGTACATAAGATATACAGGTGGACATATGTAGAAACTATGTAGAAACTTTTGCATAGGCAGGCTATCTAAGAAGATAAATATATTTACTTTATTATTTAGAACTATAACATTTGACCTTTAACAAGTGTGGAGGTTGTCTCTTCTTTTGTGATATCCTGAAAATAACAAGTCAAACACAGAATGGTCAGAATGGCACAATTTATAATCTATAAAACTATAAAATTATTTAACTTCTGTGTAAATATGTACCAAATTTTATCAATATATTGTCAGAAATGTTTGATCTCCCAATATAAAGAAAAAAATATATATAAAAATATATAAAAATATTTACTTGGAAGTTAGACATAATCCTATACAAATTCTTGCACTGCTCTTAAAATGAGAAATAGGATTTTACAGATATTTTCACCAGTCGGGAGCCCAACCATCATAACAACGTGCATTCGGGGGCTCCATTCCTGTTTTTCGCCTGGAGCCCCACATAAACAAAACCCACCTCTGCAACTCATTGTTGATTAGCACCTCAACACACAGCTTTTACATTATAAGATGTAAACCAACCTTGTGACTGGAAGGTTGCCGGCTGAAGTGCCCTTGAGCAAGTGATCTAACCCCTGACTGCTCCCTGGGCACTGCAGTAGGGCTGCACACTGCTCCGGGCAAGTGTGCTCACTGCCCCCTAGTGTCTGTTTACTAGTGTGTGTATATATATGAGTGTTTCACTGCAGGGATGGGTTAAATGCGGAGATCTTGAATTTCCCTCTGGGATCATATGGTATCTATCTATGGACTTTTATATACTTGTTATATACTGTAGTTATGTACTTGTTATATACTGTCATTATGTACTGTTATATACTTGTTAAATACTGTGGTTATATACTTTGATATACTTCTTATGTACTGTAGTTATATACATTTATATACTTCTTATACACTGTAGTCATCTCAAATCTATAACAATCTTACTTGCCTACTGTCAGTGTAGCCAATTTATTCAGAACTAAAAAAATGTATGAACAGTGGAAGATGCCTTTCCTCTTTTGAGATATCTTGAAGATCCGAGCAGTAAGATATGGACAGGTTCATCTTTCTTCATACACACCATGACTAAATATTATTAAAACAATATTTATCATTAATATTTTCTTTTAAGATCTTTTAAGATATTTAAGAATAAAAAATACACCACCTTACTGTGTTTCATGACTTCAAAGTTGTGGGCCACTACTTGCTATCTTTCTCTCTCTTTTTCTGTTTCTTTTTATTTACCCTGTCTTCCTCCTTTCCACTCATTTCTGTTCTTCTCTTCACCACAGTCGTTCATGAGTAACGCTGGCATCACTACAGAAGGCCCAGATTAAAGTAAACGAGTGAAATAAGATATAAGGAAATTGAAACGATCAAGCTTTTATTGTAACCACGGTGACTGGCATGGCCCAGTTGCCGTGGCGCACTGAGGCAGGCCCTATAAAGCAATGCCGCTCGACTGTGAAACTATAAAGTGGTGTCGCTTGACTGCAAGCCGAAGGGACTGAGCCAAGACCGCAGAAACTACTCTGAATATTAACTGATTTGTTTTTTTACATGAAGTGCAGCTCTGTCTAATCATCCTGACCACTCTGTGATCAGCTAGGCCTGTCTTTTTACTGAATATCTATGAAATGCAAAGAAACCTTATGTTGAATATACCAGGTTCCCTAACTCCAACTCAAAGCCTGATCCTAAACCTTGTTTTTCTAAATGGTTTGTTAATAATTCATTTATTTAGGTCCCATATAATATAATAAAAGCTATGAGATATGGATAATGTTCAGGTTGTGCTCATTATAAACAGTGACCTAGGTCACTGTCTGATCTTGTAGACCATTGTCTGATGTGTTTCATTATCTAGGCCATGGCAGGTCTGATCATTGACTGATCATCAAGACTTGGCCACTGTGCAATTATCTAGACCATGGCCTAATTATCTTCTTATATTATCCTCCTCCTGGAGAGCTATAGTCCTGCACACACCTATAGTTCCAGCACACATCTGCATTGTTTGATTACTTAGACCACTAACTGGTCATCTAGACCATTGTTTGATCATCAAGTCTAGATTACTGTTTGATCATCCAGGCTATTATTTGATTATCTAGAACAATGTGTGATTATTTATATCATTGCTTGACCATGTAGGCCATTTTCAGAAGATTAGGACTAAGCTACTGTGAATGTCTGATTGTCTAGTCCAATTGTCAGACCATCTGAATATCGAGATCACTGGCTGATCATCAAGACCAGGCCAATTCATGATTATCTAGGCCAATAATTGTGTATATAGATGAATTTCTGGACACCTACTTTCCCCCAGAGTTTTCAGTTTCAACCTGCACTTGCATTGTTTGGTTATCTAGACCATTGTCTGACAATCAAGACCATCATCTGATTATTATTACTTGGCTAGGCCATTGTTTTATTATCAAGACTAGACTACTGCGTTATATTTTAGGCCCCATCTGGTTATTTAGTCCATTGGCTGATTTTCTAGACCATGTTCTGATTTACTACACTGCTGGCTAAACATGTAGGCAATTGTCATCACTACTAATCTACTATGTCATTATCTAGGCCAATGTTTGATTGTATAGACCAGTGACTGATCTTCTACACCATCATCCAATGATCTAAACTATATAATAATTTGTTGCAGAGTTTTGATCATTGTTCAACCACCCCACTGGGTTCTGGTTTCAAAGCCATTGCCCACAGCGGTGGTCTGAATAGGACTCCTCTGGCCAGCAGTCCAGTCTGAGGTGATTAGGGTTCATTGCATTGAGCAGAGAATACCGTAGTAGAACACCCACTGACCACAACCACGGAAACCCCTGAACAAGTACAGACACATCATCACTTCGTTAAGCAAGACTAAAGAAACAAGGCAGTGGACAATTTTATGGATCATTTTGATTTAATCTTACAAATGTGTTGGTCTACAGCAATAGACCTCAGTCGCAGTATACCAGACCTCATGCATCTGATATTTAACAGGCCCAGAAGGACTTGGTAAATAACCAATGTGCTAATCTGGGGGTAATTTGGAGGCCAACAATGGGGATTAGGATTTAACCTGCCAGGGCACATGTCTACCACTTCTACGAAGGTCAGATAAGTAATTGTCTCTTATTCGTTCTAAGCATTGGCAGCATTTTTTAATATGTTTCTCTATTTACCAAGTATTCTAAGCTCAGTCAGTACAACTCATTTGGATCACTTTGCTTAATATACAAAAGTTTCTCAGGCTGATGGTAACTAGCAGATTTGTATTGGGTTCTCTTTAAGTGCACCTGACCGTAAGTGACCCTGCAGTGAAAATGGGCCTCAGTGAAAGCTTCAGTACCTGTTAAGTCTTGTCAGTCTCCACTGGTCTTTTGGACTAATGATCTCTTTCCAACCGCAAATAAGGTCACATAGTTAGTTTGCATATGTGTATATATATATATAAATGTTGTCATTTGCAAACATATGCATAAAGATATATACTAATATATGCATAAAGAGCTGGCTATGAGAAAGTGCTCTCATTATTACTTAAATAAACTCTCTCTTCTCTCTGTGTTTTCTGGAGGTACAGCAGCTGCTGGATATAGCATTCTCTGTGGTGCTTTTGCTTGCTAGTCATCTATCATAAACTGGAGAAGTGCATGTATAAAAGCCCCATTCAGTGTACGTTTAAGCCTGACTTGTAAATGTTTGCCTATCCATATATAAATGCATTAATATGTAATAATGAAAAACAAACAGCTTGAATCCGAAAATTACAGTGGAAACAAATATTTCTCACATACAGTGGAAAGCGTTGACTAAATTTCAGGTGCTATCCTGGTTCCTAAGTAGATCTTGGTCATACCCAGTGTGATGACTTGTCCTCTTCCAAGTCATTTTAATAATATTTAAAAGTATTGTAAGGATCCTTACAAGAACCAGAAACTTCAACCACAGCATCCACATGTAAGCAATGTTACACTGAGTGCCTGAGCTTACTACTTAGATTGTAATATGTTGGCTCACTATTACAATGTATTTAATTTAATACATTGTTATAAATGTGCATGATTGCTTTATCTTTGTAATGACTTATTACCATATAACAATAACCTAATTACAAATTAAAAAGAAAGTTGAATGACTGAAATTTGAATTACACCAAATTTCTGCATGCATATGTGCATATATATATATATATATATATATATATATATATATATATATATATATATATATATATATATATATATATATATATATATATATATATATGTATGTAAATACAAGCCACTTTTCCACCACATGATATGGCTTGATTTGTCTCTGCTCACTTCCAGTACCAAATACCTTGTTTTCTACTGCATATATAGTTCCTTCCTTAGCATTGCTGCTCATCATAGTGACACCACATCTAACTGGCTTGACCTGAATGAGAAAAACTTTGTCCAGAGAAGGCAGCAAGATAAAAGACAAAAGTTTGGGAAATACTACGACAAGATTCAAGATTGTACACTAACCTGATGGTGAGCTTTGGCAAATATGTTTAGGGTGACAGTAAGGATTGTCTCTGACCAATCAGAAGTCAGGAGCATCACCCTTGGGTATCAATTTAGCTCGCTTGGAACCTTATTGAGGTGCTTAGATTTTTTTTTTAGAATTAAGAACTGGAATTAGCCACATGTGTTTGAACACAGCAGAATCTGACCTCTGCATTTAATCCATCTATGCAGTGAAACACCCAGATATACACACACTAGTAAACATACACACTAGGGGGCAGTGAAACACCCACATATACACACTAGTGAACATACATACTAGGGGGCAGTGAAACACCCACATATACACACACTAGTGAACATGCACACTAGGGGGCAGTGAAACACCCACATATACACACACTAGTGAACATACACACTAGGGGCAGTGAAACACCCACATATACACACACTAGTGAACATACACACTAGGGGGCAGTGAAACACCCACGTATACACACACTAGTGAACATACACACTAGGGGGCAGTGAAACACCCACGTATACACACACTAGTGAACATACACACTAGGGGGCAGTGAAACACCCACATATACACACACTAGTGAACATGCACACTAGGGGGCAGTGAAACACCCACATATACACACACTAGTGAACATACACACTAGGGGGCAGTGAAACACCCACATTTACACACATTAGTGAACACACACACTAGGGGCAGTGAAACACCCACATATACACACACTAGTGAACATACAAACTAGGGGGCAGTAAAACACCCACATATACACACACTAGTAAACATACACACTAGGGGGCAGTGAAACACCCACATATACACACACTAGTGAACATACACACTAGGGGCAGTGAAACACCCACATATACACACACTAGTGAACATGCACATTAGGGGGCAGTGAAACACCCACATATACACACACTAGTGAACATACACACTAGGGGGCAGTGAAACACCCACATTTACACACATTAGTGAACACACACACTAGAGGGCAGTGAAACACCCACATATACACACACTAGTGAACATACACACTAGGGGGCAATGAAACACCCACATATACACACACCAGTGAACATACACACTAGAGGGCAGTGAAACACCCACATACACACACTAGTAAACATACACACTAGGGGGCAGTGTAACACCCACATTTACACACACTAGTGAACATACACACTAGGGGGCAGTGAAACACCCACATATACACACACTAGTGAACATACAAACTAGGGGGCAGTAAAACACTCACATATACACACATTAGTAAACATACACATTAGGGGGCAGTGAAACACCCACATATACACACACTAGTGAACATACACACTAGGGGGCAGTGAAACACCCACATATACACACACTAGTAAACATACACACTAGGGGGCAGTGAAACACCCACGTATACACACACTAGTAAACATACACACTAGGGGGCAGTGAAACACCCACGTATAAACACACTAGTGAACATACAAACTAGGGGGCAGTAAAACACCCACATATACATACACTAGTAAACATACACACTAGGGGGCAGTGAAACACCCACGTATACACACACTAGTGAACATACACACTAGGGGGCAGTGAAACACCCACATATACACACACTAGTGAACATACACACTAGGGGGCAGTGAAACACCCACATATACACACACTAGTGAACATACATACTAGGGGGCAGTGAAACACCCACATATACACACACTAGTGAACATGCACACTAGGGGGCAGTGAAACACCCACATATACACACACTAGTGAACATACACACTAGGGGCAGTGAAACACCCACATATACACACACTAGTGAACATACACACTAGGGGGCAGTGAAACACCCACGTATACACACACTAGTGAACATACACACTAGGGGGCAGTGAAACACCCACGTATACACACACTAGTGAACATACACACTAGGGGGCAGTGAAACACCCACATATACACACACTAGTGAACATGCACACTAGGGGGCAGTGAAACACCCACATATACACACACTAGTGAACATACACACTAGGGGGCAGTGAAACACCCACATTTACACACATTAGTGAACACACACACTAGGGGGCAGTGAAACACCCACATATACACACACTAGTGAACATACAAACTAGGGGGCAGTAAAACACCCACATATACACACACTAGTAAACATACACACTAGGGGGCAGTGAAACACCCACATATACACACACTAGTGAACATACACACTAGGGGCAGTGAAACACCCACATATACACACACTAGTGAACATGCACATTAGGGGGCAGTGAAACACCCACATTTACACACATTAGTGAACACACACACTAGAGGGCAGTGAAACACCCACATATACACACACTAGTGAACATACAAACTAGGGGGCAGTAAAACACCCACATATACACACACTAGTAAACATACACACTAGGGGGCAGTGAAACACCCACATATACACACACTAGTGAACATACACACTAGGGGGCAATGAAACACCCACATATACACACACCAGTGAACATACACACTAGAGGGCAGTGAAACACCCACATACACACACTAGTAAACATACACACTAGGGGGCAGTGTAACACCCACATTTACACACACTAGTGAACATACACACTAGGGGGCAGTGAAACACCCACATATACACACACTAGTGAACATACAAACTAGGGGGCAGTAAAACACTCACATATACACACATTAGTAAACATACACATTAGGGGGCAGTGAAACACCCACATATACACACACTAGTGAACATACACACTAGGGGGCAGTGAAACACCCACATATACACACACTAGTAAACATACACACTAGGGGGCAGTGAAACACCCACGTATACACACACTAGTAAACATACACACTAGGGGGCAGTGAAACACCCACGTATAAACACACTAGTGAACATACACACTAGGGGGCAGTGAAACACCCACATATACACACACTAGTAAACATACATACTAGGGGGCAGTGAAACACCCACATATACACATACTAGTGAACAAGCACACTAGGTGGAAGTGAAACACCCACATATACACACACTAGTGAACATGCACACTAGGGGGCAGTGAAACACCCACATAAAAACACACTAGTGAACATACATACTAGGGGGCAGTGAGCACACGTTCCCAGAGCAGTGGGCAGCCCTATCCAAGCCACCCGGGGAGCAGATGGGGTTAGGTGCCTTGTTCAAGGGGCACCTCAGTCGTTACCTGCTGGTCCCAGGGATCGAAATGACGACAAGACCGGATCCCTAACCTTCAGGCCACGATATCAAATACAGTTCCAGTATGTCTAATGGAAAAGCAAAAAATAGCACATAGAGTTGAGTTAAGCTGAGGCAGTACTGTGCAGTGAAAACCTATTTCATCTATTTTCATCTATCATCTATTGATTGGTTGTTAGCACTATAGCACAAGCACTTAATTAAATTGTAGTAGTGTTGCAACATCTTAGCAGAAATCCACTTTTTTCTCCAATGACCGTGCTTCTATGGGAAGACCAGTTTGCTTTCAAGTTCTTTTGGTTAGTCCAGATGTCCTGCCATTACTCAGCATAGCGTACACTTATATAATACTCACATTCACATTGTTAAACAATAAATAAAGCACCACCTCTGTCGTATCATATTTATCTGCATTTGTAAACTGACAGTGAAGTCTATAATCACTGTAAGCATTGTAAGAGTCATTACAAGAACCCAAAACTTTAATCACATCCCTTTTTTTTATAGCTATGCTACCCTGATGTGCTGAACTCCACAAATTTTCCGTGAAGGAGAGATATTTAAGCCTAGAAGATCTCAAGACCAAAGACCGGAAAAGACGTTTTAGATCAGGCAAGAATGAAGAGCTGTGTTAACAATGGTGGGGAGACCTCAGAGATCTGAAAAGGCTTCCTAGTCACAGTTTCCTGTTCCACCTCGAATGGTGCTCCTGAATGAACCTGCTGTTCCATTTAAAATGGAACAAAATAACTCAACCAAGAACCTTGTAAAAAAAGAAGAAGCTTCAGCTTCGTGGAGAGAATGAGGAGGGTGCTCTGTTTCTGCTGGACAGGTTAGCAACGTGGACTTATTTTTGCTTTTTCAAAAGACAAAGCACTGTTTTGTCCACTCAGTCTCACAACACAGAGACTCAAAACTTGCCTTAACTTAAACCTCAGAGATTATTTAACAGTAGCTCAAATAAGTGAATCATTTGCAGGTCATTTTCCTTACTGAACTAGTAAAAACAGTAGAAATCTAAACAAAGCAAAGCTTCTTCAAACACATTGGGTTGAAAGTCAGTTTGAAAGAAGGCAGAGGAGGACTGGGAGAATGACAGAAGACAAGGAAGATTGTAACAGCAGACATCCCGTTTTGGCAGGCCCTGCAGCCTCCAAGCTGTCACGCCAACCCGGGGGCCAATCCCAAACCACTGTAACTGGGAAGGGGAAGTGAGCTCATGAGCCACGGTTTGGCACAGCATGGGTTGCTGTGGTGGCTTTCTAATAACCCTCACTGAGCATGAGTGTGTGTGTGCCAGGAGCTGTTAACCACTGCGGGTTAGGAAAAGACCCTTGGCGGACCAGAGCAGTCAGGATCCTACTGGATGTGGCTCTCTCTGTCCATATATATATATATATATATATATATATATATATATATATATATATATATATATATATATATATATATATATATATATATATATATATATATATATATACAATACTTTGTAATTTACAGCTGGTTCCTGTAGATTATCGGTGAGATACAACTCTTTACAGACTTCCTCAAGAATCTTCTACGCTGCAGGCCTCTGGATGCTCGTGTTTATTTCATTTATTCATTAGCGTCTATTTGTGTAGGTGTGGTTCAGTTCAGGTTAGAGACTTGAGCAGGAGTTGCTGCCAGCATCGCCATGCATCACCAGCGTCTGTGGTTTGCAGGCATATGTTCCATGCCAGTGCAAATATAAATCAAATTTATATTCACATAATGCTTAAATTCTATACAAAATGGAAACACGCTGCGGTCTACAACTAATTTGCACTAATGTGGTTTTCTTGGATTCAGCATTCGCCATTCATACTTGATGCTTTATTGATGCATTCGTTTCTTGAAGTATCTATGATCCACCCTTGAATGTGTTCTCTTTTAGTACCTCTGTGAGGTTGACTAAGCTGTGCAGGACACTGGCAAAACAATGTTTTTGGGTTTGGGTTTTTGCCTTATGTATTTTGCCTCCACCAAAACATGTGAACATCTGTTCAACAATAACACAACATCACTGGACAGCTCAGCATGAGATTAGTTTCAACCTGTATCTAGTGACCAGATGACCAGCCAGCTCACTTAGCACCACTGATGCAGCCAGTCAGCAAATTGGGAGGTTAATTAGCTGGAGCAGGTGTGGCCAACTGTGCTTAGAAATAAGCTTTTGCCTATAGATCTCCGAAACCAAGGTGAGTGACCATTGCTGTAGAGCAGTGCTTGCCAGTCCTCTTTTCCCAGAGATTTAGCTTACTGCGGAGTCTAGCCCTAACCTGTCTCTACCACATATGGCCCAGCTAATTAACTTCTTGAGAAGTCCCTGACTAGCTAGATGGGATGCACTTGTATCGGCATGTTAGATGGATGGCAGTAGATCTCTAGAAGTAGATTTGATGACCACTGTTGTGGAAATTTAGAAATCAACAAAACATTCAACTTCACCACTTGACTTTCGCACAGGACTACATTCTTGGAATCCCAGCGATGGAATGCAATTAGAAAACCATCAACACATGTTTTTGTATGTAATGTTAATAAAAGATGAATCTTTTTTAAATGACATTGTTTTTGCCTTACAAAACCCAGCATATTTTCTTTTTACCATGAAAAGATTAAAACTATCATAAAACAGCATCTCAGACACCAGTCTGCATATTCATAACCATTTTATGTAACAGCTTTCTATGAGGGAGCTTTTAGAGGCATTACAGTCTTCGGATGTCTGGTTCCTATGACCACCACTGGGAACAATTCAATGAGTTGCACTAGAACTGAACATTTCTCATCAAACCACTTTAAATGTTACATCATAAACATTTAATTGTTGAAAAATTCCCAGAAATCATTGGAATTCCACTGTAGTGAACTGGAATTAGACAGATTTAGAAACAACAATGACGATTGTTGTTTCTAACGTTGGCTTAACATTACACAACAAACTAGAAAAGTGGTTGGATGGTTGCACAGAGTAGCTTGACAACGGTCATTAAGGGATTGCTCCGCTGTTGCTATGGTATCCCAGGTGCTGGAGAATTTTTTTTTGGAGAATTTGTAAAATGTAAAACCAACATGTCAATTTTTCTTAATGTAGCTCTTGTTTTACTTGAAGTGAGGAAAAAAAAACATTTATTTGAAGTTTTAAATAATTAATATATAATAATATAATAAATAATTCATTCAGTTCAGCATTTAAACAGTAAATTTACTGAAATATACTGAACGGTATGTGTGATGTGTTGGTGTTTCAGTTGCTGATGGTATAAGATGCTGATACTAGACTACTTGAGTATACAGGATACCCCACTGAATCATTAGAAATTATGACGCTCCGGACTAGCCTGAGGAAATTTCCTCTAACTGGACCGTACTGTCTCTAATTAAATATCCCTGGTCTAAATATGCTTTCTTGGTCTACTGTCCAGTGAGGACGTCTTGACAGCTACACATCCTTTAGGACCCAAAGTGTTGAGTTGTCTTCCCACAGTGGAAGGATGGACAGATATTTTCTGGGCAGATCTTGATTTTCCCTTAACTATTAAACCTTTAGACACTGTTTATCTGATGGGGGTAGTTTTGATGATCTACCAGACCTTGCTGGGCTCTCCTCAGAGATATGGACTAAAAAACAAAGAAAATAGTTTTAACTGCACATTATATAAGTGATGGGTGGTCTCTTAGTTTTGGAACTGTACTGTATATTATATCACCACCACAGTTTCTACAGAAATATCTGCACTATGGTCCTCTTTGCTATAACAAATCTTCTCTGGATTGCCTCCAGCAGTCAGGAGTCTAAGAGCACTGATGTCATCCCCTTTTGCACTCTAATGACTCTGTAATACCCTCTTCAAAAATACACGCTCCTCAATGGTTCTTGGCTTGTACGCACTGATCATCTTTCAGATGAAGTTAATCTTGGTTCTCTGGGTCACAACATACAATACAAGGAATGTCTTTTGAATGTCTTTAACTTTCTGCTGTATTTCACCATTTTTCTCTCCTCTCTGAGTAAATTAGGTCTTGGGTAATGCTTCTGTAAGCCTTTCCTAACCAATCACAAGGCTGACATCTCTGGCCCCGCCCACATAAACCGTTTCAGAGTCAGAGAAACTTAGTGAGTTAAAGTTAGGTCAGCATGATTGAAAGCTAGCAAGCTGGACCTCCTGTTTGTGGCTCCCTGTCGTCCATCCAGTCCTTCATCCATCACCAACATTGTTCAATAAACCTTCATTCACATGTTGCTTTCTATTCATCCGCCCATCCGTCTCTGCATCTGTTGATCCATTCTGAATTTATGGCTATGGTAGAAAATCGTTTAAGTTTTTTTGTGTAGCCAGATTTAAACAATGTTGGTCATGATATTCATAGCCAGGGCTTATTTAAAGGGGGGCTACAAAGGGATGAATGTAAAAGGAAATTATGAAATAAATGATCTTGTCTTAATTATCTGGATATTTGGATAGTGTTATAAGTCAAAGATCATTTGTTCATGTTTTACTATAAAGATTTCCCCCCACAATGATTTTTCTTATTTTTGATGGTCTACATAATCCCAAACACACTCAGTGAGATTTAATATGCTTTCCTGGTCTACTGTCCTGTGAGGACATCTTGACAGCTACACATCCTTTAGGACCCATAGCGTTGAGTTGTCTTCTCACATAAGCTAAATATCCATCCATGTCTTCATCTTCACACATTACCATCTGCACACCTCTTTTTCCATTCCTTCACACATTCTTTTTTCTGTCTGCACACTTGTTTGTCCCTCCTTCATGCATTTCTTCATCTGTCTTAGTGTCAGCACGTTGCTTTCTGCATTACTTCTTCCATCTATTCGTCTTCCATCTACACGTTACTTCATCTGTCCATCCATCCACACACGTGTTCATCTGTTCCTTCACTTGTGGCTTCACAAATCCATTTCTTCAGATTAGGAGTGTTGGACAAAGACCTGCCAATCAAGTTGCTTATTAGCCACGCCCACACAGCCCTCAGATAGGTCTGATAAGTGGTTTGATTATATTTCTCTCACACTCAACACTCAAGTTTATATTGTGTCATGCTGACATTTTTATTAATATTTTACTTTCTGCTTCCTGGAGCATTAAGAGATGTTTTGCGGAGGGTCTTTAAAGCAGGTTTGCGGCTTAAAACAATCTGTTAGGTATCCTGTCATGTGGTATTGAGATGCATGTCATTCCACCGCCTCATCAGTTTGACAGAATTCATCATGTTTTTATGCATTTTGTGTTTTTTCTAATCGTTCATTATTCTTTCACTACAAAACCCAACATTCATTATGCAAATATGTCATACAAACATTGGCAGTTCTTTCCGGAATGAAAATGTAATTCTGACCACTAGAATAGACCCTAATGTATTAGGTGAATAAATACAGATAAATATAGATTTCATATTCAGCCTCTTCTACCACTATAGTAACTGTTCTCCAAGCTCTCCATACACAATACATAAACATATATTAATCAGAACAAATATGTCTGTCAAATCACAAAGCAACAGCACAATAACATTTAAATATCATTAATTTACATGACATCTATTACACATTATTGATGAATATGTGAATGAAAACATTAATACTCTTTGTATTTCTTTCATTATTTACTTAAGGATGCTTTAGAACTGACAATGTCGTGTGGAGGCTGTACTTTTCTCTGGCTTGTCTTCACTGTGAATCATTCACAGTTGTTAAACATTAGATAAGATTACAGTCACAGAGAGATGGAGTGATGTAAATAATACAAGTCTGAATACATATAGGCCATGCAATGTACTGGCGAACTGTCCATGGTGTACCCCGCCTTCGCCTGATGATGCTGGGATTGGCTCCAGCCCCCCGTGACCCTGACTAGTGGGATGAAGCGGCAGATAATGGATGGATGGATGAATACATATACTAACAGCTCAGTAATCAAAAAGTGGAAGGTTACTTTAATAATACAAGAACAGAGATGAGAGATGATGACCAAAAACACATTCATGGAACTTTATTACTACATCCAACCTCCATGTTGCATTTCACCCATGTACCTTTACTCCAGGACCAGCATCAAGCAGCAGTGGAATAGACGATCAATTTATCAAGATCAATTAATTTATTGCTTCTCCTTGTGGAAAGAACTCAGTATTATTTACAGTTCTCATCTAATACCTGCTTTGACTGCTCAGTACTTCATTAAGCTAAATCAAGATTGCTGCTGAAGGAACTGAATACATTCATACAATGTCTGGAGCGTCCAGGAGAAATCTGGAACTACACTTTGTTCTTCAAACTGAAGCTCAAGATCTGATCTACTTCTTTCATAATGAGATATTCATGTTACTTTGTATTGTATGTATGTTTATTTACATCTGTTCTAATCATATCTGGTGTTCGTACTGGTGAAAATACACTTATTGATCAGATAAAGAGTTTTCTGTGGAGATGCATGTCTTTCTTTGGACAGTGATGATATAAATACACACACTTTATCTACTGTTGATTGTTGAATAAAGTAGTAATGAGGTGCCACGCTGTGAAAAACACACTTGTTTTTATCTTATTTATTTAGTTCACATAAAAATAAGTCTAATGCTTCATTTCTTTTTTCTAAGAAGACAAATCTGCTCTGAGAGAAACACTCACATGAAAGAAGCTCTCCTCTCGTGGTCAGCTCAAAAGACACTAATAAACATTAAAGCTTTGAAAGCAGCTGGCCAGTAACAGCTCTCGCTAATAAATCACTACAGGCACAGAACATCGGACGGAAGACTCTCAGTCGTGCAAAATCAAGAGATCTTGATTTTGTTAGGGAGAGAGAGAGAGAAGTGGGCACTCTCTCTCTCTCTCTCATTTGATCCTCTCTGTAATTCTCCACATTGACACAGGCTGAGATAGGAGGTTGTGTTACCCCACAGCTGTGTGTCCACGGGCAGTTGGCACCGCAGTGTCTCAATGCAAAGCTCCACAACGGCCTATTGTTCAGCAGAGTTAGGCGCACACCATCTAATTAAGGTCAGAGAGAGAGAAAAGGATGGGAAAGAACAGGAGAGAGTGTTTTTGTGATGTTTGCTTTTATATTTTTTTGTAGAACCAGCAAAATTGTCGATGTCAGATGAAAAACAAGTAACAACTTTCTTTACTTTTAATGTAATTCAATGGAACCAGAAATGTATTTAAGTTACTTTGGAGCGTTTCTATTGGTCCATTCATCATGTTTTTGTTTTTTTTGAACAATGCAAACAGCAGCTGCTGCTTTTAAATGGAGTGGAAAAATAAAAATATCAAGATACATGTTTTTCTTTGAACAGTATATATATGTATACACATATAGTTAAAACAACAAACAACTATTGACTGAGAAAAAAGAAAGATGTAGCATGTAAAAGTTTGGGCACCCCAAAATAAATTCAGAGAACTTTTAACAAGCTTATTAGGGCTACATCTTATTCACTGTCCATTCATCCACCCATTATTGACCATTTTATCCCACTAGTCAGGGTCACGGGGGGGCTGGAGCCATTCCCAGTGTCATCAGGCAAGGGTGGGGTACACCATGGACAGGTTGCCAGTCCATCGCACACGTACACATACAGGCAATGTAGAGTGAGTGATCAACCTAGCATTCATGTGTTTGGACTGTGGGAGGAAACCGGAGTACCCAGAGGAAACCCACTCAAGCACCAGGAGAACCTACTCGCTCCACACAGAACCACCCGGACCGGGAACCCAACCCGGATCCAACACTACACCACCGCGCCGCCTTCCTGTTCACAGTCGTCATCAAAAAAAAGATTACAAAACTTTACAAATACTCTCACTCCCTGAACCTTAATCAGCAGTCTGGGCTTCTCTATGCAGCTGCCCAGCTCTCTGACCAATAAAATAACTCTGACGGCCACAAAGCAGGAGAAGCTTTCCTAGAGAACTGCTCAAAAGATGCAAAAGACCAGAAGATTTACCAGACTCTCAAATCGTGGTGCCCTGATGTCCTCACCACATAATGTAGCATCAGACATTTGCACAAAAAAAAAAGAAAACATCTAAACATCTAAAGTCTAAGTCCTGTTGGACTGTTGATGTAAAAATATTACATAGTGACCGCAGTGGTCACAATAAGAAGAGGTATGTTTGGTGATAGGTGGGCGCAGAATTTTATGAAAGGACCACCTTTCCTACTGTTAAATGCAGGGGTGGATTGATCATGCTTTGGGTTTGTGCTGCAGGCAGTGACACAATACTTTACTGGTAGAGAAGAATGGATGCAATTAGATACCAGCAAATTCTGGAAGCAAAGATCACACCATCTGTAAACAAGCAGAAGAAGAAAAGAGGATGGTTTGTGCAACATGATAATGATCCTAAACACACCCCTAAAAAAAATATTATTATTATTATTATTATTATTATTATTATTATTATACACTGCTGTGCAAAGGTCTAATACCTAATCTTAGCAATAAGTGTATTTTCATCAGTAAGAACACCAGATCTGATTGGAACAGATGTAAATAACCATACATACAATACAAAGTAACATGAATATCTTATAGTGAAAGAAGTAGATCATATCTTGACTCCAGTTTGAAGAACAAAGTGTGGTTCCAGATTTCTCCTGGACGCCCCAGACATTGTATGAATGTGTTCAGTTCCTTCAGCAGCAATCTTGATTTAGCTTAATGAAGTACTGAGCAGGCAAAGCAGGTATTAGATGAGAACTGTAAATAATACTGGGTTGTTTATAGAAGGAGAAGCTTGGAAAGGGTTAAATAAACACATTGACATATGTAAAAGCACTACTTACTGTATTAATACTTAATATTTAAAAAATAAAGTGTTTTGCTCAGTAAATAAAACTTTCCTGTCTGTAAAAATAGATTTTTAAATATAATAATAATGTCCCCAAGTAACTAAAACTTTTGCACAGTACTGCATCTCGAATATACAGAAATATTATAGATCTTACTGTGAAAAAAAGACTAAAATTCCATAAAATAAATATAGATAATACATAATATACTGCTACTTTTGGAAAAGAAAGCTTGTTAAGCAAGACAAAATTATTTAATATATCCAAATTTTACTGGAGAAAAAAATTATATACTTTTTTAATGTAAGTTAATAAAACCAGACTTTCACCGTAGCATTTTCACACAATGTCAAAATCAAGAGATACTTTTAAGTTTAGTCAAAGACTGAAAAACAAAGGTTTTGTTCTGACAACGATGATATAATAAGTCTCTCATATTCCATTAAAATTTTCCATGTTTATCAGAGCTGTGCTTTCTCAGACAATAGTCTAGCACATCCATTCACTGTACATAAATGATTATAGGTGAGCTGCGCTACACAGCTTACTTTACAATCTCTCTTTGCATCAAAGCATCCACAAATACCAGCACTCCCCTCCTCATTGTGTGTTGCATAGTGCCCCCTATTGATGTGTCATCTGTCTGTCTTCAGGTCAGAGAGGATTCTGTGCTTCAGGCTTATATTCTCATAACTACACCAGAGAAAGAAACGACATTCTAACTGATGTGTCTTAAAGTATCGAGATTTTAGTCATTGTCCACCTTTTCTATTGGTCAGTTTGTCTTATAAGTCCTATAAAACCTTTGAATGTCTTATTGTTGTTATTTTATTGAATTCTTTCTATTTTATTTACTGTGTAGACAAGTAAATATTGTGTTATATTATTATAATTTATATTATTATAATAATTATGATTATAATTATAAATATAGAATTATAAATATATTATGGAAATATATAATTGCTTAAATGGGTTTTTTCAAGGTACTCCAGTTTCCTCCTACAGTCCAAACACATGCATGTTAGGTTGATCGCTCACTCTAAATTGCCGGTAGGTGTGAGTGTGTGTTGGCCATGCGATGGACTGGCGACCTGTCAATGGTGTACCACACATTTGCCCACTGATGCTGGGAGTGGCTCCAGCCCCCTTGTGATCCTGACTAGTGGGATAAAGTGGAAGATAACGGATGGATAATTTTCAGATAGCAGCATATAATTTAAGATATTTTTCCAGGTTTCAGAACAAGAAGTTATTATGCATACTACACCTAATCTATTTACCATAATTTCTAAATAGACAACTTTTGGAATTACAGGCTAAATGATTATAGAAATTAATCTAGATATTAATTGTATTATTACTTTATTCTCAGTGTTAAACAACATTTTTTTTCTCACTCTCACAATAGATAGATAGATAGATAGATAGATAGAGGTAGTTCACAGGTATAATTCAGAACTCACTCTTCGATCAATTGTGTCTAGCCTTGGCCCAAATGCAGCAATACCATGATACTACCACCACCATGTTTCACAGATGGGATGAGGTTCTTATGCTGACATACAATGTTTCTTCAGATATAGCACTTCACATTTACCTTAAATCTGTCCACAAAAAAAGTTTTCCAACTGGCTTCTTCTGTCTATGTGATCTTTAGCAAACTGCAGATGGGCATTGGCTTTCACCTTGTAACCCTGCCCTGGACTTACATATATTAATATTAGCCCCTATGAGAGAGGCCTTTAGCTCCTGGGTTTTTCTTTGTGACCTCGCAGCTGCTAGACATCTTGTTCTTGAAATTTTGGTTGACCACTCTTGAGGAGCATAACAGTGGTCTTGAATTTCCTCCATTTCTACACAACTTTTCTGACCGTGGAGTCCAAATTCTTTAGAAATGGTTTGGTAACCCTTTCCAGCCTGATGAGCATTCATAGCTAATTTTCTGAGGTTCTCAGAAAGCTCCTTTGGTTGTGACACGATACACTTCCACAACATGAGTAATGAAGATCTGAGATGTATGGAATGAATATATATAATTCTAAAGGTTTCCTTCTGTATGGTAATCAAACTACATATTCTAAGTCATATTAGGACTTTTCTATTGGTCCATTGGTAAAGATAACTGATACTTTTGAATCATGGGAAAGGCCTCAGTCATCCTGCCCGTCTCTAAACGTATTTGGTTGACTGTTTAGCCTCCAGTCACTAAAGCTGCAGCACATAGATGAACGTGATGCATTTCACTTTAATGTAGATGGAATGTTCTGAGTATTTGGCTCTGCTGACATGTGAAGCCCATGCCTGGAGGTCAGGAAGGCTGTGCATATAGCACCACTTCACAGTTCCGCTCATTCACAATGGTGTTTTTTTTGGAGTTGTGTATTTTATACTCGGAATTATGTAGATACCCATGAGCCAGTGGTACTCGTGTGTCCTGCGGCTACCGCCCACAACAGTGTTGAAAATTACCATGAAATCACTGCAAGGAATCTGGACTCTTCTGATCAACTGAAAGCGACATGTCTGATGTTATCAGAGCCTTGAATAATCTCACATAGCGCTTCTGAATCCATTCATACACGCACACCTCAGTTAGACGAATAGACCCATCTTTTTTTATTTCAGTCTCTGCTCAGCAAAGCTAATGGACAACCCCTGTTAACCTCCAGACCAACAGCAGTGGTCAGCTTCTGAGAACACAGCTGCCCTTGCCTGGATATCTTTGCGTGGTGGACTGCCCTCAACCTGACAGCAGCACTGACGTGGTAAAACCTCAGCAACATACCACCAGCACGTCAGTGTCGCTGCCGTGCTGAGAAGGGTCTACCACCAGAATTATATCTGGTCTACAGTGGTCCTGGAGTCAGAAACTGATCAGTGACAGCTGGGGTTGAAATGGGTTCACCCATTCTGCAGCAACAGATGGAATACAGTTGCTTTACCTAAAGTTCAGAGAATCATTGATAGTGGACTTAGAAGGAAGGTGCTCCTGTTAAAGTGGCCAGCAAGTAGAAGTACAATTTAGGTGTTTCTAAAAAAGTGGCCACTGAGTAGATGATCAACGTAGTATTTCTAATAAATAAATAATAAAGTGGCCAGTAAGTGCACATTAGGTGTTGCTAATCAAGTGACCAGTGAGTAGAAGTAAAATATAGGTGTTTCTAATAAAGCGGCCACTTGGTTGATGCACAATGTAGGTGTTTCTTATAAAGTGACCAGTGAGTAAGTGCAGTGTAGGTGTTTCTAATAAAGTGGCCACTAAGTTTAATTACAGGGTAGGTGTTTCTAATAAAGTGGCCAGTGTGTGAACAATCAAGGTTGGTGGTTTCCAGTAAAATGAGCAGTGAGTAAAAGTACTGGGTAGGTTTTTTTTTTTAATAAAGTGGCCAGTGAGTGGACGATGAAGGTAGGGGTTTCCAGTAAAATGACCAGTGAGTAAAAGTACTAGGCAGGTGTTTCTAATAAAGTGGCCAGTGAGTGGACGATGAAGGTAGGGGTTTCCAGTAAAATGACCAGTGAGTAAAAGTACTAGGCAGGTGTTTCTAATAAAGTGGCCAGTGAGTGGACGATCAAGGTAGGGGTTTCCAGTAAAATGACCAGAGAGTAAAAGTACTAGGTAGGTGTTTCTAATAAAGTGGCCAGTGAGTGGATGATCAAGGTAGGGGGTTCAAATAAAATGACCACTGAGTAAAAGTACTAGGTAGGTGTTTCTAATAAAGTAGCCAGTGAGTCGACGATCAAGGTAGGTGTTACTAATAAAGTGGCTAGTGAGTGGACGATCAATGTAGGGGTTTCCAATAAAATGACCAGTGAGTAAAAGTACTAGGTAGGTGTTTCTAATAAAGTGGCCAGTGAGTGGACGATCAAGGTAGGGGTTTCCAGTAAAATGACCAGAGAGTAAAAGTACTAGGTAGGTGTTTCTAATAAAGTGGCCAGTCAGTGGATGATCAAGGTAGGGGGTTCCAATAAAATGACCACTGAGTAAAAGTACTTGGTAGGTGTTTCTAATAAAGTGGCCAGTGAGTCGACGATCAAGGTAGGTGTTACTAATAAAGTGGCTAGTGAGTGGACGATCAATGTAGGGGTTTCCAATAAAATGACCAGTGAGTAAAAGTACTAGGTAGGTGTTTCTAATAAAGTGGCCAGTGAGTGGACGATCAAGGTAGGGGTTTCCAGTAAAATGACCAGAGAGTAAAAGTACTAGGTAGGTGTTTCTAATAAAGTGGCCAATAGAATAATGAACAGGGTAGGTGTTTCTAATAAAGTGGCCTGTGAGTGGACAATTAAAGTTGATGTTTCCAAAAAAAAGGTCAGTTAGTGAAAGTACAAGGAAGATGTTTTTAATAAAGTGGCCAGTGAGTAGACAAACAAGGTAGGCGTTTCTATCAAAATGGCCAGTAAGTAAAGGTACAAATGAGGTGTTTCTAATAAAGTGGCCAGTTAACAGAAGCAAAGTGGAGAAAAGCAGAAATGAGCTACTCTGAGCGGGCTGTTCAGTTCTGCTATCTGCTCAGGGAAGGCAGATGAAAATGAGCCTGCTGGCCAAATATGGCTCATTCAGATCATAAAGCTATGATGTTGATTGGTGTATATTGTTCTTATTTGCAAAATAAACCAATAAAGTAAGCAAAGCAAAGAAAAGCTGATACCTCAAAGAAGAACATGTGTGAACGAGCGTATCTGAGGCCCGGGATCTATTGGTTGTGTATATCTGTGGCTAATTTGGGTGAATTAGCAATTCATTTTCTTAAATGCATATGAGAGGCAGCAGGAACAGGGGCTCCACAGGGGCTTCACGGAGGCTCCACAGGGGCTCCACGAATGGTCAACAACATTGCGAGTCTGCTTGTGGATTCCCCCACTGCGGGTGGGTGTGTTGGCACTGGCTGGTTCACGGCGCTGCAGCTACCCTAGTCAGGGGGGTCCTGTTTGATTTGGCTCGGCATTAATAAGTTCTCGCTCATTGGCTGCGGAAATTACAGAAATAGTAATTAAGGAAATGGAATGATTTTATTGGCTACGGTGTTTACATGCCTGCAGATGTGAGGCAGCTGTACTTCAGGGGCGTAGCCGCCCTACTGAAGGAGGTGGGTCTGTTTTCTTACACAGTGAACCGGGTATTTCACTTCGGTCAGCCTTGAACACAATGCTACTATTAGATTATTAACCAAAGCAACCAGGTGGGCCCTCCGCTATCTGCTTTTACATTGTCTAGAAATATCACAAAATAAACCTAATACAAGACACAATTCTAATACAAGAGAGTTTCTGTTATTAAAAATAATTAATTAATAATAATTAATACAGGGTTCATAATAATTGCTAAATGGCCTGTTGGGTATTTGTTGGGCCCTAAAATAAGCCTAAAAAATCTAAAAAATTATAAATCTTTAAAAAATTCTAAGTATAGTTATTGATACATTAAAAAAAATAATTTTATTAAATTAATTGTTATTTGATTCATTTATTTGGTTCATGCTTTCATAAGTTTGTGAAAACAAAAGGGTTACATTTTGAAATACCCAATGGAAAATTATCCTATCAGGATTTTTTTCTCGGTCCTATATAGGTGGATACTGTTGAGCAAGCTCTGCCATTGGCCACTCACTGGCCACTTTATTAGAAACATCTATCTTGTACTTTTACTCACTGGTCAATTTACTGGAAACCCCTACCTTGATCGTTCACTCAGTGCTCACTTAATTTAGAAACACATACCCTGTACATTAATCTAGTGTCCACTTTATTAAAAACATCTACATTGATTGTTGACTCACTGGCCATTTTATTGGAAACACCTAGCTTGTGCATCAAACACCTACCCTCTATATTTAGAAAAATTATTATTTTTAATTAAAGTAATTATTATTTGATTAATTTATTTGATTCACACATTCTGGCAATACTCTTATTTCATTAAGTTTTGATTGGAAATAAAGAGGTTAAGTTTTTGAAATGGAAAATTATCCGATCTGGATTTTTTTTCTCAATCCTATGTAGGAAGATACAGCTGAGTAAGCTCTGTCATTCAGTTTGAATAAAATAATGAATGTCTTCTGTGAATCTGTGAATTACTGTCAGCTTAGCGCTAACATAGTACTACAGTCCTATTGGGGCACTAGCAGAAATTAGCACTGAATATATATCCCTTATTTTTGGTTCTAATTAAAGAAGAACCTGTAATATAGTCGAAAAACACTGGATGTTAAAAATGAGCAGGACAGAACTATACATTACACCAACATTACAAGGTCCAGACCGTCATCATTTCTAACTTGTGTTATGATTTAGTGGTGTATCCTGTTTACTGAAGTAGTCTAGTATCAGCATCTTATACCATCAGCTACTGAAACACCAACACATCACACATACCGTTCAGTATACTTCAGTATATTTACTGTTTAAATATTGAATGAATTATTTATAAAACTACAAATACATGCTCACTTCAAGTAAAAACAAGGGCTACATTAAAAAACTGAATGTTTTTGAAAAGTGCTTATTTATAGAAAAAAGTAAATAAAACGTGCAGCCTTCTTTTTAACTCCATGTGGAGCTGCATGTGGGAAGAATAAACATATATGTCTCGGTCTATTCCTGGTTGCACGTTAATCTTACTGACTCGCTTTATTCTCCGACTGATTGTCTCGCTTCGTACCTCGCCTATGTGCTCTCCACACTCCTGAATATGCACAGATCTGATTGGCTAAGGAGCCTTTTGTGATCTTACAACACACGCAATTGGTCTGTAAGTTTACGGCACCGCAAAGCCTGTATATGAAGGTCTATGCAACTCTTTACACAAAGGGTCTAAGCTGGTCGTCTGTAGAACAAAATTTAAAAGCCTTTAGTAAAATTGTCACTGTTGTGTCCTGTGGTCAAATAAAATGTTCCAAAGCTGTTGCTTTATTGTTTTACATATGTTTTCTGTCTGAACCAAAATAGCTGAACAACAACACCATGAAAAGTTTCCGTTTCATGTATGTTAATGGTGGTCACTGTACAGTAATAGCCTATGAGGAAGGTTGCCCCCAATATGTTTACCACAAAAGATTCAGCCCATAATCCACATTCATTTCAAATATTTTGTCAGTAAAAAGAGATGCACAGTTCCAGCCCTATAGCTAGAACCTAAACACACCCCAGGGCAAGCTCCAGTTGTGGAGAGACAGAGACAGCTGCTATTAGGGCTGTGTATTGGCAAGAACCTAGCGATTCAATATGTATCATGATATCACGATATATTGCGATACTGCAAGCAACTTAATATATTGCGATTTTTTTCAAATCCTACTATTAAAACACACCACTATATGAACTGGTTTATCAATGCTTACAATAGCATTGCACACTTGTGCTGCTTGTTAATGTTGGAGTGGAGCTGAAAATGGATGGAACACTGACAGCAAGTGATCAGAGGTTTAAACACAACACACAATGTTTCACTGTCTGCCAGAAAACTGTGTATCGATACTGTGTTTTTGAGAATCCATACAGTATCACTAAACATAATATCACAATATTCAATATTTCAATATTTTTTTACACCCCTAGCTGCTATTAACATATCATCGCAGTCCAATGAAAAACAAGTATCACCAAAATGGCAACTTTACAGGACCAGCTTTACTTTCAATGTCAATGGAACCAGAATTTCCTACCAAGCCATTTTGGAGCATTTCTATTGGTTCATTCATCATGAAACGTTCACACAATGTAAACAGCAGTTGTCATGTTCAAAGGACGTAGAGAAATGAAAGTTGACAAAAAGAGATATACCATATCATTTGATGACCACAATATATCATTTCATATATGGATGGCTAAAGAAATGGCCATTCACAAAAAATGGTGCACTATTTGAAGATGGTAGATACAATCAAGTACATTGTGTGTAAATCAGATGCCTACCATCACCTGGAGGCATGATTCAAGTCCCGTAACCCACCACTGCTTTAAAACCCTGTGTTATTTTGTGTCTTGAATAGATGATGTTTGGTGATGTTGTAGACTCTGTTGATATTTGCTGGCTTGTGGTGGAATTTAACACAGCAGTGTTTTCTAAAACTAGGCCAGCAAGTGGTAGAATTGGTTAGTAGATAGCAGCAGCCCCCTCTGCTGACCAAAACAAACACAACACAAGACATCTGCTCTTTTTTAGTATAGTGAAATACTAACTGACGAATTTTAGATATACAGATGTATGTTTATGTGCGTTTATGTGTGTATGAGTTTATTGTGTAGGCAGTAAAACCAACAACTGTATGATAAAAAGTTCTTAACCATCCTGTAAACACAGATTGGTTGTGACAACATTGTGACATCCTATTGTTTTGGTGCCCACAACATGATCACAACATTAAAATGTAATTCCTCAGTAAGTTGTTATAATGTTATCTAACAGCATAGAGGCAATGTTGTTAGTATGATGTCACAACCTCCTAGAGTCCCTCACACATTCCATTGCCTCGTTGGCCACAACATGGTCACAAGGTTGCAATGTAATTCCTTGGAAACCTATGATAATGTTATCTAACAACACTGTGACAACGTTGTGACAACCTCCTAGAATTCTTCACACGTTCTATTATACACAAGACATCTGCTCTTTCTCAGTATAGTGAATTACTAACTGTAAATTTAGATTTATAAATGTATGTTTATGTGCGTTCATGTATGTATGAGTTTATTGTGTAGGTATTAAACCAACAACTGTATGATAAAAACTTAGTTCTTAACAATCCTGCAAATGTAATTCCTCAGAAAGTTGTGATAATGTTCTCTAACAACATCGTGACAACACTCCCTCACACGTTCCATTATAGGTGCATAAAAATATATAGAATATATAGAAAGTTGCCAACAGGTAGTCATAATATACAATAAGTAATAAACTAGAAAAGTGCTTTTACAAACTGAAACGCAGGATGATTAGGCATAAGCACCAAACAGAGGAGTGTGGGTGGGTGTAGGTCCGAGGTTGGGGACCTGCCCCGAGTTAGTACCTGCATTTTGGTGGCTGTAGGTTGAACGGAACTATGATGTTTGGGTGTGACTGAAAATGAATTGGACTCTATGGGTGAAAAAAAGGGGTGGAAAAAAAACAACAAACAGATGAGTGTGGGTTAAACCAACACTACAGTGGTGATCAAGGGTCTGCCCTGAGTCAGTGTATGTGAAATGGTGTCTGTTGGTATAGCAGAAGTTCAATAGATTGGCGCACACTTTTTCATCCTATTCATTCTCTATGGGAAAAAATTCCAGAGAATATCAGTTGCTTTCTGAAATCAGTGGAACAGTGTTAGTAGACATTGTGACCACCTGGCTCAGACAACACACGACATCTGTTCGTCTGCTGTGTTGCAGGTCTTTGGGCTGTGTTTTCAATTCACAGTTAAAAACTGGAACTTTTCTGGGGACAGCTCCAGCCGGACCACCAAACACTGGGACTTCACTTCATGTATGTAGCATCATTTAAATGATGTATCCATAACAACTACATCATTCAGAGCATCCAGTAGAGCTGGATGAAAAGTATACACAGGACAAAACTTATCTTTGGGGTATGTTAGTGTATCAAAGGATGTGGGTTTCTATAGTGGCCTAGCGCCACCTACAGAAGGACCACAGAGGTCTATTCTGTAAATAGCCTGTATATGGATTATCTGGGCAGCTGCATGGATGTTCTGTTCTTTCCTCGTGTGCATTGGTGCCGTAGTCCATTGGTGCTATGGCTGTGATGCTTCTCCATCTGGTGTACAGTCAGAAAGCATCAGTCCATTAGCATTGCCTGTGATCTGGAGACTGCTTTAATCTAACGCTGTAAACTCCACTTAATTACATCCTCCAACAGAGCGCTCTTAATTATAACAACAATAATCCTTCAGGAAAAGAGGGCCTTTTGGTCCAGGGCCGCATGTCAGCGCCGCTGAAGCACTGGAGAGGGTGAGAGGCTCACTGTTTGAAGTCTTTCAACTGTGTTCATCCTTTCCGCTTAGCCATTAACTGAAGTTAATAAACTGCCAAATTCACTTATTCGGTGTGCTCCGTCAAGTGGGCGTGGGCTCGCCGCCTCCTCTCGGCTCTGTAAACAGTGTAATTTATGGGAGCTAAAATTGGTAAACCACACTTAAAAGTGGGACAGAAAACTACTGCAGTCAAACACTTAAGGGACATTCTTCATCATGTCTGTCACCGAGCTCCGGCGTCTTTGAACACATAGTTTACAAACACACACAAAGAGCAACAGGAAACTCTGGAAGTGGTTTGGCAATTATTGTAGGATAATGAATTACTAACTGTAATTGTAGGGATACAAATATATCTGTATGTGTGTTTATGTGTGTATATGAGTTTGTGTAGGTAGTAAAACCAACAACTGTATGATAAAAACTTAGTGTTCTTATAAACACTGCAAACACACTTAGGTTGAACTGTAATTCTAATGTGACAATGTTATCCAAAAAACATTGTGAGACTGTAGTGGTAACGTTGTCAGTACGCTGTCAGAACCTCCTAGAGCAAAGGTATTTGTGTATAGAATGTATGTATATTTATGTATAGAATTCAGTAAGGTCCAGTCAGAGGAAATTTCTCAGGACAAGGTCCGGACCAGCATGTGTTCTGATTCAGTGGTGTATTCTGTTTATTAAAGTAGCCTAGTATCAGCTTCTTATACCATCAGCAACTGAAACAAATTACAAATAGCGTTCAATATGTTTCAACAGTATTTATTATTTTAAAAAGTTCAAATAAAAGTTTTTATCAAACAAGGATTACATTACAAAAACAGAATGATTTTGAAAAAAAGTGCATCTTGAAGTGTTAATTTACAGGAACAGTAAATAAAACTTTTTTGTTAACTTAGTTTCACATCTTGACCTGTTGGTTTGGAGCCGCCTGTGGGAAGAATAAACATATCGTAGCTGTCCAATGAAACATGTATCTCCATTTTTGATGATTTCTATTTTTCTACATCATTAAAACGACGCAGCTGATGTTTACATTGTGGGAAAATTTAGTGATGAATGGACCAATAGAAATTCTCCAAAATAGCTTGGAAAAAATCTGGTTCCATTGACTTCCATTGAAACTGAAGACAGTTTTTGGTCTCTCCTCTAAAGATACCTGTTTTTCATCAGACAGCGACGATATACGTCTCTCCATTCCTGATTAAAACAGTCATTTTGTCATTGACTTTTCTTTTTTTAGAGCATATCATTCTCTCTGACTCACTTTATTCTCCGCATTTTGACCTGTTGGTTTTATAGAGCGGTATTCTCTAAAACCAGACCATTCCTGGTTAAACAGTCCGTTTTTACTGTTGCCTTTTCTTTTGTAGAGCACGTTACTGTCTGTTGTTTCTTGCTTCGTACATCACATGTGTGCACGCCACATGCCAAATTATGCACAGATCTGATTGGCTGAGGAGCACCTTGTGTGAATATACAACGCACACGATTGGTTTTTGAGGGTACCGCGCCACAAAACCTGTACACCGTAAAGACAAGAAAATTCACTGTCTGGATGAGAAAGTTCTCAACTGATTATCAGTAACCTCTGTCCTAGGGTCTTTCATATGTTCCATTATATCTGCATGGAGATTGAATTTTGAATTTTGAATTTTGCTAAGTTGCCAACAGATACTGATATTACCACATGACGTTATTTAGTAGCGTATCGTGTCTGTCCAAAGGAAAGCAAGTAACAAGTGACCAAGATGGTAACTTTACAAGAGAGGACAAAAAAGACATTTACCTTTAATGTAAGTCAATGAAATCAGCTTTTTGAAGCATGTGTTTTTGTCTATTAACCATGAAATTGTCACACAAGTGATATAAAAAAATATAAATGGAGGTGTAATGTTTTCTTTGAAAAAAAACATTCACTGCCCAATGTGTGTATATGGAAACTAAGCCACACAGGTTCTGTTCACACTGCAGGCAAAACAGATTTGTTTCTAAAATCAGATAATTTAAGACGATGGTATCTAATGTAGGCGAAGGCGTCAGTAACGACATAACAAATCCCAGCAGTTCTGTTACTCTGGATTTGTTATTGTTGTTGTTTGTTACTTGGCAAGGAACGCAAAAGATGCCTTGAAGTCTGATTTGAGCATTCCAAACCAATGTTTGTTTGTTTGTTTGTTTGGTTGGTTGGTTGGTTGGTTGGTTGTTTTGCAGCCCAGACCATTAAAAATCAACCAAACTATTCTAAATAAAATCGGGATATGTCAAAACCCAGTTTTGGGCAGGTAGTCTGAACAAGCATTGAATTGGTTATTTGTTTTTTTGACATCATGAAAAACCACCCTTTCAGCATATAGCAGGTAACAGAGGTTATAAAGAGTGTTTCAGTCTATAGCAGTCATTCATGCTAAAGTTATAATGAGTGTTTCAGTCTATAGCAGTCATTCGTGCTAAAGTTATAATGAGTGTTTCAGTCTATAGCAGCTTATAGAGGTTATAAATAGTGTTTCAGTCTATAGCAGTCATTCATGCTAAAGTTATAATGAGTGTTTCAGGCTATAGCAGTCATTCATGCTAAAGTTATAATGAGTGTTTCAGTCTATAGCAATCATTCATACTGGAGTTATAAAGAGTGCTTCAGTCTATAGCAGTCATTCATGCTGGAGTTATAAAGAGTGCTTCAGTCTATAGCAGTCATTCATGCTGAAGTTATAAAGAGTGTTTCAGTCTATAGCAGTCATTCATGCTAAAGTTATAAAGAGTGTTTCAGGCTATATCAGTCATTCATGCTAAAGTTATAATGAGTGTTTCAGTCTATAGCAGTCATTCATACTGGTGATATAAAGGGTGTTTCAGCCTATAGCAATCATTCATGCTGGAGATATAAAGAGTGTTTCAGTCTATAGCAGTCATTCATGCTGAAGTTATAAATGGTGTTTCAGTCTATAGCAGTCATTCATGCTGAAGTTATAAAGAGAGTTTCAGTCTATAGCAGTCATTCATACTGGAGTTATAAAGAGTGTTTCAGTCTATAGCAGTCAGTCATGCTGAAGTTATAGAGTGTTTCAGTCTATAGCAGTCACTCATGCTGAAGATATAAAGAGTGTTTCAGTCTACAGCAGTCATTCATGCTGAAGTTATAAAGTGTGTTTTAGCCAATAGCAGTCATTTATACTGGTGATATAAAGAGTGTTTCAGCCTATAGCAATCATTCATGCTGGAGATATAAAGAGTGCTTCAGTCTATAGCAGTCATTCAAACTGGAGTTATAAAGAATGTTTCAGTCTATAGCAGTCAGTTATGTTGAAGTTATAAAGAGTGTTTCAGTCTATAGCAGTCAGTCATGCTGGAGTTATAAATAGTGTTTCAGTCTATAGCAATCATTCATGCTGGAGATATAAAGAGTGTTTCAGTCTATAGCAGTCATTCATGCTGGAGATATAAAGAGTGTTTCAGTCTATAGCAATCATTCATGCTGAAGTTATAAAGAGTGTTTCAGTCTATAGCAGTCATTCATGCTGAGGTTATATAGAGTGTCTCAGCCTGTAGCATTCATTCATGCTGAGGTTATAAAGAGTGTTTCAGTTCAGACATGAATAAAGGAGAGCCAATCAGAGCAGAGATTACTTCTAGCAGTCTAAAATGATCAGTTACAATGACAGACTGTTAAATTAAAATAGCGCCATAAAAGAAGATGTACTGCTGTTTCGGTATTATTATCATCACCTATAAAAGTTGCTTTTGACAGCTAGTTAAATGTAATATTTGCTATACTTGTGTTGTAGCCATTGCAAACTACCACCACCACCGTAAATAGTATTTGTAAGGGTCTTTAAGTTTCTCTAAAATTAATTTCAAATTAATGGCATTTGAATGCTAACATCTTAACCACGGAACTGTGCAAAATTTTGGAAAGTCGGTGGAAGTCCCCTTTGAGAGAAAATAAGGTGGCAACACCTTATTTGAAGTAGGAACTATTTCTTACGAGGGCAGATTTCCTCCGGACAGCGCAGAGGCGGACCGCTTTCTGTGTTTTCGTCATGGCGTCTGGCGCAGAGGTAAAAACATTACAGAAATCTCAACAAAACAAGAGTTTTAACTGCTTTTTCGACTTTGTCTGGTTAGTTCTGGACATTTGAACCGCTGGTCAACGTTGAGAAGTGCTTTTCTGAAACCAGCGTTTTCTTTACACGCCGTTTTTCGGACGGTCATTAGCCAAGCGGCTAATCTGAGCTGTAACGTTAAATCTGAGTAAACATAAATACGTGTAACTGTAAACAGTCTGAACGCTGAAACATTTAGTTAGACATTAAATCATGAAGGATTAGGTACCTGAATGTGAGTACATTGCTGATATTGTTACTATGGATGGTTTTAGGTTTTGAAAATCTTCTTTGTTGTCTATAATAAATAGTTTTCCTCGCAGGCCCTCTCAACGAAGAGCTGCCTTTTACTAGTTATTATTTCTAAGTAAGCTGTTCGTCCAGATTTTTGGTTGCCAGGAAAAAAGACGTAGATGTTTAGGCCTCAAAAGTTCCAGTCAAACCAGTTTTATACGCAAGTATCTCCAAAATGACAATTTTACACTTAAACCAGATTTTTTTTCCTTTAATTTTTCCAGAATTTAGTCCTTTTGTTGGTCCCTTCATCATGAAATCTTCAGATTATATAACGTTAAACAGCAGCTGCCTTTTCTTTGAACAGCGAAGACATAAAGACTGGGATAGGATACCGTTCGTTTTTAATACTTTCATGTTATGGACAGTTGTTTGGGAAGGGTGCTGGAGAGCACTTAGCACAATAAGTGTTAATAGCTTCTGTATCTGAATTATACACCATCCATCTATCTAACGTGATCATTGGTTCCTGTCGACTTAATTTAGTTTTTTAAGTCACTTATTGAGTCTCCAGGAATTTTAGACTGAGGTGGGCAGTGTGGACCAAAATGGGGGTAGTTGTGGGATGGAGGTTAATGAACCAGCTTTGTGACAGTAAAGGTTGCCGGTTTGATCCCATGAACCGATAGGACATGACTGAAGTGCCCTTGAGCAAGGCAACTAACCCCCAACTGCTCCCTAAGCGCTGCAGATATGGCTGTCCACCGCTTCCAGGCCATTGTGCTCACTGCGTCCTAATCTGTCTGTTCACTAGTGTGTGTATATGTGGGTGTTTCACTGCATGGGTGAGTTAAATGCAAAGGTCAAATTATGCTGTGTGCAAACACAAATGGCAAATGGTTCTAAATTAAAATATCTCGTTATGTTTTAGGCTGAATGGTGATACACCATAATTATATATTTTGGTAAATATACATCTTGCTTAGTGTTCCTTTGTAGGTAATACCGACTGATATCAAATGAATACGCAGTGACAGGGTTTCCTTTAACTCGTTAATATAAAATAAAATGAGTAGTTGTAACTGGGCAGCTGGTGTCTTATCAGCTTCTCAAAGCCTTCTTGTTCCATTGTTGCTACAGGGTCCGTATTTTCTGGTAGCCCACTGCACCTTGCTTAACATAAGACTTTAGATCACCACTCTGCCATCTCTTCTTATTACCTCCATGTGTTAATAAAAACTTGTCAGATGTAATTGTGTGTGTGTGTGTGTGTGTGTGTGTGTGTGTGTGTGTGTGTATTTACATTGTGACTGCATGTTTGCTTTTCAGTTGTGTCTGTGTATGGTCAGTTGCTTGGCAACTCAGAGGACATAACCGTCGATTTTTGATCTTCAAGAAGTTAAATCTCTATATAAACACACTTTGTGTTTTCTTACATGCTTTACTTTGTTTTACTCTCTAAATTTGATATTTTTCCTTGCACACAAAGTGCACTACTGCCAGATGCTCTCTGCGCTCGAGTTTTCAGAGGGGGGCAGGTTTGACAGTTTGGGGGCGGGACATGGGCGAACGCAATTGGTTGATTGCACCTGGTTTCATGACTGATTGCTAACTACGAACAGTCTCTCAAACTAGAACTACAACTGGTTTACTTCGCTTAATAATAAGCGTCTTATCACTTTTTATGCTCCAATATTTAGTTTACTTTAATAAAGATAAGCCAAACACAGCATTTTGTAGTTTTGTTATAGATAAATAATAAAAGGAAACTTGTGTTCAGTTTGATTTAGTAAAAAAAAATTGTGAGGAAAATCATATTGTGAATCACACTGCATCATGAGTAGAGTGTATCGTTACATCCCTAGTATGTACATACATCTATGTCTGTTTTTTTTGTATGATGCTTTTTAACTGCTGTTAAAATGTTGTTTCCTGCCTGAAGAATATTTCGGTTTGAATTGTCATTTTTTCTCTATATGGAGCAGCAGTTCATTGCTTTGCTGGTATAACAGTTATGACAAAACTCATACCTATGAAAGAATTTCAATCCCTGTGGGGCTCCATAGCTAATGTCCCACACATTCAGAGGGGTCTGATCATCAGGCTGTTGTGTTCTACTGTCAGATTTTTAATTTGTGTCATTTTACATGCACTTTACTGATATCCTAACTCATCAGCCTTTTTTCCTCTATCTGAAGGTATCCACACCAGTCAACGATGAAGAACCCACTGAAACTGTAGCATCGCAGAAGAGAGAAGAAAGGCTAAGAAAGTTCAGAGAGCTTCATTTTAAAAGGGTAAGATGAAAAAAAACTAATCTCTGCTATAGTTTAGCTTTGTAAGGAAGATTCGTTTTATTAGACTGCTTGCTGCACAAACTGCAAAACAAATGACCGTCTGATCGTTTGAACTCCTCCTTACATTGGATGTTAAGCGAATTATTATTAACTAATTATGCTGACATCTGGCCCAGCACTGAATTTTATTGTATGACTACATCAGGTTTTAAAAAAAAAAAGAAAAAAAAAATTTGGCAGAGAATCTTAAGGTAATCTGGTTTGGGAGAAATTGCTACTGATGTAAACTGTATTTTTTCTAATGTAACTGAAATTCCTAATGTTGTGTGTGTAGAATGAGGCTCGTAAGCTGAATCATCAGGAAGTGGTGGAGGAAGACAAGAGGCTGAAACTTCCCTCAAACTGGGAGGCTAAAAAAGCCCGACTCGAATATGAGCTCATGGTGGATGAAAAGAAAAAGGTAGGCTGATTAATTTTTGTACCATTGGTTGCAGTGTTCTTCAAAAGCAATGCAATACTTCATTATCAGCGATGCACTTATTGGACAGGCATTTGAGTCAGATTTAATATTTGAATCTAAGGTTTCGTTCAAAAACTTAGTCTCCACTGTGGTACATTCATTAACAAGTGTCGCATTATTATTATATCAATCAGTCCATCTTCTAGCTGATCATGCTCTGTTTCATTCAGCTGTTCTAAGCATGATTGCTTTTTTCTAACGAGTTGGTTTTTCTCAGTTATCAGACAATGTTGTGGTTAATTTGTTGGGATTAATAGTCTTTAAAGGCGTCTATGTTTGTCCTTTGTTGTTGGTTCTATCGTCCAACTTTCACACCCGTCGAGAATCACAGAGAAGACCTCGGCCTGGGCTGTTATCTTTGTTTGTAGGGACAAATGGCTGCATTAAAGATGTTGACGGCAACCATTTAAAATGGTACTGCAGTGCAGGTTGAAAAGACTGGAGAGATGTGTCTGGTCCTCACTGCTTGCATGTGTTGCAGTTAGAGCTGGGCGATAAATCGTTTTTATCAATTATTTCGACTATACAGTTAAGGATGATGTGTTTTCATGAAAATCGTTTTTCTCTCAGTTTTAACCTCTGCCACTGACACCCTTCTTTGGGCTTCCGTAGTTACCGCAACCTCCCCCCTCCCACGTGCTTGCCATAGACACACCTAACCAACATGCTAGCGATTGGGGGGAAAGCCAGAATTTGTCCCCAAGAAAGGAATAACTTCCTCCATGATCTGGAATTGGTTTGGTATTGCGGCGTCAGACGCAGACCAAACAAGTCCTCGCTGTAAGGTGTGTTTGAAAACGGTTTCTTCCAAAGGAAGCAGCACGAGAAACTTATTCCAACACCTTAAACAGAAGCATGCAGCAGAGCGGGAGAAGTGTTGCTCCCAGCAGAATGAAGACAGCCACTCCGCTAGCACACCACCCAAAATAAAGCTAGCAATCGTCCCTGACACATTTTCCAACCCTGTGTCATATGATAAGAGACAGGTTGGAAGGCAATCACAAATGCTATAGAGATGTTTATTGCTAAAGACATGGTGCCCATATATACGGTGGAAACGACAGACAGGTGGAAAAGACCAGAAGTACGTGCTACCAAGCTGCAAAATCTTTTTTTTTTTTTTTGGGCCACAACTGTATTACAACTTACGCCAAGGAATTACTAGAGAGCTGGAGGAGGACATGTCATATCATGTCGCCACCACTAACCTGTGGTCCAGCCGAACGATGCAGCCCTACATGAGTTTAACGATACATTTTGTTAAGGACACCTGGGCTCTGCAAAGCGTCTGCCTTCAGCAAAAAAAACGATTAAAATCTATTTTTTGTGACAAAATCTTCGATTTTTAAAAGGCCCCATCGCCCAGCTCTAGTTGCAAGGTTGAGTACATTGAACCCACACAAACGAGTGCAACATTAACTTTGACAGTGGCAACCGAGAACAAGTCCTTCGCAGATCAGCTAATTTATACAGTTGCAATGACTTGTTCATGTGTTTTAGCATGACTGTGTTAACCAGCACTGCCCAGCTGCACACAGACCACAAAGTAAGAAGCACTTGAGTGTTGTAATTGCTTTACATGGCCCTCCCTGCTAGTAGCCGTGATAAATTAGTTAAGGTTAGCTAACATGAGCTCAGCTCAGCACTTACCTGTCCAGAAGAACATTGGCCAATTCGCCATCCATCTGAAAGTCCTTCAGGGCTCTCAGCGATCTCCATCTTTCAAATGCATTCACTCGTGGATCACTACATCTCTGGTCACGGAGCTTATTAGAGGGGGGCTGTGGCTCGTTAGGTTGGCTGGAATTTGACATAGTCTCTGTTGGTCCAATTCATCCTTGTCCACGTCTGCATTACGCTTTGTTTGGCCGCCAATTAGATTTATATCTGGCAACCCAGGGTGTTGAAACGGTACTTGGAAATGGGCAGCGGAGAGGATCTCAGGCCAAAACACAAACAGATTTTTTTGCTTCAAACGAGAACATAGAAGCCATTTTTTTAAATTGGCATGTTTACTTAATCTCTGCTGGCATATCACAGTCATTTCATGATTTTATTCTGTAAATATATTACATATTGTTCATTTAACAGTTCTTAATGTGTATCAGCTCAGGACTCTCTTTCATTCAGTAACCTGTGGTCAGATATCAGTTGGGTTGGCACATCACTGCCAATGATTTAGCTCTTGAATCATGTTTACTACTATATTTATATCTATTTTTATTGACTTATTTTTTACTTTTGTCTTATTCCTGATTCTTATTTAGTTTTTGTTTTTCTTTTATGATTTATCTTAATTTTGTCTCTGTTCTTATTGTTTCTTTTACATTTTAAGTACTCATTAAAATTCATTTAAACTTATTTTCAATCCCTTTTTGTTTAATAATTGTAATGCTCAGCTGCATTGTAAATGAGGGTCTTCCTCAATGAACTCCTGAGTGAAAATAAAAGTTGATTGATTGTGGGAGGTTGGCCTCGGAAGCAACGGCAGCAGAATATCTTTCCCCTTCGAACAAGTACAGACATGCTGTGTTGTAAAAATAATAAATCAATTTGAATAAACACAACTTTCCCAATAATTAGCCATGTATTAAACCTCGCTTAATCTATACTTGTTGACAGTACTCTGTTTTGTTCTTATATGATGACAAACCTTCCTGAATTTCAGCCAGTGAGGGCAAACACTTATTTCTTTATTATTAAGCATAACATTGGCGGCCTAAAAACTTGCACTAAAACAGCTTTTCCCTCTTTTCCCATGAAATCTGCCCGACATTCACCGTTTCATCAAAGACCTAGTTTCACTGGAAGCTACAATTTACTGCTCAGTCCCATGAGTTGGAATTAATTGTGTCATTGATTCGGTTTGCGTATGTGTTGCGGATGGCCACCGTATAACACTGAGTTCTTCAGAGGCCCTATCTGGCCCCATGCTTCTTTCAGATCAGGGGAATCTCCCATAGTATAGAACACCATGTAGCCTTGCTGGCTACTTTTTTTATGTAAGCCCTGCATGTGATGATGACTTGAGGTCAAATTGTAAGACCAAGTACAGGTTTTAAGAGGGTCCTAGATATTTTTGCCAGTACAAGTTCCACATTTCCTGTGACACTTACTGCAAAGGCACACTGATAGCCCGGAGTCAGCTTTTGGGCCAGTGTGTTTGCGCTTGTCTATGTTGTAAACAAGCTGTTTATGCCTAGGAATGTGCTGCACGTGGGGAGGACTATGACCGTGTGAAACTGCTGGAGATCAGCGCAGAGGATGCTGAACGGTGGGAGAAGAAGAAGAAAAAGAAGAACCCTGATCCTGGTTTCTCAGGTGAGACTTACTGATTGACTGCCTAAGTTGCATATAGTGTTTCCATTCTTAGTGTCATCTCTTCTTGCTTATTCTTATTGTGTTATTATTGTGGCCATTAAGCAAAACACATACCTTCCATCACCTCACAGGCATTTCTGGTTGAAGACATGCCTGCAAAAGTTGTAGAAGACCATTACAATACTTTTCATCCTGCCCCAAGATCACTTCTGCCCCTTCACTTTCACTGATCTTAAAGCCCTGATGATGGTCCATTATCACCATCTATTTTTCTTTTAAATTATATTTTTGCACTTCTTTTAACTTCACAAAAGTGAGAACTGCTCTGTACTTTGACAGCTGCAAAAAAACTGTTAGTGAATTGTTAATTATTATTAATCCTCCTTATTTAATTCCGAATTAGTCACAAACTCTTAATGTATTAATATATTATTCATATATTACTCTTAATATATATTTTTTATTATGTAAATATACATGCAGTATGTTGCCCAAAATTCAACTGTTCACAAAAAGGTGTGACAAATATACAACTTAATATTAATGATGTAGTATTATAAGTTCTGCGCAAGGACTTTTATTGGTGTAGCCTGGTGTGGTTGCCCAGGCAGAAACAGAACTCCAGTCTGCAGCTTGGAGTCAGCTTTGAAAACCCCATCCATCCATTATCTTCCCCTTTACCTGCTAGTCAGGGTCACGGGCGGCTGGAGCCAATCCCAGTGTCCTTGGGTGAAGGCGGGGTAGACCATGGACAGGTCGCCAGTCCATCTCATGGTCAACACACACTCACACCTACAGGCAGAGTGAGGATCCTAACATGCATGTGTTTGGACTGTGGGAGGAAACCGGAGTACCCGGAGGAAACCCACTCAAGCACCGAGAGAACATACACACTCCACACAGAACCACCCAGACCGGGAATCCCACCCGGATCATCTTACTGTGAAGAGACTAACCACTGTGCTAACCACTACACCACCGTGCGTTTGAAAGCCCCACCTATTAAAAAGAAGATATTGATTAATACAGCTAGTTACCATATTTGGGCCAGACATGACTTTTAATTGTAAAGAACTTTATTTTGGGCTATTACAGTCAACAGCAGTAAGCACTCAAACAAAGTACCTATTTGAAATACTTAGTGTAGCTGCAAGGAAAGCAATCACAAAATATGGCTTAAGCCTGAAACACCCTCCATTGAGAACTGGTATTATATAATCTATGAAATCTTTGTGATGGAAAGAGTAACTTTTTCTATTAGGCTTCAGAATGATAGATTTGAAAGAATTTGGAAGAAGTGGAAAAGGTATATCTCCCTGAAATACCCTTCTTTTGTTTAAATAAATTAAATATACTTTTGATTTATTTACTATAACTATAAGTCTGTACTGTACCCAATTTTTTTTTCTTGCATGCATATTTTATTTTATTTTATTTAATTTGAGATTTGGATGTTTTACTATATATTTTTATTATTATTATTATTATTATTATTATTATTAGTTTTGTATTTGTTAAAAGCAAAAGAAAGACAATTGATGAATCACATAATAGGGGTAATTTAAAATGTTATCTGAAAATTCTGTTGTACTGAAATGTGAACTGAAAAAAAAAAGATATTGGATAGATATTGAGATTTTGCTTGAGAATCCATATCCAAGTCTAAAGACTTGTACTGGTATGTACTGGTGTTGCGTGGACTAGTCAACCAGACTACTAATGGACCCACTAATCTGTTTTCTGGGCAGCGGCAGTAAAAACTGCTGTGAACAGACAGCAGAAGGAACGGAAATCTGTTTTTCTGCCAAACACAAAGTGCGGAGTACTGTATTAGAGTGGAAATACTACACAAGATGAAAACAATTACACTGCAAGCTGTGCAAGACTGCAATGAAATGCAGGCTCAAATGGCCTCGGATCAGAAAGTTCAGAAGTTCAACCCCTAAAAACTGAGACGTACAAAGTAAATAATGGTACTTGCATGTTACAAGCTTACAAAAAAAACATTTCCACATTTCTCTTACGACAGGATGTTATAAACACTCAGCATATTGTCTGTTTACGCTCCACCACAAGTTCTGTGTGTAAACCAGTGCAGGAGTAAGGTAGATACGGAGTTGAACTCAGAGCTCCCTGTTCAGCATGAGTCACTATTTCTCTCTCCAGTATGGTGGCCATGTGGCGAGATTAAAGGATGCAGAAATCAAACCATGCCGAGCTTATTTTTTGACACCTGTTTGTGATTGGTTCTGGTAATTAGGTAATTACAGTCTGCCCTCAATCTCTCACTCCTCTGTCATCTCTCTCTGGCTTTCATGTGATTTCATTTCTCTGTCCCATTTCTTACTTCTCCGCTGTCTCGGCAGGATACGCGGAGGCCCAGCTGAGGCAGTACCAGAGGCTCACGAAGCAGATCAGGCCTGATATGGAGGGCTACGAAAGACAGAGAGAGCAATAGTAAGTTGCAAGGATCTGCTGAATTGCACGTCATCATTGATGTACAGAATTCCTATACAAGAACGTTTTAAAGACTGTAGAAGCCAACAAAAGTGCTGTACAAGTCAAAATAACAGCAAATAATATAAAATAAAGAATTTTTACAGCATTTAGACTGATAGTGCTGTATTGACCTTTAATATAGTCATTTTTTAACAGTACCTCAATATAACATGTACAAATTTATACCATATTTAATTGTTATTTTAAATGTTATTTTTGTATTTGGTGCAAAGTAATACATATAAGAAACAAACATGCATGTTTTGCCCTGTTTATCATGTTTTGATACTAAAACAAGTGCAGACTCTAAACATTTCAATAACTGCGTTTAAATGTATTTTAAGGGTAATTTGGAGAACACTTACTTGTATGTTAGGGGTGTAAGAAAATATTGAAATATCGGGATATTATGTTTTGTGATACTGTATCGATACACAGATTCCTGGCGAACAGTGAGTCATTGTGTGTTGTGTTTAAATCTCTGACCACTAGATGGCAGTGTTGTAATCCATTTTCAGCTCCACTCCAACATTAACAAGCAGCACAAGGGTGCAATGCTATTGTAAACATTGGCAAACCCGTTCATATAGTACTGTGTTTATATTAGTGTTGTACCGATACAGTATCGGTATCGGCGCCAATACTGGCACTTACACACAGTATCGGTATCGGCAATAGAGAGCGCCAATACCATGAAGCTTATTGACTAAATGGCTGCACGTGTTTTTACATTGTGGCAATTTTTATTTTTTCATAGCTCTGTGCAGTTACTCAACCAGTAAATAGTGTTATTTTAAGATTATTATATCTTATTCAGGATAAGACATAAAAAGAATACAACATATAAAAAGTGGAACACTATAAATATCAGGATTTATAGCCATATATCGAGCATTTAAGTCAGAGTTGGGATCGGTATCGGTACTCTGTATCGACAGATACCTGAAAAGCTGGTATTGGTATCGGTAAGGAAAAAGTGGTATCAGTGCATCCCTAATTTATATAGTAGGATTTAAAAAATCGCAATATATTACTTTGCTTGCAATATCGCAGTATATCGAGATATATTAAATCGGGACCACTGTATCGTGATATGTATTGTATCGCCAGGTTCTTGTCAATACCCAGCCTTATTGAATATGCTTGTGTGTTTTCTCAGTGGTGAAGATTTCCACCCCACCTCCAACAGCCTGATCCACGGAACCCACGTACCCTCAAAAGAGGCCATCAACCGCATGCAGGAGGACGTTGAGAAACAGTAAGTAGAAGAATCGGGGTCTGTGCAGAGAGCTGTGTTTCAGACAGCCATAGTTGCGTGTGTGAATCTGGGACATCTCCCATATTTCTTAATGGGCCACAATGGGCTTAATGTGCTGAATGAGTTTCCCAGATAAAATGCAATGATCTTATCTGCCGTGAAGGCACTCCAGGCCCCCTCGTATCGCAGACTCCATCAACCCTCTCATTTCTCTCATTTTCCACACTGGCTTTTTTTTTGTTCCAGTTATGCCCACGTTCTCAGATCCGCATCTGGCTGCAGTGTGTATATTCACTTAATACACGGCACTGGTTTTATACAGCGTTGCCGCAGGTCCTTAAAAAGAGTGTTATGGTATCTTTCAGTAGATTTATAAATGTAAGGTCACAGAGTGTCTAATAAACATATTTAATTTGAGGATAAAGGCTAAAGACTGTGCTAACAAGAGTATATTAAAACGTCCACTAAACACATCCTGTTGACTAATAAATCGCCATGCATCTCAAAACAAACCATATTTGATTTTCAAACAGCGGCTTTGCATAAACTAGACATTAATGTGAGCCATATTTGAATTTGCGTGTGCTGTGGAAATGGTATGTTGACTTTGTTAAGGTCTTAAAAAAAATATTAAAGTCAAAATAATTCAATTTGATTAAAAAAAAAAAAAACCTCCCAGAAACACTGTTGTAGCATGCCGTCTGCCTTCTAATGCTTTCTCATGCCTGTAAAAACGCCGGCTTTCCAAATTGTTTTTAGTCCAAACGACAAACATTATATCTGTCGCTCTGCTTGAACTTGACCTATTAAAGACCATGCAGGCTTATAGTGAACAAAACTTTCCCACATATCTAAATATTCGCGACTTTACTTGTGAGAGTACCGCTACTGGAAATATTGCCTAAGCCCACCCATGTGTATTTTGTTGTGATGTCAGCCCTCATCAGCACTCAAAACCTTTCATGAACTTAAAAGAAAGGTTGAGCGAAAAATCTAATTTACATCGTTTTCCACTTCATCCCACATGTATTTGATCTGCCAAGGCATGTTTGGTGCTTCTTCAGTTTATAACTGGAGCAGGTTTAAAGTCGCCAACAAACAGTGGTCACTATTAGGGCTGCAGCTCTCGGTTATTTTAGTAATATTGGTTGAAATTCGGTTGATTATTCCATTAATTAATTGAGTGATTGAGCAAGAAATACTTTTGCTTTAATGAAGAGTGATAGTAAATATACACAAGGTGAAATAAGACAGGTTTAAATAAATAAACGGCTAATTTTTCTGCATATGCATTTTTATTGCTTTAATTGCGTACAGTGATATTATCAGACAAAACCCAACCCATTCAGTTCATTTAAGTGCCACACGTTGCTTTTACGTTGCAAGTTATCTTCCCGAACTAGTAGTTTCCACAGAACTACAGCTCGGGCACGATGTAAGCCACTACTGTATTCTTTGGAAGACTTTGTTGAGATTGTGAGAGGCAAAAAATAAAGAGTGTGTACATTCTTAGCCATTACATATAGCTATAATTACCACACTATGTTTACCAGCCTACTTCTGAACTAGCAGTCGTACAGCTTTACGTTAAATGCAAGCGTAAATGCTAAACCAGAGATGTTATGCCATTGTGATAGGCTAATTCAGTTTTACAGTAGACGCACTGCACAGTTTTTTGTTTATTGTTTGTTTTTTGTTTGTTTTTTGTTGTTTTTTTTCTTTCCACTTGAAATGATCCCAGACTTTGGACGCTTTCTGTTTTCTCTGGCCTGTCTCTTCTTTTCGCCTCTCACTGTGTTGCAATCCGCACCACCAAATCACATCATCTTTACGCCACGAGCCAGCAGCTTAAGCGCCCTGTACAAGAGAGTAATAGTCATCCATGTCAAAACACAGTGAGCTGTTTGTAGTTATGTGGATTAAAAGAAGCTTCTATGCTAAAACGCAGGGATCGTTTATTAGTGATCGAGTTGCTCAAGTTTCCCAAGGAATCTTTTCAGGCTTAGTCAATAGTCACCCAAGTTCTCAATAAATAGGGTTGTGCGATGTGGACAAAAAATATCTGGATATTTTCTGTAATTTTGTTAATAACAATAATAATCAATATTTTGCATGATTTAAAAATGTGTTTGTATAATTATAACCTATATCTTAACGAATATTAATATCCATTCTTTATCTTCTGCGTTATCTCGTTGGTCGGGGGCACTAGCGGGGCTGGAGCCAATCCCTGCGTGGTCAGGCGAAGGCTCTTTAGTGAATGACACTGCTGAAGTTTGCTGAGTGTGTGTTTAGTCAGACACCCTAGCTGATCTAGGTATGTCTCGGACAGCACGCTCCCAAAGCTGTTCATGCTCCTCATACTCTGTTCATGTTCCTCATACTCTGTTCATGCTCCTCATACTCTGTTCATGCTCCTCATACTCCTCATACTCTGTTCATGCTCCTCATACTCTGTTCATGCTCCTCATACTCTGTTCATGCTCCTCATACTCTGTTCATACTCCTCATACTCTGTTCATACTCCTCATACTCTGTTCATGCTCCTCATACTCTGTTCATGCTCCTCATACTCTGTTCATACTTCTTATACTCTGATCATACTCTGTTCATACTCCTCATACTCTGTTCATGCTCCTCATACTCTGTTCATGCTCCTCATACTCTGTTCATGCTCCTCATACTCTGTTCATACTCCTCATACTCTGTTCATACTTCTTATACTCTGATCATACTCTGTTCATGCTCCTCATACTCTGTTCATGCTCCTCATACTCTGTTCATACTTCTTATACTCTGATCATACTCTGTTCATGTTCCTCATACTCTGTTCATGCTCCTCATACTCTGTTCATGCTCCTCATACTCTGTTCATGCTCCTCATACTCTGTTCATGCTCCTCATACTCTGTTCATGCTCCTCATACTCTGATCATACTCTTCATGCTCCTCATACTCTGTTTATACTTCTCATACTCTGTTCATACTTCTCGTACTCTGTTCATACTCATACACTGTGTGGTGGTCTGTTGGGAGATGATGGAACAGGTTAGCTGTTGAGTGATCTGGGCAACATCAGTCTTTTCAGAGCCAAACTAGCTCTACGCGAATGAAGTTGATCCTCCCCTTAAATCTAAGGAGGTAGACTGCGAGGCTGGCGGTGTCTGAGTTTCTTCCCCTGGTGCAGTGTGTTCACTTATTTTCAGCTTTAGGTGTGTTGTTTAGGCAGCTGTGCTAGCTTTAGCCTATGCTAGTACTCTCAATGGGCACTCACAGCAGCCTGTACTAAAGCTCGTGGAGTCGAGGCGTGGAGTCGAGTTCTGACTGGTGTTTTTTCTCACAGTCAGTAGCGTACTCGATAACATCCAAACTCCTCTCAACCTGCTGAACTAGATCTTCATTGACTTGTTCATGTGGTGCTGTGAACTATAAAAAGGAGCGCAAGTTTAGCCTGAAGATTAACCCAGACAGGATTAAAACTGTGTTTACATGGCACCAGTAAAAGAGACCCAAATCCAATTTTCTTTGTTAGACAGTTCAGAATGTCTTTTAAATGTGACTTGCATTCGTTTAAGAAGGTCTCTCTTCTACACTGACCCACATACGCAAAAGAACAGAGGTGAACAAACAAGACTGCGGGCAGATGCAGGTCAGCTTCCTCAGGTTTCAGATTGATCTTCACCAGCAGGAGCGGTCACAAAGTCTTAGCTGGGCTTTTCATTTAGAGTGCTTGCTATAAAAAGGCATTTCTTTAAAATGGCTTTCAGACGTTTAACTCCTTGATAATTTTCATGAATGCGTTTTCAGTAACTTATCATCAACCAAAGGGTTGAGGCCATGGATGCCAATTTTGATTGACAGGAAAGTCAAATGAATTCTGTTCTGTCTGTTCAGCTTAAGTCATGTTGCTATATATCGGAAATGTATCAGATTTCAGTATCACATATGATGGTTTACCCAGTTGGAGTTAAAAATATCAGGTTCGGTGTTATTTTTATGTTCACGCTGCTTCATTAATAACACCGCTGTGTCATAAGATCAGATTCGGGCCCTTTTACCTGCTGGGTAAACTGAGCCTATGTGTCTGCATGACATGCAGGAACACAAAAGGCTCTAGGCTGGTGTTTGGTAGCTCCAGTTCCAAAATAAAGCAAAAGAAGCTAATTTGGACATGTGTTTGCTGATTCATTACATCTGGGTGATTGAAAAACTTGAGAATTGGTTTGTTTTGTGGAGCCACACAATAAAAAAAAGGGGTTTTACACATACTTTGGAATAGAAAGCAGTCCGGTCAATACTCCAGCGAAACCTGCTCTTCCTACCGAGGCATATACTTTGACGCACATTGAAGCTCATTGTTGCAGCTAAAAGCTTCAGCACATAGTAAATCCCTGCAGGTAGATTTTCTTATTTGGAAAGTAATGCTGAAAAAAAAAAAAAAAAAAAAAGAGGCTTCCAAAAAAAGGCTAGGTGTATCCAAACTTTTGATTTGCAGTGGGTGTGTTTATGCACACTGGACGTGCCTCTTACTCATTAACAGGGTTGGAAAGTTTTGAAAAGCACTCAGCAATTAAGATATATGTATTTACATTACGGTGCCTGGTGTTCTAGCCCCTGTCGTGCGCGCCGGTCCTCAGTTGTGTGTTTAACTGCTACAGACGTGTAGATGCGTATCTGGATAGATGTGTAGATTGGTGTGCGTGTGGGAGGACGTGCTCTGCAGTAGATTAGACTCTGCTCTTCTGTTTTGAGGGAGCTGCTTTTAGCTCCTGTGAGAGATTATACAGGGCTGTGGCTGCCAGAGCATGACGCACAACCACACTTTGAAGATGTTCAAACAAAGTGTGTGTGCGTGTGCGTGCATGCGCATGGTTAAGGAGGTGTATCTTGTTGGAGACTGACACTGTAAGTCACAAAGTCAAACATTAGACACAAAGTACGACGATTAGTTTGCGTGAGGTTAAGTAGACTGATTTTAATTGGCCACTCAGGACTCCAAGCCAATGAATTTTGGGGGAATATATATATGTATATATATATATATATATATATATATGTATATATATATATATATATATGTATATATATATATATATATATATATGTATATATATATATATATATATATATATATATGTATATATATATATATATATATATATATATATATATATATATATGTATATATATATATATATATACACACACACACACAGAATCACAGTGAAATGTTCTTGTGTTCAATGGAGTATCTTCCTTCCTTAACACAACAATGGACTGACGGGTCTCTAAAGAAAGTTGTATCTTTCTGGTCATTTTGAGTCGGTCAGCAAGACATCAACTGCTGATCTTCAGATACTAAACTAACCTGGAATGTTGTTCTCCCTTTTATACTCACTTATTAGTAGAATGTGTTACATAATTGAGCAAGAGTGTCCTAACAACCAATTAGTCCAGTAACATCCTTAACTTGGATTGGCAGCCGTACCAGGAGATTTAGACAGAGGACTGAGAATTGCTGATAATAGGACTATCTCGTCGCTGTCCAATGAAAAACAAGTATCTTTAAAATTGCAGCTTTACAGGAGACCAAAAACCTGTTTTACTTTCAATGGAAGTACTTTTACTTGGAGCACTTCTATTGGTCCATTCATTATGAAATTTTCACACAATGTAAATGACCATTGGCGTGTTTAAATTATGTAGAAAACCCCAAATCAACAAAAGGAGAACAACTACAGAAAAGTTTTGAAAGTCATTTACATGTTTACATTGTGTGAAAATTTCATGATGAATGGACCAATAGAAGTGCTCCAAAATTCCATTGAAGGTAATGTATGTTTTTGGTCTCTCTTGTAAAGTTGCAATTTTGTTTTTCATTGGACAGCAATGATATATATATATATATATATATATATATATATATATATATATATATATATATATATATATATATATATAAATAAATAAAACTTGCAATATAGTTCTAATAATCCATTTAAACCCAAAGCATGAATGGAAAAACTACAGTTCTACAGGACAAGGTACCTGCTGCTATAGAGTGTGTATGCATATTATACTTTTTACCAGCATTTGTATGTGATTTAAAGAGATATTACATATAGCTTCATTTGTGTTATATATGACTATATTAATGTTTCCAATTATCCGAATCGCCATCCAAAGTTGCTGCCTTTCCGATACCTTTGTTATTAATGCACATATCTGACACCACCACACTCAGCAGTAGGCACTTCTATAGTCTGGCCTAATGTTCCACCCCCAGTGTTGCTGGCTTCATATAAATGTGAATGACTCATTGAGTACAATTAACAAGCATTTCTGTAGTTGTTCTCTGTCCCACCCTGTGTTCAATAAATCCAATCAAACATGCTTTTTTCGGTTCTGTGAGACACGGGCGGGAATGAAGAAGCTGCTTCGCTCCCACAGCGAGAGAAGAGTTCAATTCACTCAATCCAAAAACTAGAAACACTCACTGTAGCCAAACAAATGTGACTCATGCATTCCGCTCAAGTCCTACCCGAAATGTTTTAGGTGTGAGCAGAGTGAGGTTTCGGTGTGTAGTGCAAACAAGGTGTGCGGCCCCACACTGCTGCTGTAGTAGTTTGAATGTATCCACAATGCTTTTTACGTAGCGCTTGCTGCACAACTGTTCAGATGTTTGCAGTAATACATTTACAGTTCTAGACGTCATACAGTTTTCAGTCTGTATATAGGCTTTCTTGCTTGCAACCATATACTGAAAACGTAGCTCCGGTCCTGATGTTTGCCCTTTTGACACTGTTGATGACTTATGCTGCTTGTAACATAAATTGAATTAAAAATGTATATAATATTATGCTGTTTTTGTTTAATATTAAAATGTCAGTGTCCAATGAAACACATGTAGAAAACTTAAAAACGACAAACATGGAGATGCATCATTTGAATAAGCCAATGGTCGTTTACATTGTGTGAACATTTCATGATGAATGGATCAATAGAAGTGCTCCAAAACAGCTTGGAAAAAAGTCTGGTTCCATCGACTTACATTGAAAGTAGAGTTAATATTAATTAATCTATTATGACAATATTAATATATATTAATAATTATACTAAATTGCTTTGGTTCAGTTTTCTTAATAATAACTCAACTATTTCACTTTAGCAGCCTATAACGTCTATGGCTCAGAGTGCATTATTTCTGTAACATGTTAACATTTATTTAATGAAAGCTGTGAGTAGAAGCGGCATTCCTATACATTTTCAAACCATAAACATTACATTTATGGTAAATGAACAGCAGCCCCAAATATTGGTTACTGGTATCCCTATTTACTAATACATGGTATGTGGTATAGATTGCGGTGGAGCTCTAATCTATATGACTCCACATCCTGATATTGTGTACAAAGCAGTTCTGCTTGCTGGTGTCTCTAATTCTTTTGTGTTCCTTTCAGAATTGAGAAACGCGCCAAGTACAGCCGCCGCAGAGCGTACAACGATGACTCGGACATCGACTACATCAACGAGAGGAATGCCAAGTTCAACAAGAAGGCGGAGCGCTTCTACGGCAAATACACTGCTGAGATTAAACAGAACCTGGAGAGAGGAACCGCAGTGTAACCCCCAATACTGCCATCGTGGACTTCATTTTTCTCCAATATATCAAGCAGTGGTTAGATAAAGGGGGGGCAAACGTGTTCTCTTCAGTTTCAGTTAGCGTAGCTGATGCATATAAACTGCTGTGGCCTGTGTATTATTTGATCTAATGGAGTCTATATGTCTATAATACTTTTAATTTTAATATGAAAGCTGAAAACGTTGCATACTTTCTCTCTATTTTGCTGTCTGAAACCCTTTTGTGCTACACGTTTCTTGAATAATAAAAAAAAAAAGTTTGTTTTTAAACACCAGTGTTCTTGTGGCCAGGCGTGGGGCTGTGCGAGCGAGGCGGAGGGGAATGAGCGTGAGAAGTCGGCGCTATCGTTTTTTCTTCAGGGCGCGAAGGGGCTATGAGTTAGGGCTCATAGCCTGTGGAAAAGTGTCAGTGTGTAGGTACCGCAGGAGAAAACAAATCGGCAATTCAATTAGGCCATTATCTCTCCTATCTCCCCATCAGGTCTAGATGCCTCAGAGCAGCAAGATGTCAGAGGGAGAGGCTTGTGACCTGAACCAGCTTCAAAGTAGACTACAGCTGTTCCCAGGCTGCCCTGATATGTTCACGCCCATGTCAGAATTAAAGTGTCCAAGCGCCCCCCAGAGGAAGAGACTGAGAAGACTTCTCGATTCTTTTACAAGGTAGCAATGCCTGGAGAACTGACGAGAGAGAGAGGGAGAGAGAGAGGGAGAGAGGGAGAGGGAGAGAGAGGGAGAGAGAGAGAGATATGCATTTCTTTATTATCCTGCACTTAAGCAAAGAAATGAGCAGCGCTACTCAGAAGCTGGGTCCAAATCGCTTCATTAGTTGTAGCGCTGGGTGGTGTTTCATCCTCATGAGGTTTCAGTTTAAAGCCCCCTCCAACCCCTTTCGCTGTGGGAGTCGAACAAGCAGCACGCTGGCCACATCTGCATATGAATGAATGTTATGAATTAGGCCTGGTGGGGTTTGGAGATAATTGGTTTTTCGGGGGCTGCTTTCAAAGCCCTGGTGTGTTGGGAATTAGAGCCATGCCTTGTTTATGATTTCTCTCTTTTGTTCTCAGAGGCAGTATCGGCTCGACGAGGGGGTCCGCACAGATGAATTCCTTTGATATGTGATCGTGATGCTAAAAACGAGATGAAGTCGAAAACTGAAGTGTGTGTGTGTACATAGGAGCAGGTTTAGAAATCTAGTGTTTGCAGGTAAGATGTGTAGTGGCATCGCAGGGAAGACACCTGGTAGTTCAGTGTACAGTGCGGCGCATGTGTCCCACAGTAAAGGCGAGTCACAAAGACGAGTTAGACTACACGTGCATCTGTTTACACTCTTCTCAAAAGAGAATCACACTTTGCAGCCTTTAAAAGAATACTTTCAACTTAATCTGTGTCTGCTATATGTGTAGTGAATGGATGGCTACTGAAGTAGTTCAGTAGGGTTAAGGTCAGTTCCTGCTTACCATAACCATCCAACGCCTTCTGCACAGGGACACGCTCAGGCTGAAACAGAAACATGTTCTTGCCCAAACTGTTGCCACAAAGCATATAATTGTAAGGACATAATTGTCTGATGTCTTTTTTGGTGTAGTATTAACATCACCCTGGAACTAAGAGACCCATTATCCCTCCTCCACCAAACCTGCTGACATTAAGTAGTGCTCCAGTAGGTAGTGTTCCCAGTTCCCAAACCCAAATTCATCCGACAGACACTGATAGTGAAGCACCACTCCAAAGAACACATTTTCACTGCTCCAGTATGCAGCTATGGGGTGCTTTACACCACTCAATCCAACATTTTGCATTGTGTGTAGTGATCTTCAGCTTGGATGCTCCATATAGCTCCTGATTCAGAGTCCCTTTGCAGATGTTGCATTCTATAGTGAATAATGCAACAGAGACTAAACGTTTTTTTTCTTTATACAGTGCAAGGCAGCACTTCATTCCATTTGTTGTTCAATTTGCTTGTCAATGTATTGCCCCTCCCTGATACGTTATGATTATGATTGGAGGAAATTGCTTCTTTGAGTGCATTTCAATTCAATTCAACTTTCCCATTATAGATTATGCATAAACATTAAATTTAAACACAAAAAAGATTAATAATAAATAGACACTACTATACAAGTATGTGCAATAGAAAATACAATAAATAAACAATTCACTATAGACCAGGGGTATTTAATTAGAGTTCAGTAAGGTCCACCTAGAGGAGATTTTTCTCAGGCCAAGGTCCGGAGCTTGTGATTCAGTGGTGTATCTTGTTTACTGAAGTTGTCTAGTATCAGCATCTTATACCATGAACTACTGAAACACCAACACATCACACATACCGTTCAGTATACTGTTTAAATGCTGAACTGAATAAAGGCTTTTTTCATCATAAAGTTTTTATTTATAATAAATAAAATGTTTAGTCTTGTTAACTGAGTTTCACATGTTAACAGTTTATCTTACTCTTGTATTCCTCCACACTTTCTCTTGTTCAGTGAGAGAAAGGAGCTCTTGGTTGTCCAGCCAGGACTTTAAACCTGGGCTGAAACCGTGTTAGGACCATTCTCACACACACGTGAGATATCCGAGCTGTTCTGTGTGGAGCGTACATCTGTCTCGGTCCGTTCCTGATTTTTTAGAGCACTGCTGCTTCTCATCTGTGTGCACGCCACACTCCCGAGTCTGCACAGATGTGATTGGCTGAGGGAGCGCATTTGGTGATTTTACTACACACGTGATTGGTCTGTATATACCGTAAAGACAAGAAAAGTTCAGCTTAAAATAAACACTGCCAACGTTAAATTATTCTCAATAAATTATCAGTTTGGGTTTGCATTGGACAACGTCTGGGTCCAGACCCGGACTGTGGTCCGCCTATTAGTGACCTCTGATATAGAAAATAAAGACAAAGCAGTAGAATCAGGTGGTGTATTGATACTTGGCACATAAATTGATTGTGCATATCTGCATATCGAAGTATGAAGTTCTGTAAGAGGAATGGTACCTGTAGATATTACTCCTTTACATACATCAGAGGTGTTTCAAGTACATGCATTTACTAGATCAATATCTAAAGCTTCATCAGAAAAGCGTCCAATAGAATGGCCATCGGTTTCATTCATCTACTCAGATTACTTGACGTTCACCTGAGGATAAGCATGAAGGATTGGAACATCAGCTTCTATATGAGCTCATGATCTTCAGCCTCCCTGTGTCCACCTGTCATTTGAGCGTCTATCTTGGTTCCATACCAAAAGAAACAGACTTTTTTTTGTTCTGTCCTGAGCATGTGGGGTGTAGATTGATGGGCTTTTTGAAGGTGTTTTATCGTTTGATGTGCTTATAAGTGGTGATGGATGCCTTCACTGGTAAAACGGTTTAGAAGTGCTGGGACAGGCGCCTCTGAGAGGAGATTACACTCATGTGATGGGCTCAAATAGCTGCCTGGCATCCGTGGCATTAAGGACAACTAATTAGACATCAAATGGAGTTTGCCTGTGAGGGGTGACTCGTAGCATTTTTCTCAAGCCAAATTCAAAAGACGTCTTGTGTGTCCCGAACAATGGCCTCTTTTATGTGCGTCTGTAAACATGCTGTGATTTCTCCCCCCCACCGCCTCTCCACCACACTCCTTTTCTCCTTCCCTCTTTTCGCTGTGAGGATGTGTCAGGATTCTTCTGTGGCTTTGCCAGGACGTTCCAGATTTAGGGCCTGTGGAATCTCCCTGTGGCGAAGTGCAGGCCTACGAGACGACAAGGGCCGGAGGGTGGGTGTGTGTGTTTGTGTGTGTGCGCGCGTGTTTGTTTGTGTGTGTGTGTGTGTGTGTGTGTTTGTGTGTGTGCTGTCCATGTCATTGTGTGGCATTTATGTACGTCACTAGATTTCTGCCTACCTGTCTGCTCTTGAAGTAGATACGTCACCATTCAAAAGTGGTAAATCAATTTTTCACTCAATTTTTCAAACCAATTTTGCAGATTCGTGTTTGATTCTAAAATGATGCTTGGTAGTTTTCAAATAACATGCATTTTTGAAATGTGGTGACCAAATTTTGAGATGGATAACAATATTAAGTTTATTATTCTTGATTAATGTCATTTGAACTGCTTGAAAACTGCTAAAAACGTAAAATATCCCAACAAAATTCTCTGAAAACTTTCCGATGTATTCCAAAATCCATCAAATCATTTTTTGGGCCTAAAATGTTTGGAATTTTTGGAAAACATCATAAAATATCTTGAAAAATGGAAAAAAACATTAAAACAAAAACATTAATCAGTAATTTATCTTTTAAAAATCTTATATTATTTAGAGAACTTTTATAATATTGGAAAAACATTTCATGACTTTCATGACTCGTTTAAAATTTTGAAGTATTGGAATTTTTAATAAAATATCTATATCTTGTAACAAATTGATCCAAAAAATGTCACAAAATTGAAAACAAATCTAGAAACATTAACCAAAAAATCTTAAAATTTCACTAAATAATTTTACTAATATAAAAAATATTATACTAACTAAAAACTTTCCTTAAAAAATAATATTGGAAAAAAATATAGAATATTGAATCCCAAAAAAATACATCTACAATAAACATTTGTAAAATACCTTTAAATATTTTTAGACAAAAACTTTAAAAATTATTCATCATGTATAATGAAAAACACAGATCTCCAAAATTGCAACTTTCCAGGAGAGGCTAAAACCATACATTACTTCCGGTGTAAGTCAATGGAACCAGAAGTATTTCCAAGCCATGGAGCTTCTGGAGCTCTGGAGCTTCTGGAGCATCTCTATTGGTTCATTCACATCATGAAATTTGCACACAATGTAAACGTCCATTGACGCGTTCAAATGATGGAGAAAACTTAAAATCAACAAAAATGGAGATACACGCTTTTGATATCTTCATTATGTAAGCTCTCAATGAATGTGACTAAACAGTAACCTGACAAGTGATTTGAAGTGTTTTGAACAGTAGTGTTTAATAAGTTGGTATGGCACTCCTTTATCAAGTCATCTCTAAATCATAGCAATATTTTATCAATAACAACTGAGGTTAGGCCTGAGGAGAAGCAGGGTTCGTAAGGCCAGGCAGAGAGGATGCACTCTCTAAAGTGTCTCTTATTGGCAAGAGAGAGCAGGAAAAAACAGACCAGTGGCCAAATGCTGTGGTTGAAATGCTGCCTGAGTCCATACAGCTGATGCCTTACAGTGAGCTGCATCAGTTCTTCTTAAAATGTCTTATTGACTGAAAATAACAAAACTCTCAGCTGCGGATGCTGTGTGAATGTTAGCTTTGAATCGCGTATCTAATGCTATTCAAACTAACCACCACTGTGCCCTGAAGATCAGACAAGAGGTAAACCTTGTGATGCAGAATGAAAGAAAACACAATATTTCCAAACATCAGGGTCAGTTCAATTTTCAGTACTGGCACTGGGAGGGGCACAGGGCAAAGTGGTCTTTTGTTCGTCTGAAAGGTGAGCTTGTAGGCAAGAGATGTCAGCCGTTTGTTACCCGGGTAGGTTTGTTGAGGTCAGCTTTGGAATTTAATAGTTCTCTACCACAATCATTATGTAATCATCTGTTTATAATATTTGAGATGATCACAATCAGAAAGTGAATGGGCTGCACTGGGTTAAAGCAAATACATGTTTTAAATAAATAAATTGATTAATTGAGACATGATTATTATAAAATTGTGAAATAAAAATTTCAATGAACAAAGGTTCTCACTGCTAACTTGGTGATTTTACACTTGGAGAGCAGTGTTGAGTAATATATGTTAATAAGTAAGGTGGTGTATTAGCCAATTTGGTGTAATACTGATGTGTACATGTAGGATGCAATGCTGTAACACTGATGTTCATAAAGGATATAACGCTGCAACACTGGGGTGTACATCCAGAATATAACGCTGTTACACTGATGTATACATTCTAGATGATCTGCTGTAATTGTGATGTGCACTTTCACCCTATATCACTGTAACATTGATGTGTACATCTAGCCTATAACACTGTAACACACATACATGCAGGATATAATGTGGTAACACTAATGTATACATCCAGGATATCGTGCTGTAACACTGATTTGTACTTCTAGAATATACCACTGTAACACTGATATGTACATCCAGGCTATACCACTGTAACACTGACGTGTACATCCAGACTATACCACTGTAACACTGACATTTACATCCAGCCTATACCACTGTAACACTGACGTGTACATCCAGGCTATACCACTGTAACACTGACATGTACATCTAGACTATACCACTGTAACATAACATGTACATCCAGACTATACCACTGTAACACTGACATGTACATCTAGACTATACCACTGTAACACTAACATGTACATCTAGACTATACCACTGTAACATAACATGTACATCCAGACTATACCACTATAACACTAACATGTACATCCAGACTATACCACTGTAACATAACATGTACATCCAGACTATACCACTATAACACTAACATGTACATCCAGACTATACCACTGTAACATAACATGTACATCCAGACTATACCACTGTAACACTGACATTTACATCCAGCCTATACCACTGTAACACTGACGTGTACATCCAGACTATACCACTGTAACACTGACATTTACATCCAGCCTATACCACTATAACACTAACATGTACATCCAGACTATACCACTGTAACATAACATGTACATCCAGACTATACCACTATAACACTAACATGTACATCCAGACTATACCACTGTAACACTGACATTTACATCCAGACTATACCACTGTAACACTGACATGTACATCCAGGCTATACCACTGTAACACTGACATGTACATCTAGACTATACCACTGTAACATAACATGTACATCCAGACTATACCACTGTAACACTGACATGTACATCTAGACTATACCACTGTAACATAACATGTACATCCAGACTATACCACTGTAACACTAACATGTACATCCAGACTATACCACTGTAACATAACATGTACATCCAGACTATACCACTGTAACACTGACATGTACATCCAGACTATACCACTGTAACATAACATGTACATCCAGACTATACCACTGTAACACTGACATTTACATCCAGACTATACCACTGTAACACTGACATGTACATCCAGGCTATACCACTGTAACACTGACATGTACATCTAGACTATACCACTGTAACATAACATGTACATCCAGACTATACCACTGTAACACTGACATGTACATCTAGACTATACCACTGTAACATAACATGTACATCCAGACTATACCACTATAACACTAACATGTACATCCAGACTATACCACTGTAACATAACATGTACATCCAGACTATACCACTGTAACACTGACATGTACATCCAGACTATACCACTGTAACATAACATGTACATCCAGACTATACCACTGTAACACTGATGTGTACATCCAAACTATACCAGTGTAACACTGAAGTGTACATGCAGGATATAATGCTGCAACACTGATACGTATGTCCTGGACATACCTGTGACACTGGCATATCTTGTGCTAACTGTAATAACTTGGGATGTTTGAGATATTTTAATGTTGGTCTAGTGCTGGTTGAAGCTGGTTAATGTTGGTTTAAGATGGGTATAGTGCTGTTTAAAGCTGGTTTAGGCAGGTTTATGTTGGTATAGCACTAGTTGAAGCTGTAATGACCTGGGATGTTTGAGATATTTTAATTGACCCATTTGCCTGTTAGATCCCACAAGTTACTTTACAGTACATCCTCTGGTAAAAAAAAAAAAGTAGATACGTTACGCTCTGCAGAAAGACATGCGGCGTGTTACTTTACCACAAATTCGCACAGAATGCATATTTAGGGTGGAGGCAGCGACCGCACATAGTTCATATACTCACACTCTACTATCCACGGGCAGGGCATTCACTGACTCTAAGCCATTTCACTTCATTCCTCATTCCAATCGTATCTAATTTTGATTGTTCAACGTGATGGTGCTTTTGCTTCCATCTGTCACTGAACTCAAGTAAGAACTGTTGTGGAACTTCTTGCTTTCATGCATGCAAAAGCAAAAGTGAGCCAGAAGCAGCCCAAACCCTTAACTGGTTGGGATGCCACAGGCCTGTTGCAAGCTTGCATTAAAAATGTCCAATCTCTGCCAAGTCCCTGAACATGTGCATGAACATGCACCCGTCTGCTCCCTGTTTGGAAGCCGATTTATGAGTGGAGTACAGAACAAAGGCGGCTTTCTTTTTTTTTGACACCTTCACTACAACTACTGGATGATGTATTATTGCGTTGGCTTCGTATTAGACCAACTATCTTAATTAAAACCGCCAAACATCAGAGGGAACCTGTTACTCTGCTGTCTCAGAGCCACGAGTGCCTGGGCTGACTTTGATGCGTCGCATTACCTGTCACTCAAAGCAGAAAGAAAAAGTATTTTAATCCACGTCTCACGACATCACGTCTCCTCATCTAAATAACAAACAGCATAAATCTATTGAGACAGTCCTTGACGTTGACAGCATGATTGACTGAATTCATATGTATTATAATGACAGACAGGGAGTGATCCGGATATCACGCCAGTGACGTTTGTGGGCTTTAAACAAAGCCAGTTTTGAAGCGAAAAGAAAATTGTGAATTTTAAGCAGCTAGTAACAACGAGTTTTATGTTAAGCAGATGCAGATGGCCCTGTTCACATGTGCAGTTTATCAAACCAAGAAGGCTTTTAAAGGAACAGTACATTCACTTTTTCTCTCAGAGGAACAGAGTCAGTTCTATTTTCTTTGCGTGATAACTTGGTCTTCCTCGGACCGCAGACTGTAACATCAACATCGGTAGTGCATCGACTGCATGACAGTAACAGCTGTACAGCTGACAGTAAGAGAATATATTAATTTTAATAATTTGTGATGTTATACTGATGTACCCTGCTGAAAACCACAACGTAGACACCACCAAATGCATGCTGGCCTAAGATGGATTGTGCTGGTCTAAACTGGATCACACTGGTTGAAGTTTTGGTATGTTTATGCTGATCTAGTGCTGGTTAAAGCTGGTTTGGGCAGGTTTGGATAGGTTTATGCTGGTCTCGTGCTGGTAGAATCTAGTTTGTTGGTTTAAGACGGGTGTAGTGCTGGTTGAAGCTGGTTTTGGCAGGTTTATGTTGGTATAGCGCTGGTTGATGTTGGTTTAAGCTGATTTGGGCAGGTTTAGATATGTTTATGCTGGTCTAGGGCTTGTTGAAGCTAGTTTATGTTGGTTTAAGACAGGTGTAGTGCTGGTTGAAGCTGGTTTTGGTAGGTTTATGTTGGTATAGCGCTGTTTGAAGCTGGTTGATGTTGGTTTAAGCTGATTTGGGCAGGTTTAGATATGTTTATGCTGGTCTAGGGCATGTTGAAGCTGGTTTATGTTGGTTTAAGCTGGTTTGGGCAGGTTTTTATATAGGTTTATGCTGGCCTATGTTTGTTTGTGTGGGATTAGGGCTTGGTGAAGCTGGTTTATGTTGGTCTAGGACTGTTTGAAGCCGGTTTATGCTGGTCTAAACTGGTTTAGATTAATTTATGTTAACCTAGTGAAAGCCAGAATTAGTTTAGGCTGGTTTATGCTAATTTAGTGCTGGTCTGTTGCTTGTTTAGCTGGTCACCTAGTATGTTCATTCTGGAAATTGGTATATCAGCTTCCAAAACACTCTGCTGTATGCTGTCTTTTCAGACAGGTCACTTCTTAATTATTGCAATGATTAACTCTGAGTCATAAAAGGCTCTTCAAATTAAAAACTTTTTGTGAACGAAATAAAAATGTGTATATATTTTGTGTTGGCATATTTTATCAAACAACTCAGCTATGGTAGATACGTGGTGTTTACCATTTTGAAGAGCTGTTTGTTCGCTTACAACTCACTTTTACGACACTTATGAAAGCACATGGACGCTGACTGGTGTCTGACTTTTATATGCAGAGCAATACTGCCACCTAGTGGTTTTAGATCTTCCAATATCAAAAAGCTTTGCATCATGCTTTTTGTGCTTATAAAACTCAGTTGCTTAAAACATACTGATCAGGTCCCTCCACCTCTACACTCAGTAGAAATGCTGCAATCATTTCTTTAAAGACCACTTTACTGATAAGGAGCCACTTTACAGAGTTAAAGCAGCAACCATGATTGGATTAGCATAGACTTGGCTCAAGTTGATTTTTAACTAGGATTTGAGTGGAGAGAGGTTTATGCCTCTGTGTTATGGTAGTTTTTAGATTAGCATGATCAATTGCATATAAATGTGGCTTTGCAGTAGCTCAATTACACAGTCACACAATCATGATTCTCATGGCTCATAGCAAACTGCTTAAGATTTCCATTAGCGAATCATGACTGTACCAACTATCACAATATGATAGTGATCTGGCAATATACTAAGTATTGCAGTATGATTATATTTTAATATGTAATTTACTACCTTTCAACAACTTATGTCCCCAAGGGAAAACTACTCTGCTTTAATCACATAGGAACCCACAGCCCTTAAAAATCTCCCATATTTGCCACACCTCCCATATTTGGTTTTTATACTGCAGTACCACACGACTAAGTAGTATTGACAGTTTATCAAATAAAATATTAATACATCATAATTCTGGAAGACATTGCAATATGCTGTATTGATTTTTCTAATCACACCTAATGCATACATGTTCATAAAAATGACAAAATGACATCTTAAATTTGTGTTCTTCCTCCACAGTACGTTCTGTACATAAAGACTCAACACTTCTCGTTCCATTAATAGATTTATTTAGAAATCACTCAACAGCACAAAAGACAACGACGATATATACACGGTAACTCCCACCTGTTCGCACTCCTCTTGTCTTCCTCCAACTTAAATCACTTTACATCTGAAAGAAAACATGTCTGATGAAACAGAGATCGCTACCCTTTCCGTTTCTGCCTGTACAACTATTTACAGTATTTACAGTGTCCACAAAGCCCTCCAATCTAAAGACAGATGGAGGATCAGCGTTTGTTAGAAGATTTCTTGACAGGGACCCACTGTCCATATGGCTTCCTGTTCCCCACGCTGTCTGCTCTGGATGTTACCTTACTCTCCCCCACATGGAACGTTGGACTGCTTGATGGCTTGGCAACAGTGTTCTGAGGACAGAGGAGGAAATAAAAAGCATGTATCACTACATTTAGTGTGTTTACATGCACAATCAAAATTGGATCTGCTCATGTAAAAACAGGCTGTGATACTGGAAATAAGCAAGCAACATTTGACACTGAAATCAACTAAAGGAGTTCTAGGTTATGTTTGCATCACGTCTTTTTCTGCGAGTTTACGGGCTGGTTGCAAAGCAGAAATCTGATTAAATCTGACTTTTGTAGACTTAATATATATATCAGGTTACTCACTGGCACAAATAGATTACTGACAAGATCTTATTTTATGCAGTTACTGAATTATTAAGTGTATGTAAACACACTTGTCAATCAAAAAGACAGGCCAAGTTGCTCAAACTTACATTGATGCTGAAGGTAATTGGTTTTCTTGATGGGGACATCCTAGCAATATCATCATCAGCTGTCACAGCTTTGTCCTACAGAGACAGAAACAAGAGAAAAGTTACATTTCCAAAAAGATACTCAAGTCTTTCTATATTTATTTTTCCTCTCTAACAGAATGTTCTGTACTTGCATGCCGAAACATTTAAAAAATGCGGGCCTACTTAAAGGCGGCCATAAGTCTGACAATGCTGCCTCTTTATATCTCCATGTTAGTGCTGCTGACAAACAAAACAAATTGTATCTATATAGACAGAATAAAATACATTAAACCAAAAATAAAAACAAAAGAAAAAAATCCTTCTCTGTGTAGAATGATGAAGATGCAGTAAATGTAATTTTTTCCAAACCCCCATCCAGCGCTCTGGGCGCAGACTTGTCTTTGGTATACGAGGACAGAGGGGCTGTTCTTCTGACTTAAGGGCCACTAATAGCCAGTCCGTACGCCTGAGTTTCTTCAGACACACAGATTCGAGGATGACTCTGGTAAATAACAACGCACCCAGTTCAACCATCAGCAAGTTGACATCAAATCCTGCAGTTCTAATTGAGAAACTGATGTATATAGTGTTTGTTGAAAAACCATTACATGTACCAATGCAAATACAAATGAAAAATGTGTTATGATAATCAGAATTACTGTGTAGCAAACATAGTGTAATTATTGTAAATCAAATTCTATCAGTAGTAATATTTGCACTTGTTACTTGACCTTTGTGCAATAAAAGCTTTTAAACCTTCTTGAAAACCCAATGTTGTCACGCAAGTCAAATGATCTCCTACTCCAAGGGGTGGAGGAGTGCAGACCACTGTCATGTGATCTACAGGAACAGAAATGATACAAAAACAAATGCAATTCAAGCGGTCCTGCAGACATCGAGGAAGGTTTTAAAATACTGACATTGTCTCTTGTATGCACAGGGGTGCATACACACATACATTCACACAAGCACACACACATACACACACTTTTACATACTCTTTATTTTACCATTACCTAAGCCGGTCATGACAGTATGTAGTTGTTGGTGGTCTACATTTTTGCCTTCATCACGCTTCCATTATATCCTTCAGCCAAAAACAATCACGTCTGAGGAGATAATTTACATGATGACCCAGGTTGGATTATACAGAACAAAAATTATACTATTTTCATGAAATCCAGGTGGAAACAAAGAGTTATATGACCCTCTTGACGAGCATGCAAACTACGGTGCAATGTATAATTCTGATAGCTCTGTCAGTTCAACGTAATCATTGACTTCAAAGCAGGTACCTCCAAAGAGAGGTGGGTATCTACTACTACATTATAGATTACCTTTATATCCCTGACACCTGATTACAAAAGGATGTACATGCGTGTGTGTAATATTCACCTGTGCTGGTTTCTTCTGAGGCACTGGGTCTGCTCTCACCCGTTCTTCAGTGTTAGGCTCTGATTTCTTCTCCTGTGGCTTTGTTTGTTGCTCCAAAGACTTCACACTGGCAGGCAGCTCCAGGTTCTGTACACCAAGAATTTTTGAGGCATTCTCCTTAGCGATGTTCAAGAGATCCATTTTGTCTGTGGAGAGAGTGAGATGACATTGTCTGTCTAATCGTACATGTAAATAGAGTAAAATTAAGTGAGGGATATGCACATTACATAACAGTCTGTCAACAACCCTTCTTATGGAAATATACTTATCTGAAAAAAATTCAACTCAAATCTATGATGCACAAAATAAAATAAGTTAAAAAGCCAGTAAGAGTTGGAGCTATTCATCCCTCAGGTCTTGGACAATCACCATAAGGAATATTCTACACGTAAGCCAGTCCTAAAAAGACTTACCTTTCTGGCTAAGCCGAACTGCAGACCGTTCCAGAGATCTTGATCTGCTCCTGTAGTATCTGTCATGCCTCCTAGGTGAAGGGGAGAATCTGCACCTATACCTCCCCACGAACCTTTTTGTCATCCCCCTATAGCTGGAGGACCGGGAGCGAGACCTGCGCCAGCGCCTAGCATAGCGCCCGCGTGAGGAAGAGCGGCTGCTGGAACGGGAGTATGCCCTGTGCCTGCGTCCACGATGGTATGAGCGATCTGGAGAGGGACTGGAGGACCTAGAGCGGGGTCGGTGGCGGCGGGGAGGAGAGTGATGCCGGTGCCGACAGTGGGATCTGTCCGAAGCACGATGGCAGCGCGGGTGGGAACGGGAACGTGTGCGGGAGCGATTGTCTGACGAGGAGTCACTGTCAGAAGAGGAGGAACGGGACCTACGCCGATGTCGTCGACGTCGTGATCCGTGTGAACCATACGTGGAGCAACTACTCTGGCTGCTGGAGTAGGAGCTGTCTCGACTGCTGCTGCGACTAGATGAACGAGAAGAGCTGGTCTCCTGGTCAAAAATAAGCCGCATTCCCTCGCTGAGGCGAGCCTTGTGGGCCTTGTCACTTTCCTCAGTCTTCATTGTCAGATCTGCAAAGATCACATACATTTTAAACATTTACTTTAAACTTAGAAAAAAAGCAAAGAGGTGGACAATAGCCTATAACCTATAGGAAATAAAATCTGTTACTCAGGGCTAGAAAAAGTAGGCAAATTATCTAATTGTGATTTTCTGAACAAAATTGCAATCATGCAATCTTTGAGGCAAGAATACTATGATATTCTTTTGTCTGCCTTGTGGCTGTGTTTGTGATGTCACAGCACATGGAAATTCGGTTGCCAAGAGGTTCACAAGCTCCATATTGTTAGTTTAAATTTTCCTACTTGCAACATAAACAATGAAAGACTTTAATACTTACTGATAAATAAGACTTTGATTATAAACACAAACCTCCTAGAGCTCAAAACTATAGTAATAATAATAATAATAATAATAAATAAAATCTCAGTACAGAAAATATTAGTTACTGACATTTAAGGATGCTCAAGCATCCACAGCCATTTAACTGGAATATTAGTACATTTCATATATCTGATATTTTTTATTCAACTACATTAAATAGCCCAATGCTTTCTGAAAAGGACTGCAGTACCATAAGCAGAGCGCTGACTACGGAATGTTCCAGAACAGCAACCCCAAAATAGGTCAGCTTATGTAACACAAACTCCTCCCAGTTTGTTTGTGCAACAGCGAAACCATGGACCAAAGCACAGCCCTTTATCGCTTTAAAGGGAAACTCTTCTTCTCATTTCTTCGAAACAAAAACTTAACACGGTAATTTTGAGAGGATTACTATATTTGCGACAGCGTCTTTTTACTGCACTAACGGCGAAATGCATTTACCTTCGTTTCAGGGAAAAACCAAATTAGATTTTAAACAGTTCACTATTATTATCATTAAAATAAAATGTTATAAACACACAAGCATTTGAATCTGAGTTTCCCTGCATTACACAATTTACATTTCACCACGTTGGAAACGAACTGTTTCCTTGTGAGTCACTTCTCCGAACTAATAAACCGTAACACCAACGTCACTGTTAAGACTACCGAAACCAGACAATATCAAAAGGCTCAGCTTTAATGACCATATAGTTAATTTAAGTCATCCTCAAACATAAAACTAGCTACGCAACAACGCTAACAACACAAAAGATAACACTGAAATATTAAATTACTTATGGTAAATACAAACAAAGAAGCTGGTGGAACTCACTAGCCGCGCGTTAGCGAACTGAGCTAACAAGCTAACAACAAAACGACCTTTTCTTCGAACCGAAGCAAAACTTCTGAGAAGATAACGCCGACCAGTAACTGTTCCCACAACAAACATATCTTATACCTCGAGATATTCGGGGTGTTGTCGAAAGTCCTGTTGTTTTTCAGGAAGAGCGCTTCAGAAACAATGTGAACCGACCGTCGTCGTTGCTGGAATGTGAGTCAGATTTAAAAACCAACAGCAAGAACGTTGGCAGCGAACGAGCTGGAAATTTCCAGAAGCTTCTCTAACACCGCCCCTCCGGCCACGCCCCTCCAGTCTCGCCCTATCAGCCTCGCTACTTGCACCCCGCCCCTTCAGTCCCGCCCCCTACGGGGTACATTCAGCCTTTGAAAAATTAATGTGCATTTATATCTTCTAGGCTTTTCCAGAACCTTCCTTTTCCAGTAAAACTGCTTTAACATATTTCCTAATTCATGTCTAAATTGAAGCCTCTAAATTCTCCCGCACAGGTTTATTTTTTTACTTTTAATGGTAATGTACACACTTCCTATTGAGACGTTGTATATGTTTACTGGTGATCATTTTTAATAGTAAATAAATGTTATATTTCCATTGTAAACTATAAACTCTGGTCCCTACTGCCACATTATTACCTAATCCAAATAAACCACTCTAGAGTAAGACATTTCTCATCAAACCACTTCAGAAAGCCCCTTATTCCTTATTCAGTGTACTGTGTAAGTCATAACATCCACATAAATAAATTCCATGTCCAAAATAACCTAATCATTAAACCATATGTAGATCTGGATTAGAGGTCTGGACTAATTGTTTAATCCCACTCACCCTGAAATTTGTCACAGGTTTTGGCCCACTGCTGCCCAGGGGTAAACAAGGGTAAATGACATCCAGTATCTGGCCTACTCTGTTCACAAATACAAATAATCATGACTGAAAATGACTGCCAGCTTAGTCAGCTTAATTGTGGTGTACTGGTCTTTCTTTCAAGCACTTTCCATGGCAGAGGTCAACTGACCATCAACAGGCTCTACCAGTTCTGTAGTACAGTAATGCAATGTGTTGTTCACGTGATTGGTTGCTTCTCAACTATTCAAAGTGAGTTTATTACATTCTTATAGACTATTTAGCTATTTTCTCTCATGTTAATTACTGCATGATTATTATTATTTCTTATAGGCTATGCATTCATTTGCAGCATGCTTTTACACTTACACGCTCTCCCATTCACACACACAATGGATTGGTAAACCGTCCACTCCTGATACATGATATTAAACTTTAGTATCACACAGGGATGCAAACCTTAAATCTGGATCGCTATATAGCACATGGGGGCACAGAATTACTTATTATTTAACAATGCAGTGCCTTATGGGTATTTGCTGTCCACTAGGGTTCATTCACTGTACCACACTCTTGCATAATGGGATTGGTTGAGCGCACTGGATCTTCCACTGTGGCTGTGTTTGATATTGAAGACAGCTGTCTCAAAGCCTTGCTGCCTGCGCTTTTTCAAATGGCAGCAATCTTCACTGTGTCTCCTCTGTTTTCCAACCACTTATTTCAACCATCTACACAGTACACAGTGAAACAAAACCACATTCCACCAGACCATATGGTGCACACAAGGGACATAATGCAGACTAAACAGTGCAAACAATATAACAGTACATACAAACAGCGCAAAACGAAGTGCTACACAAGACTGACATGCAGGAAACAGCTATGATAACAGCAACAGTATGGTGACTAAATACTATGTTAGTGACCAGTTCAGGATTGTCTTAGGCTGTGCAAACCACTTATTTTATGTGTGATGACAGTCCTGGATTTTGGTTCAGGAGTCTGACAGTTTAGGGAAAGAAGCAGGAAACCATAGTTTCCTGTAGGCAGCACCTTCTACATTTCAGACACAGCGTATGTTTTCGTACACCACTGCACAATGGAGGGATTAAATAGTGAACAGGGCACAGTTTCAGACACAGCTGGTGCAACTTTAATTAATGCGCTACCCCAGTACCACGGTAGCGACCTTCGTAGTGCACTAGATAGAGAGTATCAGAAAGCCATAGTAGGGAGCCATCTGTAAATCAGACACTACACATCTCGAATTATGCAGCAATTACAAAAACATGTCAGTGAAATTTCCGTTTAAATCTATTTGCAAGACCATGGACCGTGTTTTAAACAAATAACACGCCAGAAAACTGCATATGTGACAGAAACAAACGGTCACCACGGCGAATTACAGGTTAGCTTTGTTCGGTTGTTCCAAAAATGGTGAATTAAACCTAGTAAAATATAACAATATGTGTACAGAAATATCATACTGTTGAATCGTATTGTCTCCCTATTGTTTTACATTCCGTCTGTCGTGAGGGGCACTGTTACCAAGGAGATGGTTCAGCGAACGCACTTCTGTGTTTACCTCACATATAGAAACGTGTTATCGCGAGATTTCGCGGCTCCCCGCAGCAACTCCTCTCGGTCCCCTTTGCACAGACAAATCGACCCCAACAGCGTGGTAGAACTGAAATATTAATATTAATATTATATAAATAAAATTATATAAATATTAATATTAAATATTAGTACTTATGTTAACAACAAACAAAGCAGCTGGTGTAACTCACTAACCGCGAGTTAGCGAGCTCAGCTAACAACAAAACGAACTTTGCTTCGAACCGAAGCAAAACTTCTGAGAAGATAACGCCGACCAGTAATTGTTCTCACAACAAACATAACTTATACCTTGCGATATTCGGGGTGTTGTCGAAAGTCCTGTGGTTTTTCAGGAAGAGCGCTTCAGAAACGATGTGAACCGGCCGTCGTCGTTGCTGGAATGTGAGTCGGATTGAAAAACCAACAGCAAGAACGTTGACTACGTCACAGGCAGCGAACGAGCTGGAAATTTCAAGAAGCTTCTCTAACACCGCCTCTTCATGCCCAAATAGTAGTACAATTGTAGTAAAATATAACAATATCTAACAATATATGTAGACAGAAATGTCATATTGTTAAATCTTATTGTCGCCCTATTGTTTTACATTCCGTTTGTCGTGTGAGGCGCCGTTACCAAGGAGATGGCTCTGTGAACGCACCTCCGTGTTTACCTCGCCTATAGAAACGTGTTATCGCGAGATTTCGCGGCTCCCAGCAGCAACTTTGCTCTGGGTCCCCTTTGCCCAGACAGATCGGCCCCGGCAGCGTGAGTCTGCATGTTTCCCGCGTGTTATATACGCCCTGATTTAGAAGAAGAGTTCGTGGAGAAGCGACCAAGCCGTCAACGATGGAGGTTTTAGACGTCCTGCCCGCCAACTTCGGCTACGCGATATTGACCTACATCTACAGTTTTTTCATGCTGACCTACCTCGCCCTTAAAGTTGGAGCTGCGAGGAAAAAGTACAAAATTAAGGTAAACAATGGGGGCGTTGATCTAGCTTAGCTTCGGGCCAACGTTGAACCGAGTGAGCTTACTTTCAAATCTGCTCATTCCTTTTTTTTTCCTAAGTGGAATGAAAATGAATGAGTCCGTCAAATCATCTGCGCTCCTGAATCCTGCATGGAAATCTATTGCTGGTTTAGATGTATATTTTGTATATTTGTATATTTGTATATGTATACTTTGTTCTGTTTCAGTCTTTATCTGATTAAAAGTAACCGACGTGACATTTGAGTAATTTGAGCCATTTCTTTTTCATTCATTCTTAAATGTACAAACACAATATGTATATATACACACACACACATCTGGATTACATATCACACCAGATCCTTGTATCTAACAGAATGCCTGAGGTAGGTTTTTTCCAAAATTTGCTGAATTAAAACATCACACTGTAGGGTAATTCCGAGTGGAACCAGATTTTTTTCCCAAGTTTTTTTGAAGCATTTCTATTGGTCCATTTATTATAAAACTTTAGCACAATTTAAACAGCGGATAGCGGATGTAGATATAATAGAAAACATTTCTGTGTCATGATCTGTGGTTTTTTTTTGGTTTTTTTTTGCATGCCGCTCAGTTCAGAACCTGATGGTTTAGCTCTGGGAATTGCTCATATGAAGTACTTTCGTTATTTAAAGTTTGAATGAACCTAATGAAGGCTTGTGGTACTTTGACCATCTTACCTCATCTGCTTGTTATGCATGTTTGCAGTACCCTACCATGTACAGCGATAAGGAGGACATGTTCAACTGCATTCAGAGGGCTCATCAGAACACGCTGGAGGTCTACCCACAGTGGCTCGTTTTCCAGACCATCGCTGCACTTGTGTATCCAGTGAGTAGATCACTATTACATAGTCTTTCGGTACAGATTATGATTTATTTATTTACTTATTTATTTTTGTTTGTTTTCTTACAATAAATTAAATTGTTCTGCATTTAATGTATGATCTCACATTATAAATCTTTTTCAGTGCTTGATTTAGGTGACATCTGTTTAGAAATAGTTGATGTTTAACAGGGTAATCAATTTTGATTGTCAAAGAGTCACTGTGCCCTGGTGTAGTGATATCTTAAGCAAACACATTGAACTTTGTCCTGGTTTAATACATCTCTTTTTCTCTCACTTTAGACTGTGGCCTCTGTTCTGGGGGTCATCTGGGTGACCAGCAGGTTCAGCTATGCCTGGGGATACTACACTGGCAGTAAGTAATTGTTCTGATATTATCTTTAGTGTTATCTTGCTATTTTTTAATATATGTATATACTCAGGCGGTGTCTAAATATAATATTATATAGGATATATTATCCTATCTCGGTTGTTACTTGCTCTATGAACTAGTGTAGTGTTACAAGGCACCACTGCTTACCGTGTCTTTTGGTCACACCAGGATTGAACCCTTAAACTGTAGTCTTATTATATAATTATTAACATTAATTCAGTGAGTTACTATGCATAATCAGTGATATAATTACAGCTGTCTAGCATCAAGACATTTCTTTAGTGGTATTATTACACCACTATTACTGAGTTGTAGGTCAGAAATTTCAGAATCCACATGCTGGATGATATAGGAGTAGGTTTACATTTACATTTACAACATCTAGTTCTTATTCAGAGAGAAAAGTGCTTTGTTGGCCCCTCTGAGATTGTATCCTAGCCAGTACAGATAGGTTAGAGTCCAAACTACCTGTGAGCTCAAACCCTGCCAGAAACAAACGCTAGTGCTGATACCTAGAGAGAAATATACAGAGTTAAACACTGCATACATGCAATTTAGTGCATTCTATTAAATACTTTGAGTAATGCTTGTTTAAGTGCTTTCTAGAGAGGTAGGTCTTGAGTTTGCATTTGATAACTCAGGACAGTTTGCTGTTTGGGCAGCCAGGGGAAGTTAGTTCCCACCCCCAGGGTGTCAGGACAGAAGACATGATGCTCTTGATACTCATCTTCTATGCATTTTTGCCATGTTTTGTTTGTATAGTGACTTTACAGATAACTAAGATAACACAACTGGGGCGTTGTTCTCTTTTATTGACCTGTAGTTCACTGACAGGTTTTTCTATAGCGGCTTTTACAACAGATGTTGTCACAAAGCAGCTTTAAAGAACGTCCGGGTTCAAGTCCCCAGTGAGCAAGCCAGGGGCAACAGTGGCAATAAAAAACCTCCTCAGAGGACGAAGTCTCAAGAGGTACCCAGGCTCAAAAGGGAAGTTCAAAAGCACAGTTAATATACCATACGGAGCTCAGAGAGAAGGAAAAAAGCAGCCTGTGATTGGACAGAAGTATTGAGATTAACCAGCCGTAACTAGTTTCGTCCCATTAAAGAAACAATGAGAAACAGATCTGATGCTTAGAATGAAACTAATGCCTGGTTCACACTACACGACTGTTTGAGTGGTCAGGTCTTTGTGTCGTTCACACTACGTGGCTGGTTGAGCTGTAATCGCGAGTCTTTGAGTTGTGATGGCTTTCACACTACATGACTGATCATGGGGTCACGAATTACACGACTTTCACTCTGGAGAATCGCCGACTCATCTGGCATTGGTCCAAAAACATGTTTTTTTCACAAGAACACACGAAAACTAAACGCATGTGAGAGCTAGCGATACCACATAGTACACACTATTTCCAAAGCGGACATCAACAAACCAGCTATACGAGTTGTCACTGTGCTGATCTACAAGAAAGAAGAAAAAGGTACGAATATGGATGAAGGCACGGGGCCAGCAGGGACTGTCTGTTCTGCAGAGAGAGCTGGAGGTAAATACTTTATCAATGAAAACGTTTGGCCCACATCCGCAGAGAGAGTGGTGAACAGTGACGCGGTTCTCTCTCTACGTGATACCATTGGCTGTAGCTAGACGCTGTTGTTGACTCACAGTCGCCGACTGGCCTAGATATTGAACATGCTAGATGTTTGCCGGGCGTCTGCGATTAGTTGGTGAGCACTCAGCGACAGGTCGGCGAGCTTCTTTTAGCCGTTCACACTACACGACTGAGCGAGCGCCGAGTGGTCGGCAATGGCCTCCGAGCAGAGCTTTTTGCCGGCGATCTGCAA